>JASPKZ010004834.1:0-125396 GCA_030220185.1 Diploptera punctata | reverse complement strand
AGTACTTAGAGGCGTTTCCTTTGAGCCCAAATTTCTTTCAATCTTTTGCTATGAGCTTGTTTTCTATCATAGGCCTATGTCCAAGTTGTTCCAGTTTTTTTTCTTTGGTTTGTCCTCTTGGTCAACTTGCCACTTATTCACCTTAATTCTAAATATATCTCTGTTTGGGATATCTTCTTTAGTAATTCTTGCCAATTTTAAGTCCTTTTTGATTTCATCAATCCACTTCATAGTATCCACTGGAGCTTTAATTCTGTTTTCGTAGAATTCCATTATCTGATTTGTAAGCCTATTTGAGTTCACTCGTTTCATATGGCCATAAAATTTTAACCTTCGTTTTCTAATATCACTATGAATGTCTGTATATATTTTTATTTCCTTTTTACTTCTGAGTGTAAATGCTATTATTATTATTATTATTATTATTATTTATTATTATTATTATTATTATTATTATTATTATTATTATTATTATTATTATTATTATTATTATTATTATTATTATTATTATTATTATTATCATTAGGTCTATTACTTTTGTAATACAAAAAGAAGAAAACTTCGGAAAACAAAATAAAACTTTCCAATTGCTTACCGATTAGAAAAATAAACAAAGATTAAAAATGGATTCCTCTTTTGGTTTAATTTATAAAAACAATATTATGCACAGATGAAGTTACAGACACATGCCCTATTATACCACATGAAAGGATTACCAAGAGTATATTTTCATCCAAATTTGCAACAAACTGAAAACAATAATGAGCACCCTGAATACCTGAAACAACTAGCTGTAGAAACTATAGCCTAAAAAATGCTATTAAAATATTCACAAGGCTATAGTAAGGACGTGTTTACACATACAGGCAAAGAAGTTTTGATAATGACAAATGGAACAAAAATTATAAAACTAAAATTCAGAAATATAGACTATAGCTCTGTTTTCAGATCAGAACTAAGAGCAATAAAATCCATTGCAACATATAGCTGTATTCTCACAGACAGTAAAAGCTCGAAACGTCTTCAGAGCTGCCAGGATGTTCATGATGTAACAGGTATAAACATATTGAAAATCCTAAAAGAACTATCGCAAAAATCTGAAAAACACTTCCAGTGAATTCTATTATATGTGGGTATTCAGGGTAACGAAATGCAGACAGTTTGGCAAAAGGAGGAAGAAAGTCACAATATTAGAATCAGAAAAATTAAATTTCACGGAGATCTATTCAAAATTTAAAACAAAGACGAACAAAATGTGAAAATTACCACCGCGAACAAAAATGGTATGAAGCAAAGTTCACAGGAGACTCCATTACTGTATCAAAAGAACAGACGTTATACCAAGGCTTAAAACAAGACAACTTTGAACTCTTAAATAGGCGTAATAGACGGCAAGAAGACATTCCCAATTTGCGCAAAGTGTAATACAAAGTAAACATCACCACAACATATTCTCCAATGCATCAACAGCTCAGCGACGGATCTCTGGAACGAATCTGCAGATTTAATAAAATTACTTCAGAACAATAACCTCATGGACGTAGTTTAGAAGAACTTGGGATAAGCAACAACAAAATTTGTGATACAATTTTAATAGAAATTCCTTTATGACATTTAGAATATACGTATCATTATAATCATTTTACTTTTCACGTTTTAAATTTACATTGGTCTACTAAATTTTCGGTTTTAATCCAAACGCGTTAAAGCTTGTCTTTAAATAAAAATAGTTCTGAATTTTAGCGTCAATTTACAACGTACTGAATTAGACCACTAAGTGTATTCTTGTGTAGACTATTGCAACTATATTTAAATATGCAATGTAAATTTAAATTAAAGGTCAATATATTAGCTAATAGTTTTTCTTACAAAATATATTTGTAAGTTATAACCAACAATAATCACTTCTACACTTATTATTGTAGGCCTCTTCATCTTCATATTTCACCAATAAATGTCACATTTATTCGTATTATTATTACAACTATTATTATTAACATAGTCCACCGCTGTGGTCTCGAGGTAGCGTGCTGCCTTGTCACGCAGCGGACCCGGGTTCGATCCCCGGTCGGGACAGTTTTTCTGGATGAGGTTTTTATCGGAGTTTTTCCTCACCTGTAAGACAAATGTCAGGAAAACTTTAAGGCCCAAACGGTCCCCGAAATCATATGGCCATCATCATCATCCTTATCATCATCATCCTTCACCGGTGTGGAAAGCAACGGGAAGCTACCACACCTACAATTCCCTAGTACAGCTGCAATCATAGCATGAAATGCTATGATTGCAGTGAAGGACCTGCCTTCGGGCAGAATTACTATGGATGGATTAACATTATTATTATTAACATTATTATCAGCATTATTATTATTATTATTATTATTATTATTATTATTATTAAAGACCTAGAGAACGTTGGATTGATGGAGTGAGGATAAATATGGAAGCTAGAGATTTGAGGAAAGAAGGTGCGTTAGACAGAAACCTCTGGCAAAAAATCACTTTGGGTTGAAGGAGAAACACTGTATTGTGCAATATTCCTAATAAAAAATTAATAATAATAACAATATTAATAATAATAATAATAATATTATTATTATTATTATTATTATTATTGTTACAAACAAAATATGGACTAGTGTTGTTGAGCCAGTCGCAAATAACCTACAGTCAACAAAGATTAGTGTTTTACCTATTGATCTGCTGGACACCCTTACATTTTAGCAATGTCGTAGGCTACACCTAATATAAATATTGATTTAATATCCACTATATTGATTGACTTAAAGGCTAAATAAGTTACTTCGTGACGGAAATTTTTATGTAGTTCGCGACATAAAAAACGGATTTACAAATCATGATAATTTCATTCAAAACGGATTGAATACCTTTGAAAGTTATCTTTTAGCAGACGCTACATGAAGAACAAATGCATTTTCAAACACAAAGAATTGTGTACGTATATTTTTCCCATCGCTTCATGACATATCAAGCTTTTAGTTGGATTAAATTCTTTTTTATCTGACAGTGATTGAAAGATATTTTTCTTTTACATTTTTTAAGAGTTAAAACTTTTATATTCGAGTTATATTTCACTGAAGAGCGCTTTGTATCCTCAGTTTAGTGCTAAGTCATCAGCCGATGTAAGAATTCCTGTAAATAAATAAAATTGCTCATCAAGATATAAACTATTTTAAATAAATAAATAAGAAAAGAAAATCACGGTTTCTTTGAATATTGAATAGCACACTTTTTATTTTCTACATACCTATTTGTTTTGTTTATTTCATTTATTTATTTATTTAGAGCCTATTTATTTATTTATTTTCTTTAGAAATACTCCACAATACAGAGTTTTCCCTTACAACCCAAAGTGAGTTTGTCGCCAGAGATTCCTGTCTAAAGCATCTTCTTCCCTCAAATCTCTAGCTTCCATAGTTAGCTTCACTCCATCCATCCATCGTTCTCTAGGCCTGCCTCTTCCACTGCTTCCATTAGCTTTCCAATTAAGAATCTACTTAGGTATTCTCTCTTCTTCCATTCTTATGAGGTGTCCATTCCATTTTAAACTTTTTTAGCCTATTTATTACTAAGATTAGGCCGATTGTTTAATCTTTATTTCCTTCTAATGTCACTTAACTTTGGTGTCATGCATAGGTTTGCAGATCTACTTAGACCTAATAAAAATAAAAATACTAGATATCAAATACATAGAGGCCTATATGAATAATGAAAGCTGCAGTTCTATACCACACCACAAATTAGTAAGCCTACCGGTAGCCTATTTTATCGAAACTTCCTAAATTATTATCGAAATATAGTATTTAGGCCTATAGGCCTATTTGTATCTTTTTTTAGATCAGCTAATATTTTATACTAGTCTCAGTAGTTTCCCTACTCCTACAGAATTTCAATATAGGCCTATTATCATTTTTAATACACGACTCCTTAGGCCAATAGCTCTCTTTCCATTAGTCAAACCTCTCAATTTTCGTAACGTCTTTAAATATTCTACGCTTTCCGGGTCTAGAGAGACACGGCCTGCCGGGAGAGATTTTTTTTATTCTGTACCACACGCACAGAGTTATATTATTGACTACACAGAAGCATGGATGTCCTCTCCGGACGAGTGCTCACTCAATGCCGGAGCATACTTCGAGACAACACGAGCATTAAGACAAGTCACGCCAATCACTCATACACTCATACTAAACAAGCTTAGTAAGTTATGTTACTGGCGATTATGGAGATCGAATGGTGATCTGGGCCTTTTTTTACCTTAGCATTTCTTGATATTTACCTCACAGGCGAGGAAGACCTCGGGTAAAAAAAAAACTCATTCAGGACAGTGGTCCCTCGAGAAGTGAACCCATGCTCGCTGCTTACGAAGCAGCATCGGCATTACAATTAGATTACAACGGTGGATTATTTTATATTATTTAATAATATAAATAATCTCTTCTTCTTCGGCTTTCCCCCATTTAGGTAGGCCTATAGGTTTGTCGTCTTCAGTTTCCATTTATCTCTATCATTCCAATTTCCCTCTTCCAAATTCCCATCATCCATTATGTGTTTTGACCTAGGTTTTCCATTTCCATCTTGGTCTTCCACGTTTATTTCTTCCAGGGGGTGACCATCGGTAGGCTATATATTTTTGGCCATCTTTCATTTTCCATTCTTTGTACATAAAGGTAAAGGTAAAGTGATCCCACAACAGGCCTCAGGAGGCCCTTGGGGTAGTAGGAGGTTAAGGCTCCCACTTTTTCTAGACAATCGGCCCTTTGTGTCAGCCGGGTTGTCAGCCCTGCGTGACGGCCGCCTTTACCCCAGAACAAGCGTCTGGTACTCATTTCAGTTAGAGGCTGAGTCGACCCCAGGGCCATAGTGCCGCCAGATGGTTTGGGTCAGTTTAAAAATCCTGACCCCAACGGGATTTGAACCCTCGACCCTCGGCTTGTAGCTCAGTGCCTTAACCACTACGCTACGGCGTGCCCCATTCTTTGTACATGGTCATACCATTTAAGCGTTTGATTTTCAATCCTCTTAACAACCGATGCGGCGATATTCATTTCTCTCCAAAGGAATTCATTTCTTATTTTATCCTGTCTTGTTTTTTTTTTGGAGGCTTCTTCTAAAATAATCAAATTCAACTGTTCTAATTTTATTTTTTTGTACTTCCATATGACAAAATATTCTGTATTATGCTGTCATACATTTTCATTTTAGTTTCCTTTGTGATAGGACTACTTTTGTTCCAAATTATTCCATGTAACGTTTTAGTTGCAATTTTAGTCTCTCACAGGTAGGCCAACCTAAACTTGCAGTTAGGCCCTATTCACCCAAGATATTTAAAAAATTCACATTTTTTTTATTTTCGCTGTTTCGAGTATGAGGTCATCCACATCCTTTCCGAATATGATATCAAATAATGCTCTATATTTTATAAGCCTATAGCATAATGGGAATGGTCGGTGGATGAATGCATTCCTCCCGACAAGGTTCAATGGACTCGACGACCAACGGTAGGTGCGACCCTACACTCAATTTGAGGGTTGTGGGAGGGTGCTGTAACCGCCAAAACATTAAAACTGGTGCCCTCTACATAATGGTTGTCTACCGCTGGGTTCCAGGTAGCGTGCTGCCTTGTCATGCAGCGGGCCCGGGTTTTATTCCCGGTCGGGACAGGCTCCTGGGTGAGGGATTTTTCGGCGTTTTTCCTTATCTGTAAGACAAATGTGAGGAAGCTCAGAGCCTAACGGTCCCAGAAAATCACCCGGCCATCATTACCTCCTTATCAATATCATCATCATCATTCACCAGTGTGGAAAGTAACGGAAGGCTACTACACCTATAATCCCCTAGTAAAGCTGCAAAGCATAGCATGAAAATGCTATGGTTGCAGTGGAAGACCTGCCCTCGGGCAGAACACTATGGAGAGATTTGCTCAAAATACAAATGGCAATTGTTTCACAAAATATCAGAGCATTGGCTTAAATAAATAATTATGTTCCCTATTAGGCCTATAAATCTGGATATGAATGTTCACAATTTTGAGAATTATTCTTCCTCATTGTTTCCCATAGGCTATAATCATCGAGCATAAGGCCTATGTAACATGTTTCAATATAAACATACTAATATTTACTGAGGTGTTAATATGTATGATATTAAAACAACTAAAATAGCCATAACTACAAACAGATAAGGGACCCGGGGTGCCTTATGCGGCACGGAGTTTATGAAAGATAATGTCACTGTAGCAGAACTACATACAGTCTACTTCAAGACACTAGTGACTTTGGAATCATGTAGGCCCTACACTATATGATATTGACTATTTAACCCATGCCTCAAGCGGGAGTCTATGACCAATCACGTTCCAATAAATTTTGTTTTATAACCAACCACAGTCGTGTTTCACCTCGATATTTATCTACTTCTGTTTTTCTTATTAAAGAAAATAACCCTTTTTAATATTTTGAACAGGTCTGAGCATTATTTTGCAGTGACTGACTCTCGAACAAATACGATGAATAGGCCTATAGCAAATACGAGTAATAAACAGACTCTTTCGAACTACACATTTAATAATTGTGTGTTCAATACTTGTGTATTTAAATAATGATTTTACGGAGTTTTTTCCGAAAAAATAATTAAACCTATAATGCTCGTTATAGTATGCAGTTTGGTGTGTTTAATTTGTTTCTCCACTAAGGTGCATTCTTACAATATTGTGATATTATTTGGCAAAAAATAATATCATCGAGTTACAGTGGATCAACAAAAGAAGCATAACCAAACATTTATCATTTGTTTTCAAACATCGCCGTTTACATTAAATATATAAATATTTTAAAAATAAGTATATTTAAATAATGATTTGTGAGTAAACAGCTTAATTTTATTCGACCTAACAATTCATCCTAACAAATGCCACTCTTGATTTCCAAATCCTCTAGTTAGATAAATTGTAAATCACTCCTGGCATTGCTTATGACTATTTAACTCATGTCGCAAATGGTAGTCAATGACCAATCACGTTTCAATGACTTCTGTTTTACACCAATGACAGACGTGTTTCACCTCGCTCTCTATCGATTTCTCTTTATCAGCTCCTGCTTTTGTGATAAAGAAAGCTCCTCCTTTTTTAATATTCTGAACAGGTTAGCCCATTATTTTTCTCCAACAAATACATTGAATATAGCAAATAATGAATAGGTTCAGAGATTTTACTGAGTTGTTTATTCAAAATATAAATGATTAACCTACAATGTTGATTATAACAGTTTGATGTGTTTCATTATATCTCCACTAGAGTGCATTCTTACAATATTGCGACCCTATTTGGCAATAAATAATATGATCGAGTTGCAGTGAATATACATAACCTCACATTTCTAATTTGTTTTCAAACATCGCCGTTTACATTAACTATATAAATATTTTAAAACACCGGTAACTATAGGCTATTCAAATAATTATTTTTTAGTAAAGAGCTTAATTTTATTCGTTAAATAGTCCTAACAAATGCCACTCTTGATTTCCAAATTCTCTGGATAAATTGGAAATCACTCGTGGCATTACTTATGAAAAATAACCAGACCATATGACCTCTGATTATGTCCAAAGTTTTCCAATCACAAGTGTGAAGTTTATGCAGTAGTTCTTGTACGCATTGATCGCCAAGGTTATCTAAATACTATGTTTGTTTATATATAAACGTTATTAGAATATAAAATAAAATCTTACCAATTCCTGTAACTTTCTAATTTTTTACAAAGTTTTCTATATTTTCTATTTTCTTTCGATTACTCTGTTTCTGTTTTACATTTGCTACCTTGGTTTCGAGGTAGAGCCAATTTACATTTAATAGATTTAAACTATCCCCAAGAATATAAAAAAAATCCCGTGCTACCTTGTCGCGCTATAGGCCCGGGTTCATTGCGCCGGCCGGGACAAGTTTCCTGGGTGAGGTTTTTTTTCTGGGTTTTTCCTCACTTCTAAGGAAACTTTAAGGCCCAAACGGTCCCCGAGCATCACTATCATACAGTATTCACCTCATTACATTAAGTTTAGGATTTAGACATCTCCTGGCGCATCATTACCATCTTCATAATCCATGACATCATTGGGACCAGCGTAATGCCGCCTTCCAGGCGCCCCAATTTTGGAATTTTGTTACAATAGCCTACGCCAAAGCAATGAGAGAATATTAGAAATTGCGAAATAAACTAATGACAATGAAAAAGAAAAACACTTCTTAACCACTTGTCTTATTCATATAAACGAACGCAAGGACAGGACGCACATCCAGACAGGAGGTCGGTATTCTACCTCATCGGGAATTGAACCCGGATCGCCGGAGTGCAAAGTAGGAACTCTACTTACTACACTACGGCGACGAACAGTGATTCAATACATCCCCAGCAACTTACAAGAGAATCAGGTTCATTTGTAGCAATAGCTTCAACATGATCTCTGCTCATTGTAATATCACCTTCCGGATGAACGTAAACAATATGCAGAAATAGGGAGCAACATGAATTAGTCATGCAAAATAAATCGGACTCATGAACAGAATTTGAATGTAAACAAAAATGTGTTGATGCTACAATCTGATAACTAAGAAAGCATTTTTTACAAAATAATAAATAAACTAAGTAAGGCTAACTCACTGCTATATAGGCCTACTCTATCTACTAATGCTTACGTGATCTCATTGTACTGCAGCAGGTGGAGGTGGCTTAAAAACACTGCCCTAGTCGAACAGTGACAAACATTCCCACACTCTTAAGTCATTCCGCTCCCTATCCTGAAAGTACGGAACAACAACCTGTATCTACACGTAGCCTAATACCTAGTCAAGCAGAGAGAGTTCCTCCTGTTTGGCAGCACTGTGGAGGAAAGATAAAATGTGAGACAAAATTACAAACAAACGTGCACTTATAGGCCTACAGGCTATCTGAAGTAGTTTTTCCACTTTTCACCCCAATATAGGAGGAAAACAGCAGGTAACTTATATATATATATATATATATATATATATAGGACCTGTATATGTCCACCGCTGTGGTCTCGAGGTAGCGTGCTGCCTTGTCACGCAGCGGGCCCGGGTTCGATCCCCGGTCGAGGCAGTTTTTCTGGGTGAGGTTTTTATCGGGGTTTTTCCTCGCCTGTAAGAGAAATGTAAGGAAAACTTTAAGGCCCAAACGGTCCCCGAAGTCATATGGCCATCATCATTATCATCATCATCATCCTTCATCGGTGTGGAAAGCAACGGGAAGCTACCACACCTACAATTCCCTAGTATTACCCGTTTAAGGAGTAAGCGCAGTTGTTGATGGAGGGCGCTGCAGTCGTGTTTATGCAGGAATAGAACACGTGACACTGCTATCTATGAGTGCAGAGGGGAATGGGACGTGGGACGCTGACAGTGTACACTGCTTTACATGACTTCACGTGTAGCAACAAACAGATCTTCGTAATTCTTCCGCCTGCAGAGATAATTTGAATGACTAATACAGCTGCAAAGCATAGCATGAAAATGCTATGGTTGCAGTGAAAGACCTGCCATCAGGCAGAATTACTATGGATGGGTATATATAATTATATATATATATATATATATATATAGCATAGACCTATGTGAAAAGAAAAATGAATGCTTGAGTCGGGATTTGAACCTGAGTCTCTAAACACTGTACGTTTAGGGCTCTAACCAACTGAGCCACTTAAGTATTCCAACATAAAAATACATTTTTCTTAGAGGCCTATATGTAGTATTCTCAATTCACACAAGAGGTAGCGGGAAGTAGTTCTAACTGGTATCTAGTGGCCACCATAACAGGTAAGTAAATTTTTAAAGAAAATATTTACTTTATAGCAGTAACGCTTGAGACTCCGGTTCAAATCCCGACTCAAGCATTCATTTTTATTTTCATATCATATTTGCTTTCATTGCCAAATAACAAAAATATAGTTATAACATCTAGGCCTATATAATATATAGGCTTACATTTAATAGCCGATTATTTCATACCTAATTATGTCCGTTCTAGCTAAAATACTAGGCCTACTTTTCTCTCTACGTAGGAATGCTCTAATTCCTTGGTATAGGCTAGTAGGCCTACTATAATACTATTTTTCTACATTCATTTGAATAGGCCTATCATTAATCTTTACTTCCAAATATTCAATAACACAGCTCTACCAAAAAAAAAAAATTGTTGCCCTCGATATCTCAGCGAATTTCTATGTTTTCAAGTACACAATTTACGAATATATTCATGAAAGTGCTGAATGTGCTCTAGTTTTTATGGTTTTTGTGTATCTTATATCTTAAACAGTAAACGGCTTGTTACTAATAAAATTTATGTTTTCCAGTCATGATTTGATTTCTGCGCATTTTTTCGCGTAGCCTATACAAACATAACGTGATCCCCACTCTCACACACCTCACTCCTCACATCGGCCGTGATCTCAATTATTTGACAACATTAAAGTAGGCCTACTCACGACGTGCATCTGGATGTGATAAAACGATTCGTGAAAGCGTTGGACAAGGAAGGAAAATGTTTCAAATACATTTGTAGAAAAGTTCCTAAGCTCAGTATGCCTATGTAAGGTTAAAAGGCGGAATATTTGATGGTCCTCAAATTCGGCAATTGATGAAAGATGCAAATTTTATCAAAGTTATGACTGTTTCGGAAAGTGAAGCTTGGAAGGGTTTTGTATTGGTAGTAGAAAATTTTCTAGATAGGTAACTATAAAGCACCAAATTATAAAGAAATTGTGCAAAACATGTTGACAAGCTTCAAGATTCTGTGAGCAAATATGAGTAGGCCTATAAAGTTACACTTTCTCCACAGTCACCTGGATATATTTCCGGATAATTTAGGAAATTATAGCGACGAACAGGGAGTGTGATTTCACTAGGATCTACAAGTAATTCATCACATGATGGCAGATTACTGCTGGTCTTTAAAAAGAGATTTCCCCCAAAAATTATAGAAGAAAATCTTATAAAAGGCGTTTCACTGAAGTATAGCATGGGTTTTCCATATTTTTCTTTCTATTTACGTCGGTGTATACTAATTTTTCAAGAAACAATTGACATTATAAATATATCTGTTATATTTTTTCATATTTTCCGATTTTTGTAGTGTAAAATGAAAATAAAGATTAAAAAACCAGAGCAAATCTTCCAAAATCATTGATAGTTTCATGAATTGTGAGCATAAATATGTCCGAAATTAATCTTATATCAAAAGCAAAAAAGCCACTGTTGAACAGTGTAATTATTCATGGTCATTAATATTATCCACCAAGACGTGAATTGATTTAACATTTGATAATATTATTAAAACATGAGCCGAAAATTCCATCCCTGATATTAATTTTCTTATGATATTAAAAAAGAGCAATAAATTGAAAATTGTAAGACTTATAGATTTGAAACTTTAGATAAATTATTCATACGGGGTTATTTGGTTTTTACTAAAATTGTATATAAAATATAAAGTAGGGCAATTTTAATAGACAAATCATTCATTAGGCGTACTCTATTAATTTTTTTAAACATGAAAGTTTCTTAAATCAAATTTTCCAAGTTACGCAGGTAATTATAGAATTTTATAAAGGCTATCAATAATCAACTCATAAAAAGCTTGGAATTTTTTAACGAAAGATATACAATGAAGAACGAGCTCCTACAGGTTTGTTAATTCTGTTTACTTTACAAGTTGTGTCAACATAATGACATGGTTTTAATAATACTTTCTTGTGACAGTTGCCATGTCTTATCAGACACACGCTGTCATATTTATTTGTTCAATTATTTAAAAGTAACTTTACAAACGACTGACAAGTCGTCATAAAACATCAAACTGTACCACATTTCTATCCAGCAAACTTGTGCTTTTTTTTCCCCTTCACACAAGATTGCAAATTTAGATATGGCAAACAAACTGAACTACTTCCGTTCGTTGAAATAGTTTAATTATGTTGTTACTTCTAGTAATTCCTAATTTCTGTCTAAATTGTGATCCACGTGGTCCCATTAAGCTTTAAAATTAGAATTTTATTACGGTGTGAATAAACATCTGAATTTTTAGTCATACTCATGAGAAATTAGCTTATCAACACCATCTTCATCATCAAAGTCCATTCATGAATTTAGGTCATTTGTTGACATGTTTCGGCCTCAATAAAAACACCACCCAAAAGTCTTTTGAGTGGTCGTCCTAGTCTTCTTCTTCCTGCAGGTTGATAGCTTAAAAATTAGCTAAATTCTATGTTTGTAATTAGTTTATATGGCACTGAATAAATACCCACTATAATGCCTTCTTTGTAGAAGCGATCTTGTAAAGTGAACAAAAGTTAACAATAGGAATAAAATTAATCATATAGGCCTAGGCCTACAGAGAAACACAGAACTCTATCAATAACCTTTCATTTGTTATCCATGAATGATAGCTTTAAGTTTTGATATGGCCTAACATTGGCAACCCGGTGACTTATTAGGTCTAAACAGTAATATGTATTAGACTTGTAGGGCGTTCTTTGGGTCGTGGTATGATATGTTCTGATAGATTATGAAGAATAAAATAACATACTATCAACTAATTAGCACATACAGTAAGTAGGCTTCTATTAACATCGTAACTGCAATACCAATAATATAAAAAAACTAAGGACAAATGATATAGACTAGGCCTACTTGACATTAAACTGTTGTACTGTATAGTGCACTGTGTTCTTATTAACACAATACGTACTGTTTCTTACTTTAAATGAGCTGTTCGAAATGTCGACCGTCATGATCATGACAAGCTGTAGCTTTTATTTGTATTGTAGTTTATGATTTTTATAGTAAGCCTACTTACTTCAGGTGATAAGTCGAAAAAAAAATTTGCAATCTATCAAAACCCATCTTCTCACAGTCAAAATTAGTTATATGGTCCAATGGATCCGTGTCCCCGTAAGATATGCGAACTAAATCCTACTTCCATTTATGCCTCGGTAAATTATTTCCCTCCCTGCATTCCTCTCTCTCTCTCTCTCTCTCTCTCTCTCTCTCTCTCTCTCTCTCTCTCTCTCTCTCTCTCTCTCTCTCTCTCTCTCTCTCTCTCTTTTGTATCTCTCTCTTGCACTCCAATGTTGTCAACTCAACTACAACCTTGCATTATTCAATATTCAAGAACTATGTCACTGGGGAAATTTGGCAACATCCCTGCTTGATGGCTGCTGTTTGACGTAGTGGGAGGGGAGTGCGGTGAAATGGTGTGGGTATAGACTTGTACTTTTCTAAGAACGATGTCAGCGCTATAGGGGCACAGATCCGTTGGTCCGAGTATACTCGTACATGCGTAAAACATCAACAATTAATACTCTGTAATAAAACACTGGAGATCAGGGCTCCTATCAAAACATTCATCAGCACTCGAAACAACCTGTGAACGTTTATCGGTAGAGTTCTGTTTCACTCTGAATAAGTAATATGTAAAGAATTAATTTTTTAAAGGAGATATAGCCTACATAAAGTTATCCTAGTTAACTCCATTTTCTTACGTCCTTCAGACTTCTTATAAAAGTTTAGATCCATTAAAATAGTTACGTTGGCCTATTATTGTGAAAAGTGTAAGTTTGTTTTCAAAATACGTTCTGGCGTCATGGTTCGATTTTGCGTCAGAGACAAACAGAGAAACAGACAGATACATGCAGGTAAGGAAGTGCAGTCTATTGGATTCTTCCTTTTGAAATCTTCTTTCATCGTGCGCACCCTCCTGATTCCAAGCAACATTGCACAAATACTCTAATTTACTTATTTTCAACCTGGTGCAACAACCGACTTACTCAAGAAAAAAAGTCTTTGTATTATAGGAATCAGACCAGTGCTTATATATTGTAGTCTAGCTCAATATAATCCGTCCATTTGAAGATGCACAACATTGCATATTAATGACAATCCACTGAATTTGACAATTATTATCTTAAGTAATGCCATGAGTGATTTCCAAATTTGGAAATCAAGAGTGGCATTTGTTAGGACTATTTAACGAATAAAATTAAGCGGTTTACTCACAAAGCATTATTTAAATATAGTTATTTCAAAATATTTATATAGGCCTATTTATTGTAAACGGCGATGTTTGAAAACAAATGAGAAACGTTTGTTATGCTTCATTTGTTCATCACTGCAACCGGATCATATTATTTATTGCCAAAGGATCGCAATATTGTAAGAATGCACCCTAGTGGAGATAAAAATTAAATACATGAAACTGTTTATAACCAACATTATTTCTTACAGGTTATTAATTCATTTCTGATATCCTATGATTATATTTTTCTGGAACGTAAATTCCTGGGAAAGAATACATTTAAGAACGTGCAAACAGTGGTTTCTTTTTATTGTGGTATAATCAATTGCTACATTTTCTCTCTATTATATCTCGTAAGCGATACCTGTTTACATTCGTGCACTAGGCCTATATATACATATAATCTGGTAGCCACATGCATTCTAGAATTCTTACAACTTAATATACAAATTGTTGTATTCGACTTATTTCTCTGAGAGTCAGTCACTGCAAAATAATATTCAGATCTATTCAGAATGTTAAAAAGGAGGAGCTTGATTTTAAACTGATAAAATTAAATTTATACAATCCAGGAGAAAAACGACTGTGATTGGTTGTAAATCAAAATTCATTGAAATGTGATTGGTCATTGACTCCTATTTGGGGCATGAGTTAAATAGTCAATATAAACCATGAGTAGACCTATTAGTCTATAGGCCTATAATATAGGCCTATTCTTGGGTGATGCTGATACATCAAATTCACCATAGCCTATTTAATTTATGCTTAAAATAAAAAAATAACAAATGTCTCACGCGGGAAGTCCTTGAACTACGGAATTTTTTGAAAATCGAATTTTTGCTCTGATGTCGCTGGTTTAGAAATAGCCTATTTACGTATATAGGCCTACATATATAGGCCTATGTTTTGTTAAATAGGAACTGCAAAAAAAAAAGACGCTAACCGTAAGAGAGTAGGGCTACATATTACTTATTAGTCCTACTGTATAATTTGACTCAAGTTTAAATATATACTGTTCCATTTTTACATGATTTTGATTTTGAAAAACATTAAATAAATTAAACAATGTACCTTATAGGATACATTGCCAATTTAAGAGTTATTTAATTTAACAAATATTTTAAGGATTTTAAATAGGCTACAATGAGGGTAAATCAAGCTTTGCCAAACATGAAACATAAAACTTTGCCAAACATAAAAACAGCTCACACATTTAATACAATCAACAATGTGTTATCGATTATAGACAAAAAGAACAGTAATTCGAGAATTAATATCCTCAAATAAATTGAAATATTAAAAAAGAAGAAGAAGAAGAACAAGAACATAATCTACTAAGTGAGAACCCTCTATATAAAATTTTAACCAATAATAGTTAGTATTGTTTACCTGGTTGAAGTCGACCGAGATCTCGGTACGATTTTTATTTTAATTTTTACGTAGTGTCCTCAACAGTGTTTCGTAATGCATTTTAAATTTATTGAATTATGGTCCTATGAGACATTGTTATTTTTTTATCTCATGTTCTGTCTTAGCGAAATTAAAAGGGATAGTATGAAAAAACAATTGGCAACATTGGAAAGGACATAGGTATTATGCATTTTATTGAATAATCCTAAAAGCCTAGATTTCACGTCCCTTATGTAGTCCTACTGCATGAAAATAAGTCCAACATTCGCCGTTAGGTCTATAATTATAATCTTTTGCGCAAAAGTATTTTTAAAATTAAAATATAAAATTATGGAATATTCACCTGAAAGGTCCATCTCCTCAACTTAATTAATTATTTAACTGTAGCGCTTTCGGGACTTGTCCCATCATCGGCAGGATTCAAAACTGGTGTTTCACTGAAGATCTGGTAGAGGGGGTTACATGTATTGGGTTCGTTTTCGTTTATCAGATTGTCGTTTTTGTGAGCTGCTTTCAGAATTTGTAAAATTTGCGGCAAATAATAATAAATTATTAAAAAATATTTAAAAAAAACTTTAAATTCCCGTGAGAATAGGGACAGCAACAAATCGCTTGGTTGCATAGTGACGGAAAATTACCGTAGTGAATGATGATGATATCAGCCAGGAATTTCACAATATTACAGTTAGACAGAATACTTCTTGATGTGTAGAATCAGGTAGCTACAAGATCAACTACGTATGTCTAATAAATTAGGCCTGTAGGCCTATATTTACTTTAACTTATTTTTTCAATTGAGTATAATTTTAACTAAAGTCTTGATTCTGACGAAAAATCAAAATAAATTTACAATTTTTCAAAATAAAAGCTCACCAATTACAAAATTTAACAAATAACATTAATGTATGTAAGGTTATGAAGATAATAAAAACAGTGACCCCACTACAGGCCATAGACCTTTTAGGAGTAGGAGGTTAAGTCTCCCACTCATTCTAGACAATCGGCACTTGATGTCAACCGGGTTGTCAGCCCTAAGTGACGGCCGACTTTATCCCAAGAACAAGCGTCCGTTAGAGGCTGAGTCGACCCCAGGGCCATGGTGCCTCCAGAAGATTTGGGTCAGTTTAAATATCCTGTCCCCATCGGTACTGAAATACTCGACCTTCAGCACTGCCTTAACCACTGCGCTACGGGGTGACCCTATAAAATAATGAAAAGAGGAAATATTTGTGTTGGTTAATCATATGGTAATTATACAGAAGTCAGAGGATGATTTACAAAGAGCCATTTACACGTTGAATCAATTAGGACTCTATCATAATCTCAAAGTCTCAACTTCAAAAACTAAAATTATGGCTTTTCAGGGCAAAGTGTCAGTCAGAGCAAAAATAGTAATCAATAATGAAATAATAGAACAGATAGCACACTTTAACTATCTTGGTTCAGATATAACATAGGCCTACAGCTACTATTGAGATATACATAATAAATTAAACCGATATCAAATGATGTGTGGCACCATAAGAAGAACCCTCCGAAAGACTCGAAGAGAAACTCAGCTCAGGTTTTATAAAATTATGGGTGTTCCTGTTCTTTTATATGGATCTGAATCTTGGGTACTTACAAAAAATATATCTCATACATTCAAGCCGCTGAAATGAAATTTTTAAGATCCGTAAAAGGATGTACACGCATGGATAGATTACACAATAAATCAATAAAAAATGAACTGGAGATATTTTCAATAGTCGATAAACTAGAAGAGCACAAATACCAATGGAAAGAACATTTAGACAGAATGAACAATACAAGATTACCCAAAAAGATCAACACCTACAAACCACATGGAAAAAGATCTTTGGGACGGCCAAGGAAACGATGGACTTGAGACAATAACAGGTCGCATTGACCTAATCCTGGAAAGGAAGAAGAAGAAGATGGCTGATTCTAACAATGACAAGTTCATCATCATCATCAACAACAAGGATTAGGCCCAATGGCCTGTTCCGATCTCATTATAGGTCGAATTGGTCCTTCCATCTCTTCAATGGTCTTCCCAACGTTCTTCTCCCTTTTGGTTTATAATTATACATTCTTCTTGGTATGCGATGTTTATTCATTCGTAATACGTGCTGAAGATAAGCATTTGGTAATATTTTATTCTTTCACAGAGATTAGGCCTAGATATAATAATTTCTGTTCTTATATTTTCGTTTTTCTTTTTATCGGTCCTTTGGTATCCTGCTATTGCTCTCAACATCTTCATTTCTGCAGCCTCTATTTGTTTACTATCTGCCTTTGTTAATGCCCAGGTTTCACATCCATATATAAGAGATGGAACTGCCAATACTTTGTAAAACTTCAAATAATAATAGTTCGGATAGGAAATTATTCAAGGTAGGCCTATGATAGAAAATCCACAATTTTTTACATTATGATAAGCCGTAAGTACAATTAAATGCAATTTCATTTCTACATGTAGATAATAAACTTATGGAAAAGACCCTATACAGCACAATAATTCAACTCTTATCCACCAGCAAAATGATCAGATACTTTGACAGCTGATCTTGCTATGGTTAATTGATAAGATGTAGAGGCTTTCAATTTAACGATGCTCTTCAGTAAGTCATCTTATCTTTAGCGTCGCAATTTAAAGCTGTTCGTGAAAGGGTCAACAAATTTTGATCAGAGACTTCTTATAAAGGAAAATGTGAAATAAGAACAAAAATAGTGATAAACAATATAATTATAGACCAAGTTCAGAATTTTAATTATTTGGGATGTCATTTAGGTAATGACAGAAATTTAGATAAACACACTAAAATACAACGATTCAATTATCTATGTGGCACAATTAAACGCACTTTATTGAATAAAACTAGAAAATAAACTTTTAAAATTTTACAAAGTGTTGGCAGTTTCGTCTCTTATCTATGGATGGTCCCGCGCCGTAGCCGAGCGGTTAAGGTAGGAAGCCTTGGCGCAGAGCTACGGGACGTGCGCTGGTTCGAGTCTCCATGAGGGAAGAAATTTTCTCATGGTATTTCCGCCAGTATGGGACCGGTGCCCACCCAGCATCGTGAGGCAATTGGGTAGCTACAATAAGTAGCGGCTCCAGGTTGAGGAACCAGCTATAACGGCTGGGGGACTCGACATGCTAACCACATGTCACCCCTACACTGGCTGTTGATCATCTACCTCTGTGATTGACACATGTGGATGTGAAGGGCCAGCAGCCGGCTGGTAAAAGGGCAACCGCTGAAAAGTGGAAAGACCCTCAATCAATCGGATCTATGGGTGTGAAACCTGGATATTAACAAAGGCAGATAGTAAACAAATAGAGACTGTAGAAATGAAGATGGTGAGAGCAATAGCAGGATACCAAAGGACCGATAAAAAGAAAAACGAAGATATAAGAACAGAACTTAATATATTTAATCTCTGTGAAAGATTATATTATCAAAATGCTTATCTTCAGCACGTATTACGAATGAATGAACATCGCATACCAAGAGGAATGTATAATTATAAACCAAAAGGGAGAAGAATGTTGGGAAGACCATTGAAGATATGGAAGACCAATTCGACCTATAATGAGATCGGAACAGGCCATTGGGCTTAATCCTTGTTGTTGTTGATGATGATGATGATGACTTCTTATAATAAGGATCGAGATAGGCTACTTTTACGTGCCGTAAATCTGCGACACGGCACCCACGGTTTTACTTCCTTTCATAAAGTAGCCATAGGCTAATCAGAATTTTTACTTCCTTAAAAATCCATGGACCCCGGCAGATTTGAATCCGCAAACCTCGAAGCCATATGCAAGTATGTTAACAAAAATTCCAACGGGACTGACCGTAACACTGGAATAGACCTAAATGTTTTTTTCCAGAGGTAGGGCTGCTACCTTTTAGTCTCTGGACAGACATTAGGATACTGCATTTACTCAGTACCCGATGAAACGGTTATACCGCCGTGACTCGGTCCTAAGAGCCTCGTTTGTGAAAACGGGTTGTACCACGAGAAGCTGAGGATGAGAGTTGGGTAGGAAAGGTTATATATACGTCAGTATTCATTACAACACTTCATTAAAGTGAAAAAAATGCGGAATTATCACATTTTTAATAAAAATAAACATTTTATTCGTAAATAAAAAGTTGGAATGTAAGTCATAAAAGTGGTAAACTGTCACGAGGTAATAAAACTGATAACTAATGTGCCTACTCCCTGTGGCATTATCAAATCCCGAAGTTCATGGCTGCCTGGGCATAACTCGCTATACAAACATATCTTGAGCTAATATTTTCTAATCGTTACTTGCATAATTAATTAATTAATTAATTAATTAATTTCCTTCAAAGAAGGTTAATTTCATTCTTCCACGTTATATATATATATATATATATATATATATATATATATACAGTCCACCGCTGTGGTCTCGAGGTAGCGTGCTGCCTTGTCACGCAGCGGGCCCGGGTTCGATCCCCAGTCGGGGCAGTTTTTCTGGGTGAGGTTTTTATCGGGGGTTTTCCTCACCTGTAAGACAAATGTCAGGAAAACTTTAAGGTCCAAACGGTCCCCGAAATCATATGGCCATGATCATCATCCTTATCATTATCACTATCATCCTTATCATAATCATCATCATCCTTCACCGGTGTGGAAAGCAACGGGAAGCTACCACACCTACACAATTCCCTAGTAAAGCTGCAAGCATAGCATGAAAATGTTATGATTGCAGTGAAGGACCTGCCTTCGGGCAGAATTACTATGGATGGATATATATATAGGCCTAGCCTACTCGACCAACCTACTGGGCGCTATAACTCTGTTTTCTTTTAAGCAGTTTCCATATCTCTGTTATATTTGATTTCTCATTCGTGTCACATATCCTGCCATCGCGTTCTTCGAGAATTAACTGTTCTTATCTAATTTCCTATAAATATTATAAAACTCATTCTTAAGCAGTTTCCTTCATTCACCTTCTTGTACGTTTTTCTTTGGCCCAAATAAATTTTCCTTAGCACTATATTCTCAAATAAGTCTACTGATAATATTTTTTTCTTTTCTTAAATTGATAGTTTTTCAAACTATATAGCCCAATGATGCTGGAAGAATCGCCATTCTAAACTTTTTAACATTTCTTTGAGAAAATTTAGGTTGACAAAATTCCCTGCAATATACGCTATAGTAGCGTGTGAGGCCAGCAGCCGGCTGGTAGGCCAAGGGCCTTCTTGGCACTAATGTTTAATTTCTTTCTACATCTACTCCTTCTTGTTATTATCATTTCTACATAAGTTAAGTCTCATAGACTGCTATGGGGAATGAAAGACGTGCATGGAAGCTTCTTGTAGGAAAACCAGAGGGAAAAGGTCCAGTTGATAGACCAAGAATGAGGTGGGAGAATAAGATTAACCATTTTTTGAGGGAAGTAGATTATACGGGGAATAATCGGAAAACAACTCAGGATAGGGATGTATGGAGAGTTTACACCCGCGCGGCCATGAACCACGGGCTCGATAGTGCCAGTGAGTTAATTAGTTAGTTAGGTAGGCCTAAGTCTATTTTAATTCTATCACTTCTACTCTTGCACTAACATATTAGACATTAGGCTGGACTACTTAGTTTAATGATAGGACCTATGTCTATTATTTTAACAACTATTCACTTTAAGTTAACAGTAGTTTAAATAGGCCTGTAGGATTACTAATTATAGACCCTACTTATAGAGGGAGGATTTTTTAAATTAAAATATACTTTCCTGGCCAGGGAGTGAATCCTCAAACATGAATTTGACTAGTAAATACGTAGGCCCCTATGCAGTATTTTATTTTCAGTTTATTAAAGATGATCTACAATATATGTTTTTATTCCATTAGGGGCCTATTAGTGTACTTAGTATAAAACTGAACGTTTTAAGTTACATCGCGATATGTAGGCTACATAGGCCTATCTACATGACTACCAATGTATTTATATGGCCGTGTGTAGTTAGGCCTATGTTTTAGGCATATGCTAGGTGAAGTTCACTGACATTTATTTTTAATTGGATCTGAATTAATTGATTTTTAATTAGTTTTGAGTTAATTTATTTTTAACTAGTTGTGAAATTACTTATTTTAATAAAGGTAAGATTGGCATTAATTTTACTGTAGCCTATTTTATTTTTTAAGTAGGGAGTTATAATTTAATAATATTTAATATATTTCAAGCTTATCTAGGTTGTGAATTAACAGATTTCTAATCAATTGTGAATTAATTGATTTTTAATGTAATTTATTTGAACCAGCGACGTATGGATTACTGAAATTATATACCGAGAGTTCACTACTCTACCAACTGAGCTCTAAGTGTGAGCGATACTATTACAAACAATGCAGAATATGGACAGGATCACTGAACGAACTCATAAAAGACAAATCATAAACTTATAACTTAATGCTCTTTCGAGTGCCTCTTACCAATTTATTATTAATGTAATTTATTTTATAAATTGTGAATTACACTATTTTATAATTGTGTTTTTATTGATTTTTAATTGATCGTTAATTAATCGATTTTAATTAATTTTTATTGTAATATTTTAATTAATTGTGAAATAATTAAATTATTTGTGAGTTAAAGCAATTAATTGTGAATTAATTTAATTAATTTAATTAATTGTCTATTAATTATGGCTAAAAATTGGAAAAATTGTCTATCATTTCCTTTGTCGGAAAGGTCTAACTAAAAACACGAATAAAAATCAGATGTTATCTAAAACACTACCAACTAAATTAGTCCCGGTGGCACTGGTGGTTACATACAAAACTCTGGTTCCAGATTTCCGGCTGGGATAAATGGACCTTTAAGGATGAAACATTCTGAGTATGGCATCCTTCGGAAGGGAAGTAAGCCTAAAGACGAAGGTTCCATGTAGTAAATTTACGTAAAATAAACTGAAATAAAAAAATAATAAAAAAAAAAGCTCCTGAGCAACATGGACCCTATGGTCGGCCTCTTAATGCACTGCTCTGAAATGTCAGGTTAATTACCTGAGATGATAAAGTTCGTCGAGAAGTACAATTATTAATATTATTATCATTATTATCATCATCATCATCATCATCATCATCATCATCATCATCATCATCATCATCATTATTATCATCATCATTATCATCATTATTATTATCATCATCATCATTATTATCATCACTATTTATTATTATCATCACCATTATTATTATTATTATCATCATCATCATCATCATTATTATTATTATTATTATTATTATCATTATTATTATTATCATCATTATTATCATCATCATTATTATTATCATTATTATTATCATCATTATTATTATCATCATCATTATTATTATTATTATTATTATTATTATTATTATCATCATTATTATTATTCGTATTTTTGTTTTGAATTCTTGCCACAGAATTTTCAGTTGTCACGAGACACTATAACCTACATGCTCTACTTGTTGGAAAAAATATTAAATATAAAAACAATGAAATAAATAGTGTATAAAATAATAAAAATAATAATAATAATAATAATAATAATAATAATAAAATAAAAATAAGTAAAATGTAAGAAATGGGGCCTACAATTAAATAGGCTATAATACTGCAAACAAAAATGAAATCCGCGATATCATATTTTCGAAAAACCAAGGTAAATTGTAGTGGTTGCTGTCACTTACTTGATGCCAGTACAGGGATCAACATCTCAACGTCCATAGTTTAAATTTTCTTAACCAGTTTTTTCTACTTTACATAGGCCTATCAAATATTTAATCAGTTGCCTTGAAGAAGTGAACCTTATTTACAGTCTTCAGACTTATAGAAAAATGTAAGTTTTAAGGTACTGCCTAGAGTCTCTGGGGTACCATAAAGACACGTCAACCGTAAAACCGCAGAGGCGATTAGTATGCAAGCAAGAATGTTATAAATAGCCTACGAAAAAAATGACACAGAAGTAAATCAACAACTTTAACATTGAAGAATGAAATGTGTATTTTTATTATAATAGGTCCTACTGAGGACCAAGATTTTGTTTTCAAATTGCCAATAAAAATGGCAGTTTACGTAGCAACAGCTAATTATACATTTTTAATTGTTTCAGGTGATGAACTACAGCCTTCAGTGAAGAAATATACAACTTCAACGCAGCCATGAAAAAAAAAACAGAGTTTAATAAATAGGAAATATTTTCTAAAAAAAACTACTAGGAATTCCTTAAAATCTTATTCAATATACCCCACACCATCCTTTCAAAATCCTTAACAATGGGAAATACAACATAAGGGTGGGTAAATGAAGACATAGCCTTCCAAATTCTCCAGAAATAAAATGAAATCCACAAATTTGAGGAACAAAAAACTCCTAAACAAACACCAGACTGATTGTGAGCCCCTCTGTAACAACCCTCAAGGCGTTTCGTTCCCTCCCCAACAATTCCACGTCAGCAAAGAAAAGTGAGATGTGAAAAAGATTCCAAACCATTCCTGAATCTCATTTTCTCAACTTGTCGATTCTTTCTTTAGAAGACCAATTGCATCTGAAAGATAAAACACGGCATTCTATCCCTAAATGTCATAGAAAGAAATATTTCAGGATTATCAAATTTTTTATATGTAACTACAGACTATTATAAAAAAATAGTTTTATTTGAATGAATTATAATTTATAAAATTTGTATACCTATATATATATATATATATATATATATATAGCTTATATTTGTTCATTTATTATTTATGTATTTAAAAGTTGGAAGAATATAACAGAAGACGAAATTCGACTCATTATTATTCTCAGGTATTACAAAGATATTGCAGATGTATTGAGAGTAAATGAATTGAACTGAAGAAATTTGCATGGTTTTAGAGGAGTTACAAACAATTTGATACAGGAAATCCAAGGTCACAGACAAAAGAATATTTGAATTATTAATTGCTAAACTTATTTTTTAAATCCAATAGCGGTGAACTAGTGGTTATGCTCCTTGCCTCTGGTCCCGAGGGTCGCGGGTTCAAACACGGCCGCGGTCGATGGATTTTTTAGGATGGAAAAATCCAAGGAGCAAGTCCTCCGGGAGGGACTTTAAGCCGTGGGTCCCGAGTTTGAAGATTTTCAGGCTCGCAAAAGATGCTTAAGCCTGAATGAAAAGGCCTCTAAGCAAAATTTACCGAATTTTCCCGTCCTAGTAGGCCCCTACTACCTTGGTTTCCTAGATGTCAGCATGAGGCGGAACGCTAACCACAGACCACTCAAATGACATCTATACGAAAACAAGTGTAACTAAATTAGTATGGTTCAAATTGTTCCCTATAGGATGGAGAGCGCCTAAATCTCTGTTAAGGGAACCATGGGCTTACAAGATGCAAGAAGATTAGGGCCTAAAGCAAAAAGATCGTCAAGCAGAAATAATATAAACCAAGGGAATTCCTTTTTTCGAGTCGAATTTATGATTCGATTTTGTTGGTTTAGGCCTCCATATTTATATTGTGAGAAAACAAACATGGCGGCCGCTAGAACTATTTTTAAATTAAGGTTTCAGATAAACCCCCACTTCTAATCGATGGATTTCTATTACTTCTGCAGAACACAATTATATACTGCTTTCGGCCTTAGTTTATGTTGTAAAGTAAACAGAAGCGGTCCCTATTTTCAAATTTCCCTATTTGGTTATTTCAACATGGCCGCTCGTGTTGAATACGTTAAACATGAGATGGCGCGTAAAATAGCCTAGTACCATCGCTCCACCAAATCACAGATGCCTGCGGAAGGATACCTTTTGTGACTTTGTTTAAAGTACAACATAAACTAAGGCTGAATACGGTATAACATTATTTTAACAGCGTAATGATATGACTTGATTTGGGATTGGATGAAACACTTAACCACGCGGTCCAAGAGGGCGACGAGACGGCGAGTGTCTAACCACTTGAACCACATTCCTCACTCATATTTAAAAGTAATGCTGGATTGTCTATAAAATGTAGCCTAAACAAATTTAACAACCGCTGACTGATATTTCCGAGCCCCTGGATCATTAGGGGCACGTCAATATAGGCTATAGGCTATGTGAACAAAAAATACCGGTACCATGCTTAATATATTTTTTTAATGTCCCAGGTTGATCTTTAGGACATTTCTGATGTTCTCATGTTCTCTCCTGACATTGGCGTAATTGTAACCCACTTCTGAGGTTGGGGCGCCTGGAAGGCGATGATATGATGGGTAATGATGATGATGATAGTGGTGCGCCAAGAGAGACCTTAATCCTAGCTTAATCTAAGATGAATATGAATGATGATGATTGCGATGGTCATATAATGTTCGGGGACCGTTTGGGCCTTAAAGTTTCCTGACATTTGTCTTACAGGTGAGGAAAAACCCGATAAAAACTCACCCAGAAAACTGTTCCGATCGGGGATCTCACCCGGGCCCGTTGCAGCACGCAACTGGATACCACAGTGGTGAACTAATAACAGTTTTAACCTTACATTCCACACGTGGGGCAAGGGTGATCACTTGCGGGAGTTACTTAATGAAGCTAATTCTGTTTAGATTATTTCTTTACAGATGTCAGCAAGTGACAAGTGGTTAGCTCATCGCTCCTAATGCATTACTTGGATGGGAAAGGCCGAATAAATTTTGTTCAGAGATTATAAATCAAGCTTCAAGTTATTTCATGAGCACGAAAATCTTCAGAATCATGAATTTTCTCCCTGAGGACTTGTCCGTTTCATTTTCCAATCATAAAAATGCATCCACACCAGCCAGGTTTGAATCCTCGGGACAGAGTTATATGTAGCCTATGAAAAAGGGTTTTTTTTTAAATATAGTCCATGTTAAAATAGGGCAAAGGTGGGAATGATGGCGCTGTGTATAAGATGGCGCAGTCTAACATTTATCCTTAAAATCATAAGAAAACTCGTTTTTCACTATTCGTGCCTGTGCAGTCCTAAGAGAAGGTTCTCGTGTGAAATTGTGGTGTTTGTAACGTTAAAAAAAAGAAGAAATAAATATTTTTGTGAAGAGTCATATTTTTGGTGAGTTGAAGAAGAACTTTTAAAGGATTATTGTGGGTGCAGTTTGAAAGGGACTGAATACCGTAGAAAGGAGATTGACATCTCTACATACAAAGGGACTTGTTCTTGATACTAATAACATAACTTCAATGTCTTATTACAAAAATTTCCATCTCTAGTCAATGCACAAACATTTTTATGTGAATCAGGAGAGATGGCGCACAGAAGGATGGTAGAGTTGGCGCGCCTGGGCATTTAAATGAAGCTCCGCTCTCACCTAATATAGTTTCCATTTAACTTCAGTTACGATTTTTTTGTGTAGTGAAATTGTGGGGTCAAAATGAGAAAAAATACAAAATATTTATTTAAATTTCATGATAAATTATCGATGACTTTAATTTGTAAATTATTTTTTATATAAACATTAAATTAAAACTATTAAAATTATAAAATAAATTAAAATAATAGGTCAATAAAATACATACAGACCTAAACGAAATGTAGTAATCTGACTCAAATTCATTATTATTTTAAAAACATAACTAAGTATTATATTGACAAGATAAACTTTCTGCACAGAATATTAGGCTATAACCACGTTGGGCCTAGATTAGGCATACAATGAGGCATTATTTTTAAAAAGCTACATAGTCCTATTAGGTCCTACGTTTGAATTATTATTTCTAAATCCCTTTTACTTTCGGAAATAGCTATAACTTAACATCCACTTAATTTTATAAAATATTTTACAAAAATAAAATAGTTTAAGCAATGGCAGCTTATTTTACGAATAAGTCATAATGATGGTCTATTATTAAAACTGTAATGAAACAAAATCATCATTATTATTATTATTACTATCGTTATTATTATCACCACCATCATCATCCTATTTCTCTAAGGCTATGATAGACTAACAACCTATTTTTTGACTGCTTCAAGTTTTATTTTTCACCTGAATTTCTTATTCTGTGGCTCCCTTAGGCCTATAATATTTCCTGCTTCGATAAAATTCTGTTTTAGTGTACGTCTTAGATTCGATTTTGTCTAGACACATCCTCAACAGCCGCTATTATGCTATCTTCCAGAAAACTATAGTTCTGGCTTCTTGTTATTGCTGTTACAATCCCTATCATGTTTAAATATTATTAATTATATTATTATTTGAATTAATATAGTAATTATAATTTGTATTCATTATCATTTGGGTGATAAATTTAGTTAACGTTTATTTTAATATACAAATTAATGAAACAAATGGTTAACCTAATTTTTAAATTTAAATTCATTAAAAAATAAAAGTATAGGCCTATTTTACATTGATCTATTTTAGTAGATGAATTCTCGAATTTTTAAGAATGATTAAAATGTTTACGAAACACCTTGTTTGTTTATTGTGCAATCATTTTGATGTGCTTGAGCAGTCCAGATGTTCTCCCTTGCGCCCCCATTTAAACTCCACCCCCTCCCCTAGGCTCTTGTGAATACAACAATGAATGTCCGGCCAGCTGAAAAACTAGAAATAAATCTCATGCTATTTCTTACCCTCCCCCCCCCCCACTAACCTTGCTTGTGTCATGTTGCTCACGAGAGGGTGCGTAAACCCCCCACTTAAGACACTGTGATGCAGTTTATTACAATTTAATAGTAAAACTGGTGCATGCCATTTTTATATTTACAACTGATTATCTTTAGATTATAACAATAGATCATGTCAAATTAAACTTCAAAGTTATTTATTTTACAAAGATTGAAAAGAAGATTCTTTAGGGATGAATTAAGATATCTCTGGCTAAAATTTAAAAATAGAAGATTTTCAATCCTACCAATGTACGTATTTTAATTTCATGTTATGTCGAATTTTATTATAATTTAATAAACACCTACTAATATGCTGTAGATAAAATATTGAAAATACAAACAAGAAACTCTATCCTAAGAGTCATCATCGATGAAATACAGATGCGACTGTTGAAGTAGTGTGGATATAAAACTAGGATGCACAACACTAGATGGTCAAAAAGAATTAGAATGTGTACCATCGGCGAGGAAGAGATTGGAACGATCTATAGCTACAAAGTCGGAAGAATGATATCCAGAAGGTCATGAAAGGAATGGGATTGAAAAGAGAGTAACGTTTAGATAGAAGGAAATAGAAATCGGGAACAGAGCTATAACATATCTGGCTTTCTTCCCTGGCATTGGCGGAATTGTAATCCATTTTTTAGGTTGGGGCATTTGGAGGTGGAGTTACGTTACCCCTGATGATATGATGGGTGATAAATGATGGGTCTAATGAAGCACCAGAAAATAGAACCCGATACCTCATGAACTGTAATCAGAAACACTGTCCCAAGAGACTGATCACACAACGTCAAATGTTAACAATCTGTAATAGGCCTATAGGCCTAATAACAAACATTAACACATAAGTTACTGCACACAGCCTACTCAGCAATAGCTATAGCCTATACGCCTGGTCATTTACGTTACAGGCGGCATTAAAAGCAAAGATAGGCTAAGGGCCTTCTAGGCCTGTCGCGCCATGGAATTATTATTATTATATTACTATATTATTATTATTATTATTATTATCATTATTATCATTCTTATCATTTATTATTATTATTATTATTATTATTATTATCATCATCAATCAGCAGAGCAGCAAGATGTTCAAAATTAGACAAAATAAGAAATACTGTCATAAGAGAAAAACGAATATTGGTTATTCAATAGTAGATTAGCCTATAGCCTATACGGTATCCATCCATAGTAATTCTGCCCGAAGGCAGGTCCTTCACTGCAATCATAGCATTTTCATGCTATGCTTGCAGCTTTACTAGGGAATTGTGTAGGTGCGGTAGCTTCACGTTGCTTTCCACACCGGTGAAGGATGACGATGATGATGATAATGATAAGGATGATCATGATGATGATGACCATATGATTTCGGGGACCGTTTGGGCCTTAAAGTTTTCCTGACATTTGTCTTAGAGGTGAGGAAAAAACCCCGAATAAAAACCTCACCCAGAAAACTGCCCCCGACCGGGAATCGAACCCGGGCCCGCTGCGTGACAAGGCAGCACGCTACTACTTCGAGACCACAGCGGTGGACTCCCTATACGGTATAAGCAATTAAATTGGTATGGGCACGTACGACGAATGCAAGAAGAAAGCTTACCCAGGAAAACATTGGAATGGTGTCCACCTAGAAGAAGGAGGAGAGGAAGACCTCGAAACTCGTGGATGCAGGAAATAAGAACTGGAATGAGAGCAAGAGGACTGGAGGACATGGATTGGATGGGAGAGAGACGAGTGGAGAAGAAAAATAAAACTTTAGGCACAGAAAGATGAGTAAACATTAAAATTCTGTATAGGCTATAAATAAATAAAATTATCATCATCATCAAAAGCAAGTGTTTCCCTCTAGTTTAAAAAAAAAAGCCCCCCTACATTGTTACTGCCAGGCAGATCCGGGGAGTGTTGTTACAGGCTTCCTAGACGCCGCTCCAATCCACCAAAAAATGAAAACCATTTCTCTGCCAATAATATTTTTGGCATTTAAAATGATATTCCCATGTCTACTCTACGTGGATATAGGGCGCTACTTATATGTTAACAAACGTTGCAACGTTTGTCTTTTGCAGTAATCTTTAGACCGTAAAAATTTATTCTAGTTAATAAAATGTGACAACGCCGCTTGATATGCTAATTAAATATGAGTGCAAAATAGACCTACCTAACAACAAAGTAAGCTAAAGAGCTGAGCCTGGCTGTACACCCCATTTATGTTCAGAACAACATCTGTTGTTAAGAGGATTGAAAATCAAACGCCTAAATGGTATGGCCATGTACAAAGAATGGAAAATGAAAGATGGCCAAAAAATATATACCAATGGTCACCCCCTGGAAGAAATAAACGTGGCAGACCAAGATGGAAATGGAAAAACCCTACAAACAACCATATCGGATGATAGTAATTTGGAAGAGGAGAGATTGGAATGATAGAGATAAATGGAAACTGAAGACGGCAAACCTATAGGCTAAGTGGGGGAAAGCCGAAGAAGAAAAAAAGAAGAAGAAGATGAACATCTCGTATGGAATGATTGTGAGATTATTATTATAATTTGATGATAAAGTACGAATAAAGGCTACGACACTACAGGCCTATACCAACAATAATATTAATATTATTGAATGAACTTAATTTATGAATGTCTAGTCAGCCATTTACAATTTTACTTGTAACAATGAACAAATAAAAGTTGTTTCCATCAATGTCCCCAATTGCAAAATTAAATGTAAATTATATCACACCTATTGCGAATAACTTTTTTAAAGTTATTTTTATTTATCCTTAAAGTGAAATAGGTTAGGAGGCCAACCATTGACATGAACATAATATTAACCCTAGGTTTAAAGAACTAGTGGAGATTTTTCAGAAACAGATCCCTATAATAACTTGCATAAAATTGATCCAGAGTAGGCATATCACTGAATATAAATGACATAACTAATTATGAATGAATTCCAACAAATACTGTAGGCCTATAGCCAATCTGCTGAAATAGGAAACTCGTTATCTGTGGATTAAGATTTATAGGGCCTATATTTTCATAAATGTTAAACACAACTGATAGTACAAAAGCCGTGAATATAAATCCATATCGACCTACTTTAAAATCAGTTAAATACCTCATTCTTATTGAACAGTTAACAAAGACGCAAACACTTGCTAAAATACCAATTTTTCCCATTCGCGCTGCCAATAATGTTGTTTAGAACTTACAATTCACACGCTACCGGAATGGGAATCGAATATTTTGAAGACAATTATACAGACCCCATCCACACGCATATACGCTTTAAACTTATCTGTGGCCTCCAATTTCAAAAAAACAAAATAATGGCGGAAATAAGTAGCAAGCATTAATAAAAAGTGAAGGAACGCTTGCAGATTTTGTAATTAGAATGGAATTAAGGGAATTGAGGAGAAGAACTACTTCCAAAACAGAGGCCTACTTGAGATAGACAGTTGTCGATGAAATGTTTAAAACTCCTTGGCACAACAGATTTGAAGGAGCTTGGCCTTCATAAACTTTATTGTCTTCATATTGACTTACAAATACGGACGACTTCAGTCAGTAGCCTATAGGGATAAACATGATCAAAAGTCAGTTCCTCCAGCCGTTATAGCTAGTTAACTCAACCTGAAAGCCGTTACTTAGACCAGGTTTTATCTACTCAAATTTCCAACAAGCTGGTGGCCGAATAGAAAATTCAGTCAATAAATTTATTTGTCAAGGTTTTCTCAATAACAATTAGTATCAAAAAATGTGTTCTCCATTGACGAGTCTAACCACCACATGTGCCGCTAGCTCGCTCCAATGGCTTAGATCGGAATACGTTTAAGAAAGGAAAAGTTTAGAACGGTGATGATGTTAGTACGAAACAGGACTAGGCCTATATGAAGGCGTTTTGTTGAAAGCGACACTAGTCCTACTTTTTATATCAGATAGGCCTCTAAAGGAGATGATGTTGATGGCCAATGTCTAATTTAAGAAAGCCCTCTTAACTTTCCCCTTAGGTAAACGTATACTACAATAATGCTTATCTGGCACACGTCCATAATCCTTGAAACATATTCACATGATTTCTAAGATAAACTTTAGGCGATGTTTGGAAAACACGAATTTAAATTAATATCATGTTTATTTCATGAGGCAATTTAGGACAAATGTAACGAAATAACATTGCTCATTTCACATCTTAAAGTTTGAAAAAAAAATCAACAGAGAATATTGAATATTTTCCCTATTCCCCTCCTTGAATCTTTCAATTCAGTAAATTTCTTATACAAATTCAAGAGACAATGGAAAACATAGAAAAGAAAAGATGGCGAAACATTGCACATGTGGTACCTGAACAAGAGACAACACCCCCCCTCGTGGAAGATTTTAAAGCTCCCCATCCAGTTAAACAAGATAAGGACGGTGAGAACATTGCCCCCTCTGTTAAAACCACTATTGCCACCCTTGTCTCTTATTGGATGAAGAAATCTATTGAATACAAAATATAACTCTCCCTTAACCCAAATATAAAGAAGTTTGGCACAATCATAAAACCTTATTTTTTATATATCAGGGGGAGGTTTTGCAAGGCGGGGGGTTTGTAACTGCATATGTGGGGGAGAGGTAAGAGCTATAGTGTGGAGAATGTTAGTGAAAATATGGAGACTACTTTGGAACGCCTGAGATGGGCAACTTAATGCAGACAGTAGGACAACTAACACCTATGCTGACACCTTGTGTAACAATCTAAACCAGTTTGTTTACAGTTACAGCCCCCTCAAGCATATCTTTGATCTTATATTTAAAAAAATGGCAACATATTTATGCTACTAAAGAAACAATTTTTAATACTACACTACACCTACAATCGATTGCAAAAACGATATCTTACACACCACCAGGGTTTACACAATTTTAGTTTCCATGGCAAGTATAAACAATAGAAAATAGATCCCCCAGACTAACATTTTAGAAAACCATGATCATGCTCAGACTTTATACTTGGAATTAACAGCTGTTCAATGTAGGTTTTTTTAACGGTTGTTATGGAAACAGTAAAGAATATGAAACCGTGTTCCTGCTCAGCCATTCGTTTCTTATATCGACTAAATCATTTCCTAAGGAATAAATCTGAATCATAAAATTGAGACTTTACAGTTAAACATAGAACTATTGGGATACCTAATGTGTTAAATATATAGGAAGAAGTAAATCAATTCTTAATTCTTATGGAATATTAAGTTAATAAACAAGCCTCTGTGTGTAGAACTGTGATGTAACTCGAAAGTAGAACTATTTGAGTCCAGGGATACGAACTTTTTCACAATGGCGCAAAAGGCTTTGGAGACGATCATAGTAAGTTATAGGCCTAACTTAGATTAACACATGCTGAATCATATTTCGACTTAAGAACTCATTTCCTGTGACTAAAAAAATAATAGGCATATTACAGGAACTTATCACAAATATTAGGTTTTCATGAAAAAATAAATTTTGAAGAAATTTATTGCTGCATTAAATCAAATTTACATGAAATAATAGTGGATTTTCACAAGACCTTTATAATACCGTTTTATGTGCAATAGAATAAATTGTACTCCTTGTTATTTTTTTAACTTAACTAATATTGTATTTCATATACAGACATATAATTTAATTTTATTAATATTAAAACAGAGGGTGAGACGTTAGTATAGTTTTAAATTAGTTTTAATAGTATAATTTTGATATTTAATTACTAGAAATATTTTTAACCCTCTACCTAGCTCATATTTTCATTTGACCAGAAAATAAATTGTTTTTAAAAAATGCTCTACAGTTTACCTAACATACAGAATATTCAAATATTCGTTTTAAAATTATATTAAAACATACTTACACTAACTATATAGGCCTATAGGCTACCTTCTGTCTACTGTAAATTAAATAAAGGGTTTCACAGGCTTACTCTTAAATAAATAAACTGATTATTTCCATTATAACTTGTGATACACAGGCCCTACTAATCTGAAATTTTTGAAACAAGTCGTAGGCCTATGTGGAAATATTTAGCTAAAAAATGTTAGGTCTCACTATCATTACTGACCAAGGCTATAATTTTAATATTCCTTTTAATTTGATTCCTAGCCTATATTAAAAATTAAATTCGTCCTTCATTCACAACTTCAACCCTAAGAAAAAGAAGTGACTGAAGGTTCAAAATACGAGCCCTAGAATACAGAAATAAATTATTAACTTAATTATTAGGCAAATATTACATTATTATTTTTTTGAACAGACATAACTTACATACAGATGGAAGGAATAGCAGGCATGTCCTTATTGACCTACAGGCCTACCTACATATGCACATACGGAAACTATTCATGATTAATTTTGTGTCGATAATGTCAACTATGTTTGCTTAAATAAATAATAATAATAATAATAATAAATAATAATAAGTAATAGTAGTAATAATAATAATAATAATAATAGTAGTAATAAATAATAATAATAATAACAATAATAACTTTAAAAAATAATATTATTAGTATCATTATTATTATTATTAGTCCACCGCTGTAGTCTCCAGGTAGCGTGCTGCTTGTCACGCAGAGGGGCCCCGGGTTCGATCCCAGGTCAGGGCATTTTTTCTGGGCGAGGTTATTATCGTGGGTTTTTCCTCACCTGTAAGACAAATGTCAGGAAAACGTTAAAGCCCAAAACGTCGCCCACGAAATCATATGACCATCATCATCATCCTTATCATTATCATCGTCCATCACCGGTGTGGAAAGCAACGGGGAAGCTACCACACCTACAATTCCCAGTAAAGGCATGAAAATGCTACGATTGCAATGAAAGTCCTGCCCTCCGGGCAAGAATTACTATGGATGGATTATTATTATTATTATTATTATTATTATTATTAGGCCTATTATTACATTACACATTGTTATATCAGTTGTTCAAATGAACGCCTTTGAATTTCGCGGGTCCGCAACGAGACTCGTTTAAAAGGATATAAGGGGATTCGTGAATTGCTGCTCATGAGTCCAAGGGGCTCGATGCTGGGATCTTTCCAGCTTAGTCTATGCATACCGTTCTAGAAGGATCGGCAAGAGAGCTTTTTATTCGACAGAGAGTGAGAGAGAGAGAGATAGATATAGATGGATAGATCGATAAATATATAGAGAAGATAGAGAGAGATATAGATGGATAGATAGATAGATATAGGCTATAGATAGATAGAGAGATATATATGGATAGATAGAGAGAGATATATAGATATAGATGGATAGATAGATAGATTAGATAGAGAGAGAGAGAGAGAGAGACAGAGAGAGAGAGAGACAGACAGGACAGAGAGACAGAGAGAGATATAGAGAGGAAGAGGTCATAAAGACTGGATTTCCAGATAGTTCGATCCTCGCATATAAAAAAAGATGCGAGTCGGTTGGCAGTAGTGGTGTACCGATCAGTCAGTCATGATGTGACAGACGATTAAGACATTTTGATATAGAAAAGTATGTAGCTAGTATTAGGAAGTTAGTATGTCTGTGAGCGTAATTAAATAAATTACAAGAGGTGCTATGTTTGTAAGATTCTCATGCTAGAATATGTAGGCCTATTCGTTCAGTAAATAATTGTCAATGAAAATAAAAGAAGATTGGGGATTTTTATGAAAAGTAGTGTGAAGTTAAATTAATGAAATTCTAACATTTCCCAACACCATCGCAATTAGTGGCAATGTGTCGTCAAAAAGTGGGATTTAACAACGTGTCAGCGTCCAATACCTGACATTAGCAGTGGTGGAAGGTGAAAAAAGAATTGGGAGACAACAATCAATGGCGTGCCTCGATTTTATGTTTTGAAAATTACTCTAAAAATTACGCACGCCAAATAATTTATATTAACATCTGCTTGTTCTTGTAAATATTATCGATCGACTGGTTAAACATTAAACAACAAAAACACTAAATTAATAATGTTAAGATTTAAATATATAATATAAATAATAAAGGATAACGCAGAATGAGTAATTTAGACTTTAACTTTACCTTCTGTCCAAAAGTTTATTAAGAAAAATCCATGGTTTTAATATAAAATATAGGCCTACTATAACTTACTAATAAAATTAATTGTTAAAACCGTTGAGGTGGAGAGTCATAAAATAAAATAAGTTAAAATATACCTTCTTAGGTAAAATCCATCGTCCTCAACTTATGAAATATGTATTCTTTATTCTTGTAGGCCTTTCAGAACATCCGTTCCATCTTCAGCAGGTCCTTATTCGCTACAATATCTAATATGATGGTTGATTCTGCTGGTCCTAATGTGAGTCACGACAACACCACATTAGGACCAGCAGCATCAACCATGATAGGCCTACTAGATATTGTAGCGAAGAAGGACCTGCTGAAGATGGAACGGATGTTCTGAAAGGCCTACAGGCATAAGGAATACATATTTTATAAGTTGAGGACGACGGATTTTACCTAAGAAGGTACATTTTAACTTGTTTTATTTTATAGGCCTACTAGATCGAAATTTGCACTGTCCACATCAAATTCCCTTATTACGTATTTTACTGTCGCAGTAAAGTAGGCCTACAAACAATTCTCTGCAATCGCTACACAGCTCCTTTCATGTGGAAACATGTAAGAAGATAGGGCTATGTCTATCTTGATGTAGGCCTATTTGTCAGCGGACAGAGACGCAAGGAATGGTTAACTGTGCGTACACATTTTCTAGGTGGAATTGAACGCTCAGCGAATAGGCCTACATGTTGCACTGTAACTTCTCAGAAGCGTCTGTTATTTGTCACAGAGGGTTTTTTATGAGTAGGCCTACTTGAATTCATAAAAACTGATTTACCACAAGGAGTAAAAACTTACACAAGACAATTCAATTTCCAGAATTAGGCCTATAACTTTTAAAATATTGATTTATTTCAAACGTCTGGGTGTAATAATATCAACTTTGTCTTACCTAATGCTATGCCTCTAGCCACTAGTGATATCTGGCGGCAGAGTAAAACACCACGTGATTGCGCTACAAATTCAATACATTAAACTGTTAGATTTTTTTACTATCACTGCTGATTTTCAATCTGTCCCCGAAGGAACTTTCCGTAAATGTGATTTAATACAGGAGAAGAGGTAAGAGTTGTTAAGCCACTCTGCATATTGTTCACAAAGCGAAATGTCAAATACAAAATGTGATGACGCTTCAGGCGATATATTGTTTCACTACGGTAATGTCCAGCAAGTTGATGGCCAGAGAATTTGGATGGGAGTTGAGTCGTTGCTGGTATCGGAAATTTTATAGAGTGATTCCCAGATCACGTCGTAAGTTACTGTTGGACACGAACCATGCTGCATTGGCTATGCAGCGAAGAGATTTAAATTCAAATCTTCTTAAAATATCTAAATTATGTTAGAATTGCTGGCAGAACTCCATAGTTGTATTCCATTTGTCCATACTGGTCTAATTACAGATTTAATTAATTAATAATCAATTTCTTGTATAAGGATAGTTGAGATCGCCTACTTAACAGCCAACCAAGTCGCTTAAACTTAAGTTTAGCTTCAATTTTTTTTGTGTTGATGTGATGTTTCCAGGTCATCTAAATGTAAGCCAAGGCATTTTACAATTGTGGTTTCAGGAAGTTCTATATTGTCTAGTTTTATTGTAGAACACTTTTTTCTTGCGCAAAGTGAATGTGATTTTTTTTATTTAGAGTAATTGACCATAACGCGCCACCGGTGTAACCAATGTTGTATTCTATCCAGATGATCCTGGAGATGGTGTGAAGCTAAATGAGGATTTTCATGCGAGCAAAGATTAGTGCTGTTTCATCTGCAAATGTTACAATCAATATGTTATTGGTTTTTGGTAAATCATATCTATAAAATATATAGAGAATAGGACCCAGGACGCTACCTTGGGGAACTCCAGATTTGATTTGATAAAAGGAAGAAAGTTTATCTTTCTTTTGATTTGAAAGTAGCGATCATTTAAATATGATTTAAGCAATAGATAATATAGATGAGGAAGTATTAATTTTATTTTAAACAAAATACCTATAGAGGCCTATGCCAGCCTTTGTCAAATGTTTGTTGTATATAAAGGAATATAGCAGAGCAGTAGCGATGTGATACGAAGTCCTGTGTAATTTCATTTCAGCCAACTATGCGATGTGCTTGTTCAATTGGTGAGTAACGTTCACGGAATACAAATTGATAATCCGGTATAATTTCAGCCAGCAACGGTTTCAGGCGTTGTAATAGAAGTTCTTAAAATAATTTTGATAGAACAGGCAACAAACTTATCGGGCGATAAGATGTTGTATCATTGGAACATTTTCCAGGTTTAAGTAACTTATAGTAGGCCTAATTATTTGAGAAATTTCCCTCTGACTCGGAACATGACTATATTGAAGAATAATCTCTTAGGCCTATCCAGCAGACATGATGTCTAAACTAGAACATAGGCCTAAGCATGGACTACGTCGCATCTGGCAACATTCTCGGCTCCTAATGACAAATGTGAATATAACAGAGCATCCCGTCAATTAAAAATAATATTGAAAATACATACCGACTCATTATCTTCAGTCTCTGTCTTCTTCTTCAACATAAAATTATAATCTTTGGAAAGTAAGACAAAAACTCCAAAGATCACATACCCCCATTTCCACCTATCAGGAATAGTGATAACACAAGGGCTAGAAGTAGAAAAGAGAAATCTGAACGCTTTGCAGAGTATTTCTCAACTGTTTATAAACCTGTAGCACAAAGAAATGGAACAGAAGATGATATTCTGGATTACTTGAGCACCCCATTTCAACTTTCGTCTCCAATTGAGTCATTCACTTTTATTGAAGTAAAAACAACCATCAAAAAACATACCAAGACTAGAAAAAGCCAGGTTATGATCTTATGATTGGCAAAGTAACAAGAATTGCTGAACAAAGCATACGTATTGATCACTTCTATCTTTAAACTGTTAGATGGAACTCGACCATGTCCTGCCTAAGCAAAACACTTGAGGAAAACAAATGGATGGGAAATCCCCGAAGCATCTGACTGCTGCAGTTACTGCGATTCGTTCATGGCCAAAACACAGATCAGCGGAAGTAAAAAAAATCATGTAATTGATTAATATAATTAAGTATTTGAAGCTATTTTTATTAGCTATAGTTGATCAGATTACAGTATACACCTATAGGCCGATGTTTGTTCGAAGGTCGGAGAGTAACTAAAAATTCGCATTTGTTTGAAACTGATGGACTCTTGAGAGGAAATTGAATGTCAGTTACAATTTCGTGGCTGTCGTATAGTTTATATTTTAATAAAATGTGACATTTATGATATTAAATGTAGAATTGGTACCTGGTAAGTCAGCCGTCTACGACTGACTTACCAGATAACTTACCAATTCTATATTTAATATTTTATTACATAATCTCAACGGTGCTTTGATATGCATTTTAAAAGTGTTGATGTGACATTTAGTGCTTATTTAATAAATTTTAATAGAACGCAATCGATATAAAAACACAGTGTACAGTATAATATAGGCCTATAGTGAATGCACCTCATTGATAGATAAACGTGTGTATTACTCCACCAAGTAGTCTGCGCAGGCGGAAAATATGTTAACACGCTGTCTTTCTCTTTTATTCCTTACTGTGTTGCCACTTCCTGTACTAGGCCTATGTATAATGTTCTTTGTCTGGCAGGTAGAGAACTGACAAATACTGTGGATTTGAATAGTCTGTCCTTCTATGCGGTCATTGGCAAAATGACTAATTTGACAACCCTCTTACTATTGGAGTTATGTGTAGGAATGGGCTGTCCCTTCTCATTACAAGTTGCCACGTGTGATTTATTGTGAGACTGATAACAGAGAGACGTGTGGTTTTATAAAATCCGACCGCTTGAGCTTGAATGCTTAAATGACAAATTTGACAACCACGTTAAGATCTTTCACACGTATTTAGGAATTCTCCGTCCACTTAAAATTGAACCATTTCAGTACGTAATCGGATGTACAGTCTTCTCCTACATCCCTTACACAGATTCAGTAGTTCGGCGACACTAGCGCTAAAACTCGCTCCGCCCGTGCGAAGTTAACTTGGTGGTATAATATAGGCCTATTATTTAATAATTATTCTAAGATTTTTAAAATGTTTACCAGATACTGTACTTTCAGTAGGGACGTGTTAACAATGATGTATGGTCTTATTTGCTACAGGCCGGGCACTCATCTGGTGAATGTAAGACTTGTATCTATGTTCCCGTTACAAATTCCATTCGTCAGGAACCCTTGGTATTGGTAGCCTATACAGTTGTTTTAATGTAAATGTTTGATTTTAATTAGTTTATTTAATATTATAATTTAATTCGTTTTCGAAATACCATTGTGTGTGTTATTAATAACCAGCAATAGTAAAAATTAAAACGATTATTGTGCATTAATTTATCGGCTTATAACTAACACCTGACTGAGTTCGCGTGCACCACAGCCTATGGCATGCACTTCTACACGTGCTGTGCGTGGTAATACAATCGGAAGTTCAATGTCAAAGTGTGTTTCTTAGGCTTGACAGATTATAGTATGGTACGTCAGTTATTACCGTCCAAGATATGTTTGCATGGCTGGAGGGGAAATGTATTAGCGCTAGTATGGCCAAACTATTTCTCTACGAAAGGGAGAATCCCTAAACACATGTGATATATCATTACTTGGTTGTCAAGTTAGTCATATAATTGACAACTACTGAAGGTGTTGGATCATTTAAAATTACAGTGTTTGTCACCTCTCTATTTCCAGTCTCACAACTAAACACAGTGGACGAGAATTGACAGCATGTCATGAGGAAGGCAAAAGAGGGACAGTTCATTCTCTAGTAGTAACATGGTTGCTGGATTATTCATTTGGTCAACGACTACTGTAGGTGACGTATCATTTAAAAAGCACAGTATTTGCCAGCGCTTCCCTCTCTGTCAAATAATCCTACACAGGGGACGGGAAGTGGCAACATAGTAAGAGATTAAAGAGAGTCAAGAGCACATTCCTAGCATATTTTCCGTATGCAGATTTAACTTGGGCGAGTAATACTACTGGAAATGAAACAGGAAATAAAACAGATTAGTACATCTAACGACGATATGAAATTATGATGGAGAAGCAAAACGAAGAATTACTCGTATTAAAACAAAATCAGAACAGGAAACACGAATTACTATAACAGGTCGAGTCGTGGAACCAACAGCTGTAGGAGATGATATTAAAACTGGCGAGAAAAAAGAAGAATGGGCTCGGTATCACATCACAAGAAAGTGAAGTCTGCAGACTAGACTAAATACGTGGCATTAAAGAGGATAGCCTATGGAACATAAATGGTCTGAACAATTTTAACAATTCTAGCTTTCATGAAACAGGAACGAGCCAACAGGCCTAATCCCTGGATGATGATGGAACATAAATTAGACTAACAAAATAAAATAATTCCATCAGTTAATAATTGCTGGGGTTCGTCACTCCATTTAAGAGCTATAGGGTGAATCGACGCCGAGGTCCGGATTCTGACAAACTGCCGACTATCAAAGACGAACAACTGGTCGTCAAAATTCTGTGGAACGACGTCGTAGGACATCATCAAGCGCCAATTTGACACCATCTACTCCCATAATAGATGGACGTCGAAAGAGAAGACTACACATATGATCGTTTTTCTTCAAGAACCAGCTGCCTAAATTGTAAACAGCATTTTATCGGTGGCCTGTCCAGAGAGCATAATAGGGTCTCTAGAAAACCATTTTGATCATCATCATCATAGTGCCGCATATAGGACCCAACTGAAGGCTAGTGTCTAGCAAACTGGGGAGTCCCTACAAGAATACTCCATGGCAATAGAGGCGCACAAGGCCAAGTCGAACTCACAGCAAATTTAATCGACAGATAGATGATGTTCACCTTTGTATAGCTACGGTATAGCCTAAGGGCTGTCCCTTATAAAATAACATCTGCTGACGGAACATCGCATCATCAAGAATGGTCTGAATGTGGCTTTGCGACTGTAGGAGACCAAGATCTTTTAGCTACAATATAAGTTACGTCCACTCTTCTTAAAGAATTTTACAATTTAAACATTTAATTTTGATGATTTTTACGCCTAAGGATGTATGAATCTACAATAGACATTAGATGACGAGTGCTATACTACAGGCAAGATGAAGTGCTATTGAACGACGCGGGGAAATACCAGTCCTACGTAGACTCACCGTGTAGATAAGGAAGTGATTCCAGCTAAAAGATCTGAGACATTGGTTATGGCACGGGTACAAGGACAACTCCAACCAGACTTGCTGCTCGAGGCTAGACGAAATCCCCGAGGCGGTCTGCATGCTGTCAAACACAGAGACAGAAGGAAGGAGCATTACGGCAGATTACCAGTCGATTTCTATGCGGGCGACTTCTTGTGGTCGTACCGCCCACCCGGAAAATCTCCGAAGCTGCAGCGTTCCTGCGACGGCCTATACCGAATGGTGTGGACTATCGGATTCAACATCAGCCTGGTAGTAAGATGATTTAGTTCAGCTGCCGGCGTGCAGAGGCGCTACTCGAAACGATCAGCCCTGAGAAGGGAGCAATGTTGATCCGTTGCTCAAATTATCGCCTTTGGATTTCGAGGGCTGGAACGAGACTCGCCTTATAAGGTAGAAGGAGATTAGCGAATTGTTAATTATGTGTCGTAGTGACCTATTGGGGTTTTTTATGTGCGTCTATGCATCGTTTTCTAGAAGGATCGGCCTCTCGATGTTTCCATTCGTGAAGAGAATGTGAGTCGGTTGGTGGTCAATAGGGTTCCAACCAGCTAGTTGTGGTTTAAAAGGCGATGATTGTGTTGTGATCTGAGAACGAATAAAGTGTTGGAAAGTTAGTTCGTCTGCGAGTGTGAATAAATGAATGAACCTAAACTGGGAGGGATAATGTGTCTGTGAGACTTTCATAGAAGAATAATTATATGTGCTTGTGCAGTAAATAGATTTCAATGAAATGAAGATGATAGAGCATTTTTGTGTAAACTGGTGTAAATTTAAATTAAAAAAAAAGTCTAACCGCTCCAATGCCATATTATTTTATTAATTTTTAGGCCTACCATTAAGTATTATTATTATTATTATTATTATTATTATTATTATTATTATTATTATTATTATTATTATTATTATTATTATTATTATTATTAGTAGTAGTAGTAGTAGTAGTAGTAGTAGTAGTAGTAGTAGTAGTAGTAGTAGTAGTAGTAGTAGTAGTAGCAGCAGTAGTAGTAATAGTAATTTACTACAAGGAGACTAATAGACTTATTACTTAGTTACTACTCGTAGTAGTCACAGTAGTAAAGTAGCCTACTCTGTTAGTAATAGTACCAGTATTAGTAGTGAACGTATGTGGACTATCTCTCTTACTAATACGTGAAACCTGACTTTTATCAAATACAAACCTAGCTTGTCTCATACAAGCTTCTTATATGCAGAGTCTGTAGCTGGGCCCAACTTTTACAGACAATTTCATCTTTCTTTAAGCATGCCACTCGTAGGATAACTATAATCATCAATGCTTTTAAACTACAGCTAATCTATCTTTCTTTTCTTTTAATATGAACGACAGGACTGGGAACGTGCTCTACAGCACTGAAATCTCAGGTTCAAGATTACTACAAGACAGCTAAACAATTCGTAATAATCAGACATCAAGATTCTTAACTAAAAAAAGTGTGTCTAATTAAGATCGAATGAAAAACAAACAATATAATTAGCTGTCGAACTTGAATGTAAACATAAGAAATAGAAAATAACAATGAACAATCGTTAATTGAACAAAGTATACAACATAATAATTTATTACATTCTTTTCACTATAGGCCTAGTGCTTGGAGTTCTTCATTCATACAAACAAAATACGTTTTCTTGAACAGCTTCTTTCTATAACAGAAAACGAAAGAGTCTTCAGCCAGGGGATCTTCCCTTGATCTCCGGCGACCTTCCTAGAACCACAGCGTAATTCCGACTGTTAACGATACATGTATCCGCGTCTCGGACGTAAGCATCGGCGCACACCAAACCGCTCCGATGACGTAAGGAGGTGGAAAGAGAAGGGGATGAGCAGGAGGGGAAAAAGAGCACAGAACACAGTCTTTAACAACCACAGAGGAAAACAAGTTACGTCACAGTACGTCAACGGCAGTAAATTTTCGTCATCACGGCACAGTAGAAGGCCTAATAATAAAAGTATGATAGAGCTGGTAACAGTAGTCGGGTAGAGAAGAGATAGGCCTATATTATGCTAAAGTTCCTTTCCAAAATGCAACTACTCTTCTAAAATTACATCTAGACCTTACGGCTGAGTGAATTATAATACTCTTCCTAACTTAACCCCTTATTTTACTGAAGTCATTTCTTCGTTATGTAGGCGCTACATAATTGCCATGTAGCCTATACCTAGGCCTATATGTAAAAAAGTTAGTCCACCGCTGTGATCTCAGTATAGCGTCTTTGCTTCTTACACAGCGGGCCCGAGTTCGATCCCGGCCGGGACAAGTATCCTGGGATGGTTTTCGTCGGGTTTTGACTCACTTGTAAGATAAATGTCATGAAACTGTAAGGCTTAAACGGTTGCCAAACATTATCTGGACATCATATCATCATTATCACATTCGCCATGTTTAGTATGAATAGGCCGATGTGTGTGAATGCTGTTTCGTGTTAATGTTGTGTTGTTTCGGAGGAGGCCCTGACATTGCGCTGATCACTCATTCGGGAAAGCCACTCTTGTTCTTATGTAGTCAAAAAAGTATTGTGTGATTCATAGGCCTAGTTATAATCCCTCTCCCGACAAGTCGTGAACTTTAAGGTCCGGGTGGCGTGCGGCACGTAAAAGTAGGCCTACCTATAAAGAGAGATGTTAAACTGCCTTAATGTAACACGTAACAAAGTTTAAAAAATAATATTAACAGATCAGAACGACAAATCCTTCAGGTCTATTAGGAGCAACAGTTAAATAGATTTCCATTTTTAAATGTGTACAATTTAAGGGCACCCATTAGGCTCCTTACAGTATTTGTGTTAAAAAAGGATTTTTTTTTCTTTTTGCTTCAAAAAATCCAGGAAGGTCTATTTTATCGATCTGTAATATTATTTTGTCGATTTTGGACATTTAAACCCATAAAAATTGATTTATAAAAATGGTGTCTCTGTGTTCTGTAAATGTGCACATTTTTTGTTTTTTGGTTTTTTAATTTTCCCGTAGGCCTAACTTGTATTTTTCATATTTTGATACAATTTTCTCTGAAACTATGAAAGATAGGACAATATATTTTTTTTGGTATGGATATGCAGTTTAAAGAACTCTATAATAATAATATTGTAAATTTATTTTTGTGCTATTGATGGTGTTTCAAATTTAAAAAAAAGTATGTATGCAAAATTTTTAACAAAAACAATTTTGGCATTCAAATTTTCTAGACATAAATCACAATCCATATCTTAACACAAACAAGCCTCATTACCGTCAAATGAACTTTGGACAATAACATACTAAATTTTGGAAACAATTGTATAGGCCTAAATGGTTTTCGAGAAAATTGTACTAAGAAAATACTTTCAAGAAGTCGAATTTTTTTTTTTTTTTTTTTTTTGTATTTTAAATTACTCACGAAGAAATATGTCTAAAAAAGTTAATCAGAGTGCAATTATGTCCAGGAAGACTTGTTTAATTAGTGACATAATTTTCATGCACGTTTTCGTTCACTGATAGATTATGTGTTAATCAATAAGAAAGCATCATCATTATTAACAGATACGAGAGTATTTAGAGGAAGTGACATCTATTCAGATCACTATTTAGTAATCTCAAAAATAAATATATTAGCGAGATGGAAGAAAACTAAAAACAAATATAGAAATAAAGAGACCACATTCAAAGTACATTTATTACAAGATAAAAGTATACAAAATCTGTATCAGAATAGGCTAAATGAACAATTAATATTAAAATCTACTTCCGAAGAAATAAACCGAGAATGGGATAATATAAAAGAAAGCATTGATAAAGCAGCATATGAGGCATTAGGAACAAAATATAAAATATATAACAAGAAGGGTTTAAGAATATGGAATGAAGAATTAGAGAAGATAATAAAAGATAAAAAAGAGGCTTATCACAAATATTTACAGAATAGAACACTAGAATTAAGAGCTGAATACAAACATAAAAGTGCAATAGCCAAAAGAGAAATTAAAAAAGCACACAAAGTCAGTTGGGATGGGTATATAAGCAGACTAGAATACGATATACATGGACAGCAAAAAATAGCCTATAAAGTAATGAAACATCTAAATAAACAAGAAAAAGATACAATACAGATCAATGCAATTGAGGAGAAACAATGGGAAGAACATTATAAAAAACTGTGGTATAATGAAAATAAAATAACTAAAGATAACATATATGAGTGTGAGATAGGAATAGATATCATAACAATGGAAGAATTAGAAGAAATACTGTAAACAACCAAGAACAGAAAGGCAGCTGGAATAGACGGAATTAATATGGAATTAATAAAATATGGAGGAATTTTTTTTAAACTGAGATTATTACATTTTTTAAATTTATGTTGGAAACAAGCAACAATACCAGAAACCTTGACAACAGCAATAGTACAATCTATTTTTAAGAAAGGAGAACGTAATGACTGCAACAACTTCAGAGGAATAAGCATTTTAACTGCAGGCTATAAAATATACTCAAGAATCTTAACATTTAGGTTAAAACAAATAGCAGAGGTAATGTTAACAGAAGAACAAAGTGGATTCAGACCAGGGCGTTCATGTATGGATAATATATTTACGATAAAAGAATTTATAAACAAAAGAAGAGAATATAACATGGAAACACACATAGCTTTTATTGATTTTGTCAAGGCATTTGATAAAGTAGACAGAGGAAAACTCTGGACAATTTTAAAAGAAAAAGGAATTCCGAAACACTTAATAGCAGCTATAAAGAGTTTGTACTGGAACACAAATTTTGTTATAAAAACTAGAAATGAAGTAAGTAAAAATAAAATTCATACTAATCAAGGAGTTAAACAAGGATGCAGTATCTCTCCAGTTTTATTTAACCTATACATCAATGATATAATAAAAAAATGGAACGAAGAAACAAATAAAGGAATAAAATTAGATAAAACACACTACTTGAAAACATTATTATACGCTGATGACCAGGTAATAATAGCAAATACAGAAGACGAACTTCAGAGGAATATTTTTAAACTACATAATATATGTGAACAATATAATCTCAAAATATCCATAGAAAAAAACTAAGGTAATGGCATTCCAAGGGAAAAATCAAATCAGATCGAAAATAGTAATAGGAAACAAAATCATAGAACAGGTGAACCATCTCAATTATCTAGGATGTGACATTTCATTTAATTATGATAATGATATAAATAATAAAATAGCAAAATTCCAGGGAATATGTGGTACGATAAAACGAACACTAAATAACAAAACAACAAGAGAGACCCAACTGAAATTTTATAAAATGTTGGCAGTACCGGTACTGCTCTATGGTTCAGAAGCCTGGATACATAAAAAACAAGACCTAAGTAGGATAACGGCGGCAGAAATGAAATTTTTGAGATCTGTTAAAGGGTGCACTAAGGAAGACAGAATCAAGAACACAGAAATAAGACAGGAACTTGAAATATTTGCAATAACTGATAAAATGGATACATATAGACAAAAATGGAAGCAACACATAGACAGAATGAATGAAGATAGATATCCAAAACAAATAACAAAATACAAACCTAAAGGCACCCGAGATGTGGGCAGACCTAGAAAGAGATGGGCTGAAGTCGGAACGGGTCAACAGACCTAATCCATGAATGAAGATGATGATGATGATGATTTTCATGCACATAACTTTAAGAATGAGCTCAAAAAATGATTTTTGAATGTTGCATATTTTTAAATCAAATTGCAAGGAAACTAGTAGGCCTACTGGGTGCCCTCAAAAATAAGAAAACTATTTAAACTTTAATAAAAAGGCATAGGCCTACTGTTTCAGATAAAATAAAGTAGGCCTAATATTTTCCTAAAATGTATTAAATAATTAAAATAAAATTAAGCTATATCAAATAGGCCTAAACACAGTTGGACATGTAAAGAGGGATGCTATAGATGTACCTTCTTTTAACTTATAAGAAAGATTTTTGTGACCTTAAATACTGCCAATCAATGACTGTTCCTATTATTACTTACGCATCCGAAACATGAACAGTGACAACACAACAATCTGCCAGAATACAAGCTGCTGAAATGAAATTCCTTAGACCAGTAGTAGGATATCAAAGAACAGACGAAAGACATAACACAGAAATTAGACACAACAACTAAAAGTAGAGGAATTAAACACAACAATAGTGAAATACAGAACAAACTGAAAAGAACACTTGGCAAGGATGACTGAGAATAGAATACCAAAAGCAGCATACAACTATTCACCACGAGGAAGAAGAAGTTTTTGGAAGACCAAAGGAAAGATGGAAAGAGCAGCAATTTGGCGCCGGAACAGGCTAGTAAATAAGCCTAAACCGTGACGAAGAAGAAGAAGAATACTGCCAATCAGGCCTAAAAATATTATTATTATTATTATTGTTATTATTATATATTTGCACACCAAGAATTCCAAAATTGTGAGTAACCACATAGGCCTACAATGAAAATCTTCATCACAATTGATAGTACAACCTTTTTTTCTGCATTTCAATATCATTATTTATTTATTTATTTTTATTTTTTATATATTTAGCGGAAAACTTGGAGTAGCAAGTTTAAATGAAGATATCCAAAGATACCAACAAGAATGGAAAAATCATCTGAGAAGAATGGCAAGAAATAGACTTCCAAAATTGGCATTCAATATACCCCAACTGGACATAGGGACCAAGGAAGACCAAAACATCGGTGGAAAGATCAAGACCATCTTCGCTAGGTTTACCGTACAGGCCACATGGCCTAAAACGAATTTGTTCATGATGATGATGATATATTTAGCCTGGTGGAGTTAAGACCATGTGAACTTCTCTTCCACTTACCAGGACAAACATGTTACATTAGATATAACAATCATAATTAGCCTAACTCTAATATTAAATACTAAATGAAGATTTGATCAATAGAATAATATCTATTGCATCACGATCTATATTATTGAATCTCCAAATATTTTGAAACCCTATTTCGCCACCAAGGCATGTTAGGATTGTAGCTTACTATAACAATATTAGGCCTATACTATGCATTATAAAACAGAAATATTATCTTATGGTTTCGAATGTGTGTTATGAATTACATAAACCGTCTATAGGCCTAGGTGTCTTAGAAAAAATACTGCATATTGTTTTGAATGTGTATAATGAATTTCATAAAATGTTTATAATAATTTTGGTTCTTAAAAATTACTTCACACATTGAGGCAGAAGACTCATCATCATTTAAAAGTAAGTTTAACCAGAATCGTTGTTTTTCGAGTAGGCCTATAGGACAATCAAATAAAACATGTTTTACAGATTGTATGGTTCTTGACCTTTACAATTATGATCACTGTCTAGGTTAATATTAAATTTCCTTAATAACTTCCAAATTTTCCATGGCCAGTCGTAAATTGTGTTAATTACGGTCTATAATACAACCAGTTAACAATAGTTAAGATTAAGACTAAAACTAAGAATAAAACGTATACAAGCAAGATAAATTAAATTGTTGCTAGACCGTCCCTGTCTAATGTATATAAAAACAAAGAAAAATAATGAGATAGACCCTATAGAAAACTAATTTTACGGTTAAGCAATATTAAAAATAAAACGTATACAAGCAAGATAAATTAAATTGTTGCTAGACCGTCCCTGTCTAATGTATATAAAAACAAAGAAAAATAATGAGATAGACCCTATAGAAAACTAATTTTACGGTTAAGCAATATTAAAAATAAAACGTATACAAGCAAGATAAATTAAATTGTTGCTAGACCGTCCCTGTCTAATGTATATAAAAACAAAGAAAAATAATGAGATAGACCCTATAGAAAACTAATTTTACGGTTAAGCAATATTAAAAATAAAACGTATACAAGCAAGATAAATTAAATTGTTGCTAGACCGTCCCTGTCTAATGTATATAAAAACAAAGAAAAATAATGAGATAGACCCTATAGAAAACTAATTTTACGGTTAAGCAATATTAAAAATAAAACGTATACAAGCAAGATAAATTAAATTGTTGCTAGACCGTCCCTGTCTAATGTATATAAAAACAAAGAAAAATAATGAGATAGACCCTATAGAAAACTAATTTTACGGTTAAGCAATATTAAAAATAAAACGTATACAAGCAAGATAAATTAAATTGTTGCTAGACCGTCCCTGTCTAATGTATATAAAAACAAAGAAAAATAATGAGATAGACCCTATAGAAAACTAATTTTACGGTTAAGCAATATTAAAAATAAAACGTATACAAGCAAGATAAATTAAATTGTTGCTAGACCGTCCCTGTCTAATGTATATAAAAACAAAGAAAAATAATGAGATAGACCCTATAGAAAACTAATTTTACGGTTAAGCAATATTAAAAATAAAAACGTATACAAGCAAGATAAATTAAATTGTTGCTAGACCGTCCCTGTCTAATGTATATAAAAACAAAAAAAAATAATGAGATAGACCCTATAGAAAACTAATTTTACGGTTAAGCAATATTAAAATAAAACGTATACAAGCAAGATAAATTAAATTGTTGCTAGACCGTCCCTGTCTAATGTATATAAAAACAAAGAAAAATAATGAGATAGACCCTATAGAAAACTAATTTTACGGTTAAGCAATATTAAAAATAAAACGTATACAAGCAAGATAAATTAAATTGTTGCTAGACCGTCCCTGTCTAATGTATATAAAAACAAAGAAAAATAATGAGATAGACCCTATAGAAAACTAATTTTACGGTTAAGCAATATTAAAAATAAAACGTATACAAGCAAGATAAATTAAATTGTTGCTAGACCGTCCCTGTCTAATGTATATAAAAACAAAGAAAAATAATGAGATAGACCCTATAGAAAACTAATTTTACGGTTAAGCAATATTAAAAATAAAACGTATACAAGCAAGATAAATTAAATTGTTGGCTAGACCGTCCCTGTCTAATGTATATAAAAACAAAGAAAAATAATGAGATAGACCCTATAGAAAACTAATTTTACGGTTAAGCAATATTAAAAATAAAACGTATACAAGCAAGATAAATTAAATTGTTGCTAGACCGTCCCTGTCTAATGTATATAAAAACAAAGAAAAATAATGAGATAGACCCTATAGAAAACTAATTTCACGGTTAAGCAATATTAAAAACTTAAAATGCTAAAGAAGATAGACCAATGGACGGGAGAAGAACAAGAGGAAGACCAGCCAAGAGATGGATAGACAGTGAATGCACATCCAGTACGTCTTCCTCCGAGGAGTGATTTTGGAAATAAACAGGATGAAAATCCTACAAATTAAGTTTAAGAAGAAGAAGAAATCAATTTTAATATTATTCTCATAAATAATTTAATTTATTAATTGTCAAAATTGTGGAAAGCAACGGGAAGCTACCACACCTACAATTCCCTAGTAAATCTGAAAGCATAGCATGAAAATGCTATGATTGCAACGAAGGACCTGCCTTCGGGCAGAATTACTATGGATGGATTGTTAAAAGAATACAATCAGTGAGGTGTAGGCCTATAAGATAGTTTGATAGTTATAAGATAAATAATTCTTTAGTTTGTTTTTGAAGGATGTTATAGTTTGCATTTTCTAACGCAGAAAAATAAATAATACTTACTTACTTACTGGCACTATCGAACCCGTAGGTCCATGGCCGCGCGGACATAAGCTCTCCATACATCCCTATTCTGGGCTAATGCTTTCTAATCATTCCCTGTATAATCTACTTCACTCAAATCATAGTCAATAATAGTTTAAAAAACTAAAACAACACGCTTTATTAGAAAACCGAACTAAAAAATGAAAAATAATTTTAATTTCCAACACGCTTGGGATAAAATTAAAGTGGTCAACAAAAAAATCATCTCCAATATATCTAGAATGAAACTAGAGTTATCTAAAAAAATAATAATTTATCATCAAAAGCGTGGGGTGCTTTTTATGGTTTTTAGATTTTCTTCTTAGTGACTACTTTTACCAATATCTGATTATTATCAAATATATTAATTGCTATAGAGCATCCCACGGTTTTGATGGTAAAATAATTTTCTTTTAGATAACTCTAGTTTCATTCTAGATATGTTGGAGATGATTTTTTTGTTGACAACTTTAATTTTATCCCAAGCGTGTTGAAAATTAAAATTATTTTTAATGTTTTAGCCTAGTTCGGTTTCCTAATAAAGCGTGTTGTTTTAGTTTTTTTAACTATTATTTATTTATTTTTTTAAATATTTTACAGAATAAGATAAAAATGTAAATATCTTTAAATTCGATACTATTGTAGTATGAGCTAAAAGTAATACTCTACTAAAAAAATCCTCCGGGCCGGATTTGAACCAGCGACCTATGGATTGCTGAAATTATAGGCCTATACCACTACAGTCCACCGCTCTTTCAACTAGCTCTTACAACGATTGAGTAAGAAGTTGATAAGTCCGCAACCTATTATACCGGTTTTTATTATTTTGATTTTCTGCTGATTCTGACCAGGATTTTACAAATATTTATGAAATTATTATATTGTCATTGGTTCTTTATAAGTATACAAAGTTTCAAGTTGATCCAATAATTTTAAGTGGGTGAAAATCGTCTTGAAAGATTCCGTTACATAATTACACGGACACTTTTTTGATTTTCTGACGATTCTGGCCCGGATTTTAGAAACCAATTATGAAATTATTGTATTGTCATTGGTCCTTTAAAAGTATACAAAGTTTCAGGTCGATCCAATGATTTTAAGTGGGTGAAAATCGCGTTGAAAGATTCCGTTATATAGATAGATACAGGTGTAGCTAATAGGTATAAAGCTTGTAAAAATTGTCATTTCTAGATGGATAACTCATTTCACACAATTTGAAGTTCGCGTAAATATAACTTTACCTATAAACTTCTCTCTCTCTAAGCCCTAGGCTGACCGTACAATGTAGTAATTTATAAAAAGAAAATATGCTAATGCATAGTGAATGGCTACATTTTATTAAGTTATTATGCCGCATTTGGTATTATAAGGTTGAGATATCACATGTGGAGGAATGTAATGTGAAACTTGTTAAGAAATATGAACATTTAATTACAGTACGCGGTACTAAGAACATGTGATTAAGTCTGCGACAAAAATGTTGTACACTTTTCTTTATCGTTTCTAAGCTATCTTCACGTACAGGGCAATCATTCAATTGAGATGTTATAAGCTTAAAAAAATAGTTCTATTGACTATTTCAAATTTCCGTAGGAACATTCTGTGAAATGTGGACAGACTCGAAAATTAGCAAAACTATTCTAAGATATATATTTTTTTACTTTATTAAAATGAAGTTAGGTCCTAAATGGATAAAAGTGTATTTCTGAATTTGAATTTAAACATGTTTTTCTTTCAGTTATTTTTAATATTCCTAGAAAATTGTTGAATAGTCTATAATATTGAGAATAGGCTATGGAAATAAAAATAAATGTTCTCCCTTTATTTTTATAGCCAATTAATGTTTTAAATTATTTATGAAGGGCACCCAGGATAGAATTTCATAGAATGAAATTTCGCGAGGGGATAAGTAAAATGATGAAGGGATTAGCCTAATATTAATCCTAAGATTGTTCTAGTTCAGTTTAATGATAGACTGTAAATTCTTGTTGAGGGATCAAAAACTGAGAATGGATTTATCATTATTTTCAGTTTATTACTTTATATTTTTTGTCAGAAAATGGGTGTGGGAGAGAAGAATAGTAATTTATAAATGAGAAGATTATAAGCATAATAATAAAGTATATATAAAAGGTTAATCAACTTTTTTTGGTAGGCCTAAATGTTGATTATTGTCTCAGAATTTTTACGTTATGAAAAAAATCATTGTCACCGGTCGAGTTAGAATTCGTTATTCTCGGAATCAGCTGTTTTGTGAAACACATTTGTAGGCCTAATTCTATAAAATCACTGTTTCATGCCCCTCTAAAAGATAAATGTAAATTTCATTCTGGTTTATTTTAACAAATTGTAGGCCTATGCCTATATGACGATTTTAAAGCGCCTGATAATCATTTAATTTAGATGCAGAGTCGATCATAGGGCATGGTGCCGCCAAAAGACTTAGCAAAGTTTTGAAAAACCTGATCCACCGGGATTCGAACCTCCGACCTTGTGGCTTGTAGCGTACCAATTGCACTACGACGTGTCCTGCTGGAATTCAGAATCTTGTTCGATTTATTTTAATCTGTCTAAATGGCACAAAGAGTAGGATGTAGGTAGGCAAACATTTTTCAATTAGGGCCTACTTATAAAATTTGATTCTACCCTCTACTATTCAATGCCATAAAATCTTCAGAGGATAAAGAAGGCCTGCAACTTAATGGTAAATTATGAAGTTATGGAATATTCACCTGAAAGGTCCGTCTCCTCAACTTAATTAGTTATTTAACTGTAGCAGAATCTGAAAATGAGCTCCAAATGTTTGCATATACATTTAAATTAATAGCCAATAGATATAATTGTAAAATATCAATAAATAAGTCAAAAGTAATGGCATCTATTGGTAGATATGGAATTAGATAAAAAAATTGTACTGGATAACAAAATAATAGAACAAATATCACATTTCCAATATTTAGGATGTGATATAACTTATAGAGAAAGTAAAGATATAGAAAATAAAGTAAATAAATTCCAGGCTATTTGTGGAACCATAAAAAGAACCTTACGTCGGAAAACAAGGAAAGATACGAAACTTAAATTATATAAAACAATGGCTGTTCCTTTGTTGTTGTATGGAAGTGAAAATTGGATAATGAAATCAAGGTATAAAAACAGGATACAGACAGCAGAAATGCTGTTTTTACGTAATGTGAAAGGATGCATTAGAGCGGATAGAATAAGGAATGAAACTATACGAGAAGAAGTGAATATAGCCTATATAAAATTAAAGATAAAATCAGCGAAAATAATAAGAAATGGACAGAACACTTAATGAGAATGAACAACGAAAGAATACCAAAAGAAACTTCCTGTATAATCCCAGAGGAACAAGAGATGTTGGCCGACCACGTAGAAGATGGACTCCACTTTTAACTTCGCCGAAACAGGCTGCATAGCCTAAACCTTGTAGTAGAAGAATAAGAAGAACTGTAGCGCTTTCGGGACTTGTCCCATCATCGGTAGGATTCAAAACCAGTTTTGAATGGGACAAGTCCCGAAAGCGCTACAGTTAAATAACTAATTAAGTTGAGGACACGGACCTTTCAGGTGGATATTCCATAATTTTATATTTTAATTTTAAATAATACCTCAACGGAACACATCATGAATCTTATGAAAGTTAACTTAATGGTATTAATAAGCTGTTAATGAATCTTGTTGTTGTAATATTATTAGTAGCCCACTTAAAATGTATGGTGAAGAAAATAATCGAAACGTTTTAAAAGATAAGACACCCAATGCCCTGAACTCTCTGTATAAAATCTATAAATAATTAAATTAATAAAACTTAAGTATCACGTTACATGCCGAACGTGGGACATGATTCTGAAAGGCCTAGATGTTTTAATTGTTGATGAAGTTTTTTAACAGAAGTTTATTTTAATACGGGAGACTGATGTATCAGGCACTCATTTAAGATGTAATATTATTAATCAATGGGGCACGCCGTAGCCTAGTGGTTAAGGCACTGAGATACAAGCCGGAGGGTCGAGAGTTCAAGTCCCGTTGGGGCACTATGGCCCTGGGGTCGACTCAGCCTCTAACGGAAATGAGTACCAGACGCTTGTTCTGGGGTAAAGGCGGCCGTCACGCAGGGCTGACAACCCGGCTGACATCAAGTGCCGATTGTCTAGAAAAAGTGGGAGCCTTAACCTCCTACTACCCCAAAGGCCTCCTGAGGCCTGTTGTGGGATCACTTTACCTTTTTTTTTTATTATTAATCAATAACGAGGAAACCGAAACTTTTTTGACCACAAAATGACGAATAGACATGCAAATGTAGAAGACTACACAACAGTGTGCTACATGAACTTTATGGGAAATCAGATGCAATAAGAACAGTTAAATATCGTAGATGCAACAGGCAGGGCAAGCGACACGAATAGGAAATTAAACTCCTTGCAGGAAAACCAGAGAAAAAGCGCCTAGTAATTAGGCAATGAATTAGGTGGGAGTGTAAACAAATTTATCATAAGTAATGCCACGAGTGATTTCCAAATTATCGATAAATTCACGACTCACGAAGTGAGGAGTGAATTTATCTAGAGAATTTGGAAATCAAGAGTGGCATTTGTTAGGACTATTTAACGAATAAAATTAAGCTGTTTACTCACAAATCATTATTTAACTATAGTTATTTTAAAATATTTATATATTTAATGTAAACGGCGATGTTTGAAAACAAATGAGAAACGATAGGTACGCTTCTACTGCTTCATTTGTTTATCACTGCAACCAGATCATACTATTTATTGCCAAAGGAACGCAATATTGTAAGGAGGAGCTTTCTTTAATATGGTAATTATAACACTGATAAATATTTGGTGAAACACGACTCTGATTGGTTGTAAAACAGAAATCATTGAAACGTGATTGGTCATTGACTCCCATTTGGGGCATGAGTTAAACAGTCATATTTATGTTTTATTTTACATTGCATCATTGAGGATATATCTTTTATTATAATATTATAAAACTTATATATATGTCCACCGCTGTAGTCTCGAGGTAGCGTGCTGCCTTGTCACGCAGCGGGCCCGGGTTCGATCCCCGGTTGGGGCAGTATTTCTGGGTGAGGTTTTTATCGGGGTTTTTCCTCACCTGTAAGATAAATGCCAGGAAAACTTTAAGGCCCAAACGGTTCCCGAAAGCATATGGCCATCATCATCATCATCATCATCCTTCTCATTATCATCATCATTATCATCCTCCACCGGTGTGGAAAGCAACGGGAAGCTACCACACCTGCAATTCCCTAGTAAAGCTGCAAGCATAGCATAAAAATGCTGTGATTGCAGTGAAGGACCTATGGATGGATATATATATATATATATATATAGGCCTATATATATATATATACATATATATGCCTATATACCTTTTTTTATTTATGTACTCCGTTTTCTCAATTTTTCTTTTTTTATTATTATATCTTATTTTTGTGCAGCTTTTCGAAAATTTTATTTTCATCTTCATGACATTTGAAACAAATACAACAAATGTCATGAAGATTAAATAAAATTTTATAGTAGCCTATAACTTATAGGGACAGAGGGAATCTCGTTAATCCATTCATTGAGAGAAATACAACAAGTGTCTTGAAGATGAAATAAAATTTTATGGTAGGCTATATAGGGACAAAGGGAATCTCTTTAATCCATTCATTGAAACAAATAGCCTACAACAAATGTTATGATTATGAAATAACATTTTCGAAAAGCTTCACAAAAATAAGATACATAGAATAATAAAGAAAAATTGAGGAAGACGGAGTAAAAAAAGGGGGGGAGTGTAACTTTAATCATGATTTGAGGGAGAGAAATTACACAAGAGATGAATGGAAAATATTAGCTCAGGATAGTGATGTAGGAATACGTTATGTCCATGCGGACATGAACCTTGGGTTTCGGTACCTGATTCTAGAACACTACAATCTGAGACAACTCGTTTGGTAGAAGTAGACTTATTTTTTATGTGAACCTCGGTTATAGCAATTTGATTTCTCACAAACAAATTAAAAGACTTACTCTGCTGGAGCAGAAATAATTATTTTGTGTGTGTGTGTGTGTGTGTGTGTTTCCTTCCCACAGCGTGTAACAGATCATGTGAGTTGTGGCAAAGTTATAATTTACTAGAAATAAATAATCATTATTGTATAAAAGTGTGGAAAATACTTGAAACGAAATTCGAGGATGCGTGACCATAATGACAAAAGAACAAATACCCCCTCCTCACCTTCTCAGTCTAAATGAGGGGGGAGGGGGCACAGGACATATCAACTTACACAACAGCCATGACGGTGAACAAAGACCCGGCAATTTCTACAGATTGTAGGTTACAGAAAACAATAATGACAACCAGAGTCTTCCGGGCCGACTCCCACGTTTCATTAGAGACATCTGCGCATCGTCCCACCTGCTAAGTGTCGCTGCATAACTTTCATAAAATCATATCAATTTTTCCAAACCTGGCTATAATTTGAACATTCACTATAACTAAGTCCACCGCTGTGGTCTCGAGGTAGTGTGCTGCCTTGTCACGCAGCGGGCCCGGGCTCGATCCCCGGTCGGGGCAGTTTTTCTGGGTGAGGTTTTTATCGGGGTTTTTCCTCACCTGTAAGATAAATGTCAGGAAAACTTTAAGGCCCAAACGGTCCCCGAAATCATATGGACATCATCATCATCATCATCATTATCATCATCATTATCATTATCATCATCACCATCATCCTTCACCGGTGTGGAAAGCAACGGGAAGCTACCACACCTACACAATTCCCTAGTAAAGCTGCAAGCATAGCATGAAAATGCTATGATTGCAGTGAAGGACCTGCCTTCGGGCAGAATTACTATGATACTATAACTAACTCACTGGCACTATCGAACCCGGGGGTTCATTGCCGCACGGATAAACTCTCCATATATCATAATCCTGATCTAATATTTCCCAGTCATATTCTGCATAATTCATGGCTTATTCACTTACCCATTCTTGGCCTGCTTATTGGGTGTTTTACCTTTAGTTTTTCTACAAGAAGTTTCCGTATCTCTCCTTTATTTCTAATTCGTGCCACATGCCCTGCCCACCCAAACCGTTCTTATTATATCTGATATCTCATAAGTATCATGAAATTCACTGTTAAGTAGTTTCCTCTATTCATCTGTCTTCTTAAAATTAATAGGATAAGCATAGGCCTATTGAATGGTAAAGATATAACTTCGGCCTCAATTAGGAATTGGATAAAAACTAACTATTAAGAACTAATCATCTGTTTTTCCAAAGTTTAGATTTTACAAAATATGTAGGCCCAATATTACCGGCAAAATAAATTAGGCCTATTTTTAAAGTGTGAATAGGGCTAGGTTATATTACGCATTCAAGTTAACTGTTCACGGACGGAGGGGAAGAGTATAAGCGCTAGTTTCGCCGATCTACTGAATCTGTGGAAGGGATGTAGGAGAAAACTATACATCCGATCACGTATTGAAATGTTTCAACTTCAGATGTGGGGGAAGAATCCCTAAACACGTGTGAAAGATCTTAACATGGTTTTCAAATTAGTCATTTAGTCAAGCGGTCGGATCATTTAAAATCACAGTATTTGTCGTCTCTCTGTTACCAGCCTCACAATAAATCACAAGTGGCAACATGCAATGAGAAGGGCAAGGAAGAGACAGCTCATTCCTAGACGTAACCCCAAAAATGACAGGGTTGTCAATTTAGTCATTCTGCCACTGACCACGCAGAACGACGGATAATTAAAATACATAGTATTTGTCAGCTCTCTACCTGCCAATCAAACAACATAATACAAAGGACAGGAAGTGGCAACATTGTAAGGAAGAGAAAGAGAAAGAAGTTAGTTAACATATTTTCCGCCTGCACAAAACACTTGGATGGGTAATATCTTGGTAGCTGATATTCGTACAATTCCTAATTAAGGTCTGAAGACGCCCCATTCTATTCTGCGTCCCTACTTCATTTTCCGATTGAGGGTCTTTCCACTATTCAGCGGTTGCCCTTTTACCAGCCGGCTGCTGGCCCTTCACATCCACATGTGTCAATCACAGAGGTAGATGATCAACAGCCAAGTGTTGGGGTGACATGTGGTTAGCATGTCGAGTCCCCCAGCCGTTATAGCTGGTTCCTCAACCTGGGCCCGCTACTTATTGTAGCTACCCAATTGCCTCACGATGCTGGGTGGGCACCGGTCCCATACTGGCCGAAATACCATGAGAAAATGTGTTCCCCCATGGAGACTCGAACCAGCGCAAGTCCCGTAGCTCTGCGCCAAGGCTTCCTACCTTAACCGCTCGGCTACGGCGCGGGACCCCTACTTCATTTTAATGCTGCAAAACATGGGTAACCAAAGTAAATAACCTTAACAAATTACATCTCAGATAGCCTATGTTTTGTCTGTGAAACTCCTGGTTATCTGTCTAAAATTACTTCTCTGAAATTCCTTTACAACTAGGTAAATTTCTTTCACTGAATTAACTCACCCTCTGCGTTTTAAAGATGTCAGACAGCCTTATAATTTATAATAACACTTAGATAATTTTAAATGTAACTACTGGGATGCTTAATACCATAATATTATAAGTACAACCTCGATGTTGGTCAGACAGAACGAGAAATACTAGTGGCCAAGTCGTGCATAAACCTGAAGTTTGGCTACACTGTTGTGCGTTAGATACAAATTAAAATAAATAAATGGTATGCAGTAATTCCCCGACCCTTGTTCATTCGCTGGAGGTGACTTTCATTAAGTACCGTAATCTGGGTTCAATACTTAATACTTTCTATTTATACTGGTGGGGAGAGAAGGGGAGAAAATGTAGAGTTCAAACATGCGCGTATTGTATCACATAGGTCATACGGGTTAAAGAATATATATATATAGGCTATATATATATATATATATATAGGCCCTATATATAGGGCCTATATATGCATAGGCTATGTGAGATTAACACCATGTAACAGGTGTTGTGAAGTAAGCTGGATTTTAAAATATAAATGTGTGGTAGCACGAATATAGGCTTAAAGTGATCCCACACAGGCCTCAGGAGGCCCTTGGGGCAGTAGGAGGTTAAGGCTCCTCTTTTTCTAGACAATCGGCACTTGGTGTCAGCCGGGTTGTCAGCCCTGCGTGACGGCCGCATTTACTCCCAGAGAAAGCGTCTGGTACTCATTTCCGTTAGAGGCTGAGTCGACCCCAGGGCCATAGTGCCGCCAGAGGGGTTGGGTCAGTTTAAAAATCCTGATCCCACTGGGACTCGAACCCTCTATCGTCCGGCTTGTAGCGCAGTGCCTTAACCACTACGCTACGGTGTGCCCCCACGAATATAAACCTAATATGAACAATTGCCAATACACAAAATTGAACAAATATGAATAGCTTAGTTATTGCACTTATTTCTACCTCTAAATCGCTTTGACGACTTTAAAGCTTACATTCGCTGTAACAAGACAGATCTAATATTTCCCTTATTATGTTAACAACTTAGAACAGAAATACAGTCGACCAATTGTTTCCGATTTTTGGCGCGACGGATGCACGTGGTTTACGAGACATAGCGGTGTTGTCAGTAGTACGAACTTGTGTGGTGGACAAATCAGTTGGAGTATTATTACTTTTTGCTAAATTTTAAGCGTCAAAATGGCGCTGAGGAGTCGGAAGATTATTAATTCGCTAAGCAGAAAAACTTTATTAAACGTTATAGATTATTTCGCATCTAGAAACTTTAGTGTATTAAATAGGCTGTAAGTTTGTATTGAGAGTTAGCTTATATGCTTTGTGTAGAAAACCACAAATTTTAATGCTCTAATAATATGAAATGTTGAGAGTGATAAAATGGGTCCTTTAAAATTAAATTCGAACCTAGCATTTGCCTTGATAACTGAGAAAACCAGGAGAAGATATTGTCAGTTTGGTTTGATCGGTATTTGAATCCGGGAAATCCCGAACACGAGTATTAAATACTACCGCTTGAACCAACTCGCTCGGTAAAAACACTTCCTGAACATTGAAAACGCTCAAATATATTTCGTCGCTGAAATACTTTTAGATCACTCTTGCATTAGAGCAATTTTTAAGGTTGTTAGAGACCGAATGATCTGTCCATTGTGTGGCAGATCATCAGCCAAGCGTTGCTAGGATACCTGACGACATTAATATCAAATTATAAACTTTGTTTTGTTCCTTGAATTCTATTCAATGTGGAAATTATATACATTTTCCTATCTACTATAGAATTGTATTGTACTACCAGTAATTTCTTCCTAAAACAAACAGTTATAAATGACAGACCCAAACAATAGAATATAGCAGGTGTTTTGGCGGCACATAACGTCAATGTATGGTTATTAGATTATTTAATTATATATATCTTACAATCGATTATTTAATGTTTTAAAAATCGATTAGTGAAGCCTAGTTAAGGGGAAAGACTTCCGAGTATCTAGTAGTTTTGTGATTAGGCTTGCTTTTGAGTAAGGGCCTACGTGGCTAAATGTAAAGCTACAATTTTCATTGAATAATAGGTTCAAAACGCCAGTTGCTATTTTGCTTAAATTTCTGGTTGACCTATTCTTCCTTCATTCTCGAATTTAATGTTCGGAAAAAATTTAAAAATACGCTTAAATGAATAAATAACTTAAATAAAATAAATAAATAATAAAAATAATAATAATAATAGGCCTAATAATAATAATAATAATAATAATAATAATAATAATAATAACTTTATTTTACCTGGCAGAGTTAAGGCCTTGGCCTTGTCTATCATTCACGCGTATGAGAGTTTAAAGTGACATTTCTTGTTTTGCTGTTGGTCTATAGAGCTCTAGGTAGACCTAATTCCTGTGACTAAGGAAATTGAGACACCGTAGCCGAGCAGTTTAAGGCATGGGTTCCTTGGTGCAGATACATGAGATTTTCGCTGGTTCGAGTCTCCGCGGGCAAACAAATTTTCTAATGGAATTTCGGTTAGTATGGGACTGTTCCCCATCCAGCATCGTGAAGAATTTGAATATCTACAATAAGTAGCGGTTCCGGGTTGAAAAACCAGATAGATAACGGTGGGGGACCCGGCATGCTGACCACATGTCATATTTACAGTGGTTGAATGATCGTTTTCTTATGTGAAGCCAGCAGGCGAGTGATAGACCAAGGTCCTTCTACTTGGGTCTGTCGCGCCATGGAATTTTCATTAAAGGAAATTGAGAATGTAGGTCGTACTATAGGCCTAGGCATATTAAAACTAATTAACTCACTGGTACTACCGATTCGTGGTCCAATTTATCCGTTTAATCTACTTCTCTCATATCATTGCTAATATTATTCTCTCGCCCTATTCTTGATGTATGAACTGGGCGTTTACAATAGGCCTATTGGTTTTATTAAAATATAACTTAATTATAGGCCCACATAGGGCTTATAATATTCACGTTTCCTCAGAATCTGTTCATAATAGAAAACCTAAAGTTTTATTGGTTATTTATGAATGATCTAACGTAATGAAATCGAATCATATCAAGATCAGATAATGCAGAGTGTGACTTGTGAGGGAAGTCAACCTCTTTTATAGGGTATAGCAGGTTGACTGGTATAGGGACGAAGTTAGTCATTATCCCCTTAAATCTAGTAAAACTCAGTAGGACCTATTAATTGAAAACAGTAATGAAATGTTCAAATAAGTTAGGCCTATACCTATAGGCTAACCCGGTAGTTATAGGCCTATTACTAATTATATTAGTCCGTACGGTCTAGTCTATTGGAATGTAAATGTTCATCAAATTTTTACTATAACTTGGAAATAGGCTTGAAGGCGTAAATCGCGGAATAGAAGCGTCATTAACTGATATGCCTATAGAAGCCCAGCATTAAAAATATAGACGTAATAACAGGCTATACTTAATTAGGCCTATTTGAAAACAAGATCGGGTCTATAACCAAAGAGTGTAGAAACACGTGGTTCTTTATTATAGGCCTATTAAGATAGTCTTTAGCTAGAAATATTCCATACGCTAAACTATAGATTCGTCACCAACAAATATAGGCCTACTTCTAATTCTCTATCTAAGCAATTAATCTAAGAATTATGTTCTATCCTATGAATTAATACCAACAAAAGCTATTAAAATAATTATGTAAAATAGTTAGGTTTGTAGAAGTATCAACACTTGCGGGAAATAGAAACTGAATAGCCTGTAGGCATATTAAGTTATAATAGGCCTACTAGGACAACACAGCTATAACATCGCAAAAAAAAAAAATATTTAGGTTACTTTTGACATTACGAACTTCATTTATAAGTTCCTGTCAAGTCAAATAAACATAACCAAATCCTTGGAAAATGCCGCACTCCATCTGCAGCACCATTTCTAGATACATCTCTCATCTGATCGATCTGTACGTTATCCGCTCTTAGAGTGATCATAAAATCAACAAACGCCAATTGTATCCTTGCGCCATTCGCACCACAATTACTGTCACTTTTGACAGGGAGATGACGACACAGCAACAGAAGACTCGACACATTCAGCCATTTTGTTTCAAGAGAATCGACTGAAGCATGACTCAAATGCATCGCCCATATGTAATAAACTGTTTTAAGTTGTAATTATTGTTTAGGTAAGTTATGTTTTAGAATATTTTGTATGTTCTGAATATTATTATTTTTATTCATGAAGAATAACAAGTAGGGCCATATTCAGATGACATATTTTTAATTTAATGAAGGGAACTACTTTTTCGCGTACTTATTGCTTCTAAATCGTACGTCGGTGTCCATAACCAGCGAAAAGTGAGCAGGTCACATGGTTTTGTTTTGATGATCACTTTAAGATCGGACAGCCTTTAGAGATTTTTGATATGAACTCTTGATTAAAATAGAATGCCTCATAGAGGTTCTTTGATCTTTGAGAATAAGTTAGGCTCATGTCTGGTGAATTTGGTGGATTTTCGAGTAGTTCCCAATTCTACCTTCTAAAAAAATTCTATTGACGATCTTTTTAGGGCTGTATTTCTTACTAATAGGCCTATTTGAGAAACAGTGAATGTATTTGCAAAATATTGTTATTACAAGACTTTCAATATTACAGATTTATACAACAAAGATTGCTAAAAAATGTAGGTACTACAAGATTACAATGGTTACCACTAGGAACGCTGATTTACTATAGTGTTCCCATATCTTATCAAATGTCCTAGTATTTATTAAATGACAGCAATCATTCACAAATTTCCGAAGGATGTGAGTGACAAGTGAACTGAGTAGGCCCTAAGCTTTTCTAGTTTGACATATTTTCCGACATTTCTAAAATTCTGGCACTACAGAATGTCCTTGGTGAAGTGGAAGAAAATGTAGGCTATATTTGGAAGGGCTTATTATTTTTATTTAATGACGCTCTGTAACAATTGAGTTCAGTCGAATCGATGGTAGAGAAGCGTTTAATCTACTCTTATCGTCACCACATAACAGTAGGCCTATATTACGATGCAAGGTTGGGAAATGCTTTTTACAGAAGTGAGGAAATGTTTAAAAACCGAGAGATAGCGAGGTTTTTAATTTCCGAGATTCTGCAAAATACTTCATAAACGTGCGCTATACATTATTTTTTGCGCGATGATGTTTTCAAAATTATAAATAATAGTAAAATAATATAGAGATAAATGGTTTAGACATGTGGAAAGAATGAATGTAACAAGATTATCGAAAGCAGCATTCAACTACAAGCTAAGAGGTTCAAGGAATGTAGGAAGTCCAGTGAAAAAATGGACAGAACAACTGTGAGGCGGAACAGGCAAAATTTGCCTAGTCCCCTGAAGTGAAGAAGAAGATGAAGTAAAATAATAATATCTTTGTTGGAAATATTTGAATTCATTATAAACGCAACAGTGTGGTCAATGTTTATTAGTTGAGACTACAGCAGGCCTTGGCACCAATCAATTATAAAATGGTGGCAAGTAGGCCTACGTATTTATTGTTTTATATTGTTTCAAATAAAGTTTAGTTCATTTAGAATGCAGTGATTTGTTTCGTATAATGTAGGCCTATATTACACTACTTTTTGGATATATTTTTGTGTATAGGCCTACATTGTACGCAGTCTACATAAAGGGCAATGGTTTTACTTCCCACACGAGGTTTGTAATATGCAATATTACAGTATGATATATAATTATTTAGGTTGGCAACCCGAAATGTAGGAAGTTGAACTTTCAATCATGGTTGCCATTGCTGTAAGTACGACAAAACGCACTATCACGCAAAATATTAGTTTAATATTATTTTCTAGCATAGGTCTAAGTCCCGTCAACCACAAGTTGTATAGGCCTACTGTATAAAAATGTATTTATCCGGTATAAAGACACGATAAAACAAAAGTGGAAACATAAGAGTTTGTTAAAATTAACGTGATAGCAAAATGTGAGAAAATGAGAATAATACCAACTCATTCATATTTCAGCAATCTGTGTTTATCTTTGGCACAGTTGGCATAGACGGTGACTTTGTCGGGAAAGTTAATTGGCGGATTTTTATGCAAATGATAACGAGGCATGGAATTTAACTGTACATTCAAAATTCCATCATTTCCTCTACAGTTCACAAAGTGATGTATCTTTTATTAAATAGCTACAGAAAACAATACGCAGTTTCAAACACAAAACTTATCAAGTCGTTACTGTAAATAACTTCATAAACGAATTACCGAGTGCATCAATGTATTATGTCGCCTAAATTAGACAAACATGCACTAAGTCAACATTACATCAAGTTAATTATTGCAATTTAGATATATTGCAATTCAAATTCTACCCCCCCCCCAAATAAAACTTTGTAAGTAAATAACTTATCAGTAAAACTAAATATAGGCTATGGTCACACATAGAAATGCATTAGCCTATATAATGGAAATGGACAGCTAATGACAAATGAGGGAAATTTTGAGGAAGTGGCTGAATTCAAATAGGCTGCCTAGGAACAATAATCACAAATAGGAATGAGATGCACAAAGAAATTAAACATAGGCTCAATTCTGGAAATGCGTGCTATTATGCATTGCAGAGACTCTTGATGTCCCAACTCCTTTCAAAAAACGTTAAACTGAAAATATATAAAACTATTATTCTACCAGTTATATTATATGCGTGCGAAACATGGTCTCTTACTTTAAGGGAGGAAATTAGATTAGGCCTACGAGTTTTTGAGAATAAAGTTCTTAGGAAAATTTTTGGACCAAAGAGAGATGAACAGATAGGTGAATGGAGAAGACTACATAACAATGAACTACATGGTCTTAATAGGAAGCCAGATATAATAAGAACAGTCAAGTCTCGTAGACTGCGATTGGCAGGACATGTTGCGCGTATGGGGAATGAAAGACGTGCATGGAAGCTTCTTGTAGGAAAGCCAGAGGGAAAACGCCCAGTTGGTAGACCAAGAATGAGGTGGGAGAATAACATTAACTATGATTTGAGGGAAGTAGATTATACAGGGAATGATTGGAAAGCATTAGCTCAGGATAGAGATGTATGGAGAGCTTATGTACGCGCGGCCATGAACCTACGGGTTCAATAGTGCCAGTGAGTAAGTAAGTAAGTAAGTAAGCACAACCTAATAATACTAATAGGAACATCATCATCATCATAATCGGCAACCTGTTAAATGTCTGGACTGTCTTAAGACGTTTCCATCAGTACTCTCTACTTATATATAATAATGTATATATGCAGTCAATATGCCCATTTCACCAATTAATGTTTTAAAATGGTCAACAAGTTTCTACAGCCAAGCTGTCATTCTCAAGGCCAGATATTGACTGAAGACAAAATTGATAATAAATAAATAAACAAATTCAGTTAAAAACAAACTACGTCACATGACGCAATCATTCATAAGTAAACAATAAAACATAATAAAACTAATCCTCTTTTGTTTCAATTAAAGAAAAGAGGGCGCTGTACGGAATAGGGCCCTTGTCTTTATTCATTATTTTATCCTTATTTTTATAAATTTCCAAACTTTCAAGGATGTCAAGGAATTTGAAATCAATGACCGAACGAATCAGCCTAAGGTTACTTTTATTGATAGCTTGACCGTAATTGGTGAAATGGGCATATTGACTGCATATATATTTTAATATTTTATCACCAAGAAGATCACTTGTGTATTAAATACTTATAGCCTATATAGTCTGGGTTGTCAGCGTAACTGCTACAATGGCTCTAAGCCTTTACATATTTGTTCTCCCTGATGTTCGGCCTCCTTCTATAGCCTATACTTTTTAATGATGAAACATTTTATAAACATTCTAATTAATATATACATAGTGTTCTAACCAAGAGCAGGTCTTTCACTGCAAACCCAGCATTCTCCACTCTTTCCTTTACTCAGCTTTCCTTTTGTATCCGCATACAAACCATTTATTTTAATATTGTCTATCATCTGATGTGTTTTTCTGCCTCTAACTTTCTTTCCGTTGACCATTCCTTCTACGGCATCCGTCAGCAGACATTTTCTTCTTACCCAGTGGCCAATCTAATTTATTTTCCTCTTTTTAATGAGTTCCAGCATTGTTTTTCCATCACACACTCTGTCTAGCACCTAAGTAATATAGCCTATGTGCGCATATTTTAAAATAGGAATTAGCCTATTTGCATACATAACTTACAATAAAATATATTATGATATAGCCTACACTTTTAGTCACAAATGTAGGCTAGGTCTATAGTTTCCTCGAAAAAATAAACAAAAATTTACCGTATATTAGTTAATATTTAGTAGTGGCCTGATTTTCACACAGTAGGTGATCATAGATAATGATTTGAGGATACAATGGATGAATGAAAAGCATTGAGTCAAGACAGGGATGTATGGAGAGCTTGTGTCCGCGCGGCCATGAACTTAAGCGCGCTATAGTGCTACTAAGGCCTACATAAAGGGCTTAATTTTTTTTTCAATGCCACGACGTTGTCATTTCGACATTCTGGTATTCTCTCCAGGCGTGGCGTTATTGTAACCCACTTCTGAGGTTAGGGACGCCTGGAAGGCGAAGTTACGCTGCTCCAATAATATATGATAGGTGATGATGGTGGTAATGATTCGTCAGGAGAAAGCTTAGGCCTAAACCTGAAATAATGAATATGTTAATGATGATAATGATGGCCAGATGATGTTCGTGGAACGTTTAGACCTTGAAGTTTTTTTTTACATTTGTCTTACAGGTGAGGAAAACCACCGAAAAAAAATCATCCAGGAAACTTGTCCCGATCGGGGATCGAACCCGGGCCCGCTGCGTGATAAGGCAGCAAGCTGGCTGGACTGAGGGCTTAAATATTAAGCTATATGTAGTCTTTGTCTACCGCTGTGGTCTCGAGGTAGCGTGTTGCCTTGTCACGCAGCGGGTCCGGGTTCGATTCCCGATCGAGACAGCTCCTACAACACTTCAGGTTTCTTTCGTGGTTTTTCCTCACCAGGAAGCTTAGGGCCCAACGGCCCTCGAAAATCATCCGACCATCATCATCATTATCCTTCACGGTGTGGTAAGCAACGGGAAGCTACCACACCTATAATTTACCAGCAAAGCTGCTAATCATAGCATGGAAATGCTATGATTGCAGTGAAAGACCTGCTCTCGGACAGAATTTCTACGGAGGATGGATGGATGGATGAAGTGTTTTTTGAACCCATGGGTAGTTTTACAAAAGATTAAATTAAAAGAGACAAAGTGAAATTAAAATGTAGCCTATATATTATAAGTTAGGAGAATTATCAACACTGCAGCCGCGTATTATGGTAAGTAGACTTGTGAAGTAAGAATTTCATTTCATACGAGCACATTTATTATATATAATTATTTTTGTTATGCCTTAATTTGGAGAAACTCTTTCTTCTTCTTTTTTTTTGTTGGTAGCAATGCGTCGGCTAGTAGCCTATGGCGATTCTGAGGTACCTATAACCCTCGACGATTAATTTCTTTGTTTTGCCAACTGGCAAAGACCTCTGTGAGTAGCCTAACACATGTGGGTGTGACCAGTAGCCGGATAGAAGGCTAAGGGCCTTCTGGACCAGTCACGCAATGGAGTTTTTTATTTATTCTGAAATAAATAGAGGCCTTTATACATTACATGTGATTTATTTAGGCCCTATTATTAATAGCTGAGCGATTCGCTAAAATGAATACTAATTTAAAAGTAAGTTAGATCTAATTCCAATTCAACCATTTCTAAGTATATAATCAAATAGTAGGCCTATACACGATATTGGATCCAGCAGGTCTATGAGCTATTTTAATGCTAAATCTACGTTGGTAGTCGTTAAATTTGCCATATGCACTTAAAAATCGATTCAGATTGGAACTTGGCTATACACATTACACAGCCTATTACTGTTGAAGTATGCATTTCTCATTGCAGTCCAGTATCTATTTCAGTCTTCCATAAGTTTTAAAAATAATTTTCATCGTCTGCAAATAGCTTTTAGTTTATGCTGATGATGTAGTACTATTGGGCGATAGCGAGGAGATACAAAGGCCAACAAGCAAACACTAAGAATTTGGTACTGGAAGTAAATATCTAAATAAAAAACTAAATGGGCCTATATGGTCACATAGAAATGCATTATACGCTATAATGGAAATGGATTTAAACACCTAGGAATAGGCTAATAATCAAAAATAGGAATTAGATGCACAAAGAAATTAAACATAGGCTAAATTGTGGAAATGCGTATTATTATGCATTACAGGGACTCTTGACGTCCCAACTCCTTTCAAAAAACGTTAAACTGAAAATATACCAATAAAACTATTATTCTACCAGTTAGGCCTATATTATATGGATGCTAAACATGCACTCTTACTTTAAGGGAGGAAAGGAGATTACTAGTGTTTGAGAATAAAGTTCTTAGGAAAATTTTTGGACCAAAGAGAGATGAAAAGAGATTTCACAGCCTCATCAAAAAATAATGTAAGGTAGATTAAAATTTAAATTTCACCTAAAAACTTTCACCTTAACTCCTTTATTTAAATTAAGAGGCATGTAGTTAATCAAGTTATTTTAAGAGTTAGGGGTTTCATTTAGGTGAATGAAAAATACTTCATATGCCTAACAGTGAACGACATGGTCTATAAGAAACCAGATATAATAAGAACAGTTAAGTCTCGTAGACTGCTCTGGACAGGACATGAGGCACGAATGGGGAATGAAAGACGTAAATGGAAGCTACTTGTAGGAAAACCAGAGGGAAAACGCCCAGTTGGTAGAACAAGAATGAGGTGGGAGAATAACATTATCTATGATTTGAGGGAAGTAGATTATGCAGGGGATGATATTGGAAAACATTAGCTCAGGATAGGGATGTATAGAGAACATATGTCCGCGCGGCCATGAACCTACGGGTTCGATAGTGCGAGTGAGTTAGTTACAAATGTAAGATAATTGTGAATAATTAAATTATGCTGGACACGAGAAAGAGATGTTAAAGACTCATATCAGCACATTCTGCTGAACAGAAGTTCGTTTTGACCGTTTATAAAATTAATGATCGGATGGTAGCCACCTTAGCAATTAGATGTAGGAAGGAGTTACGGTATTAAATTTTCCATTAAAACAGTGGAGTCCAGTAAGCCTATAGTATTTGTATTAATGAAGGTACGTTTTCTCTATAACGGAAATGTTAGTGCCCAGTGGTAGGCCTAGTGCTGTTGATCCAACACATCATTACACTAATTGCAACTCTGGAAATATTATTCTAAATCCTCACGGCTCACAGCTATCCAATAGTATTGCAACATTGGCCTATGGGGCATAAGTTACTCTCTCGACTTATTAGTTAATCATGCAATTTCAATAGAAATGAAGCTAAATTTGTAAAGATAGGTTCATGTTTTTGATATCCTAACACGGCAACTTTATTTTGGTTCATTGTATTATAAATGTTCAGTTTATGGAATGAATGCGATCTACACCAGAGTGATAAGCAGTCTATCGTGGTGTTCCTGATTCGATACACATAAAGCATTGACACACATGACTCATACTCCCATTTATTTTGGGCTGCGTCCAAGGATTCAAGAAGGGGCTACATCCCTCTCTTTGGCCCAATCTGCCCTTAGTTATAACTTCAGCTGTGTGCCATGAGAAAATAGGCCTACACGAGTGTATGCCCATTAGAACACCACAATAACATATTTTAAATACCTGTGGTTTGCTAAACTGACTATTTTTTACTAATAAGATATGAGATAGAAAGATGATATGGAATGAATAGAAATGAAATGACACGATTCGGGAGGGAACAATAGTGGAGAGTGTTGGTGAGATGAAATTAGGGAAGCGGGAGAACCTCGATAAAACCCCGAAAAACCCTAGTGTTGCCCACCACCAATAAACTAACCATCCGGAAACCTCAGGATTCGAACCTAAGATCCCAGTTGGGGTAGCCGAGAGCTAGTCCCGCATTCACCGAGTCGCCTAGAAGTAACGTTACTCCGTCATAGGCCTATCAAAGATGACAGACCTACTATTTGAGATTCGTATTCGGGAGGTCCCGAGTTCGAATCTCAGTGCGACCAGCTACATGAGGTTTATTTCCTGGTTCCCTTCAATGTCTAGGCAATGCTGAATTGGAATTTCATTACCAGGATTCATTCATCATAATGGCTGATTCTTAGTACTGTAGGCTACTGTTAGGGCCTACTTATCAAAACTAAAATCAGCAGGTCTATTAATCTTCAGATTAACATGTGACAAACAAAACATACAAAGTTTATATTATAAACACAATCCCATTAGTTACACCGAAGACCCAGAAGCTACATGATCTTATATTTTTAATTGTCTATAACAGGCCTCTTAATAAGTGCTCACTAGATATGAACCCTACATCAGATAGGCTGATAAGGTAAGACATCGCTACTCATTTGACAATTGTGTTGTTTCATTTGAAGTGTACCTATAAGCGGATGGGGGGGGGGAGGCCGCCTTTACACACCTAGTGAGCCCTGGTCTATAAATAAGAGAGGAATAATAAAGTTAGTTATGTTGATCCAGTTATTCAAGGTATTTTGAAACATAATATTGGCATAGAAATTTTGAACAACCCTTATAGAAATATCCATCATCCAAACAGGCTACTAGCTGGATGATCATCAACCTCTGTGATTGGATTACTCTTGTGGATGTGTAGCCAACAGTAGGCTGAAAGACTTCAAGACTAATTGTACCGTGGAGTTTTACATTAGGCTATATACCTGCCACTTACACCTACGTTAATCAAGAAATGCATTTTGTACCTTAAAATTAAAAATTAAATTAGTCCTAATTAAAAATTAATTTAGGCCTACTAGTCCAATCCTACCACAACTGTATGAAACATTTAAGTTATTTGAGATCACAAAAAAATGAAGACATCTTAGAATAATTACACATGGAACCTTTAGAAAACAAAATTTCTGATTATAAGTCAAGATGGTTGCAACATGTTAATCGAATGGAAGATCACAGGATACCCAAACAAATGTTAAGGTATCAACCTGCAAGAAGAAGAAGACCAGGACGTCCACTCAGAAGACTTCTGGATGGTGTTTCTCTGGAGGCCGAAACAGGTCAACAAATGGCCTAAATTCGTGAATGTACTATAATGATGATGATGATATTATGTTACTAATGGGTTCCATTTTCTATCTAGATTTTGTGTGTTAAAACTTATATAGGCCTATAAGGAAGAAAAAATAACAAAATTAATGTTCTGCGATTATTTTCGTAGGCAATCTTCTTCCTTCCCTTGATTTTTTTTACCCTCTAACTTATGCAGAATTGCTCCAGGAACACAACATAAATTTAGTTCAGATATAAATACAAACAAAGGGAAGTTGTGTTATCAGCGTACATTTAGAGACTATTTAACTCATGCCCCCAAATGGGACTCAATGGCCAATTACGTTTTCAATGATTTCTGTTTTACAACCAACGAGAGTCGTGTTTCAGTGTTATAATTACCATATTAAAGAAAGCTCCTCTTTTTTAATATTCTGAACAGGTCTGACCATTATTTTGCAGTGACTGAGCCCATGAGGAATACGGCTACCAGATTGTATATAGGCCTATAGTGCATGAATGTCAACACATGCCGCATGCGGGAGTTAATATAAAAACATTTGTAGCAATTGATTATACCACCAAAAAAAGAAACCACTGTTTGCACTTTCTTAATTGATTTTTTTCCCAGGTAACAATCCAGAAAAATATAATTGTCATATTAACATCATACGACATCAGAAATGAATTAATATACAGTTGGATGTGTTTCATTTTTTCTCCACTAGAGAGCATTCTTACAATATTGCGTTCCTTTGGCAATAAATAGTATGATCTGGTTGCAGTGATAAACAAAAGAAGCAGATGAAGCGTACCTAACGCTTCTCATTTGATTTAAAACATCGCCGTTTACATTAAAATTATACATATTTTAAAATAACTATAGTTAAATAATGATTTGTGAGTAAACAGCTTAATTTTATTCGTTAAATAGTCCTAACAAATGCCACTCTTGATTTCCAAATTCTCTAGATAAATTCACTCCTCACTTCGTGAGTGGTGAATGTATCGATAATTTGGAAATCACTCGTGGCATTGCTTATGATAATCTTATAATTTAATTTAATTGAAAATAGTATAAACAGAAACAGGTGATTAATATATCGCTTCAGCAATAGCCTATTGCTATTTATAGTCTACTTATGTTTTCTCTTAGCTCTGTATTTATAATGAGTTCTTGGTGAAAAACCGGAAAATGCGTAGACTACGTCAATGTCGTATGAAATTAAATCTAATAGGCCTACCGGTAGCCTATATAAAAATGAATGTTTGTTTGTTCGTACTTTATGCGTGGCCATGCCGTTGATACTATTGTGATGGGCTTTTTGCAAAATGTTTAGGAGATTCCCGGGATGAACATAGGCTATAAGACAGTTGTAATACTCAACCCCTTCACCCCTAAATCACCCTTTGGTGTGAAAACGTGAAATAAAGTCCCTATTTTGACATTTAAGTGGCTTACGTTGCCGCCTAAACCATAACAAATACATCAAATTAATGTACACAGAATTGAATATCTCAAAAAACTCTACAAAAAAGTCAGCGATAGCATAGGCCTATGTTTATATTTTACGGATAACTCACAAAAACCGTTTTTTCTTTGATGCCAAGAAAATCGGGATAAGCAGATTCCCGGGCAAGCGTAGCAGCGCACAGAGGGTATTCTTTTATAATGAATTTAGTGTTTCATCTCATTTATGCCAAGTACATTGGATACGTTGATTCCCGGGCACGCCGGGTAATCAGCACTTTGTATCTAAAATCAATTACGATATGGCTTTACTTAGGGCTATAGTGACTGCATGAATATTAAATTTTGGAAGATGAAATTTTATTTACTATTTGGATTGTATGAAAGGTAATTTGGAAATAGAATTAATAAGTTTATTGTTGTTTTAGCTGCAATAACGAAGAGACCAAATTTATAATAATTTGTCCTTTCATTTATTCAACTAAACGTAAAAACACATTATTATTTATTTAGGTCTAGCAGCGCACGCCGGGTATTAGTTAACGTTAAATTTACTGCATGACATCGAAATTATTGTAAAACATATGTCGTATTGTGTCATGGTACTTCATTAATAACTTCTGTTTAACTAATTGACAAAGACTAGATGAAAAGTAGACAAAGAGACCTAGTCCTACCTATAAAAGTGACCACCTCTTTCCTCCGTGTTTGCCCCGAGCTTCAGCCGAGTAGAAAAATATCGGGCATGGCGCAGAGTTACGGGAGATAGAATATTCGAGTCCCCATTGGAGAAGAAATGTTCTCGACCAGTATGGGCCGATGCCCTCCCCGCATAGTAAGGAATTTGGAGCGGCTCGCGGTCGAGGTAACCAGATAGGTTTACAGGCATGATAGATAGCTAGAAGCTAGATAGCTAGAAGCTAGATAGCTAGAAGCTAGATAGCTAGAAGCTAGATAGCTTGAAAGACACTTGCTGACCACATGGTTAGTAGCAGGTCGAGGTTAAGATAACCAGATAGCCTGTAAAACACACGCTGGCAGCATCACACCCCTATACTGCTTAGATGATCATCCACCTTTGTAAATGGTAATGTAGATAGGCCCTATGAGGCCAGCAACCAGCTGAGGGCATAGGCCCTTCGAGGCCTACTTGTGCGTTTGCAAGTCTACCCCCTTAAGCGTTTGTCGAATCGCATAACGTTTAATATATCCTGAGAGATAACTTTAATTATAATAAATAGTTTGAGAATAAGTAATTCCCTAAGACCATTTATGGACTAAAGAGGGGTGAACAGACATGGCGAATGGAGAAGACTTGCATAACGTTGAGGTAAATGCTTTTTATAAGAAACCACAATAAAGTGATAACAGTTTAAGAATCTCGTAGATAGACTGCTATGTGAAGGATATGAGACACGAATGGGGAATGAAAGAGAACATGGAAACTTCTTGCAGGAAACCAGAGAGAAATCGCCCAGTTTGGCAGACCAAAGAAAGAGGTTAGAGAATAACAATCATGAATGGGTGGAAGTATATTACACAGGGGATGATTGGAAAGCAGCACAGGATAGTGACGTATGGAGAGCTTATGTCCGCGTGGCCATCAACATACAGGTTTGATAGGGCCAGCGAGTGAGTGAGTGACTAAGGCAAGCATGTAGGCTATACGTATGGTTATTACTAATGAATATAGGCCTAAACGAACAAGCTCCTGGCGTTTATGATGACAATAATCTGTACCAACGTGCACGATCAAATGACATATTCTACGACCATTAGACTAGCAGAAAGATCATAGAAGCGATACAACCAGAGATATCCAACTCCTTGAAAATAAAACAAAATCTGGTAAATAGGCCTACAATCTTACAAAATTGATCGATATATTGATAATCAAGGAAAGAGTCAATTATTTATTAGGATATGGATGTAGTTTTTCATTTCAATATGTAGGTATTTTATGCTAGCGACGTAGTTTTAAGTATCCTATTATTGAATGACTGGTGAAAGAAAGATCCAATATTCCATTTTATCGAATGCTAGAAATTGAGCTCTCTGCAGGGAAGCTGGCGGCAGAAACAAAAGATTCAGTGATGTCATCTAGAACTAACAAGAGAATGTTAGCGTGCATGTTGTGATGATGTATTGGGAGTTTGGGTGGTCCAACATGGCCACTTCCGAAACTAACTCTTTCTTTCACTTTATCCACGTTCACACTTGAAATCTGATTACATAAATTTAAAAAAATAACAGTATAACTGATATTCTATTTCAAAATATCTAAAGATTCAAATTCATTAAACGATAATACTGCATGTGGTATTCTATTGGTGTGTAACACGTCTCTTTTAACCAAGAGAATAAAACAAGCTAAGAGAAACGTATTAGTAAATAGGATCCTAAGTTGAATATCACGACTCATTAGGGATGAGAATGGAGTTTATATGAAGTTCCATAATAAGGTACTCTACCAAGAATGAGGTGGGAGAATAAAATTAACTATGATTTGAGGGAAGTAGATTATACAGGGAATGATTCGAAAGCATTAGCTCTGGATAGGGATATATCTCCGCGCGGCCATGAACCTACGGGGATCAATAGTGCCAGTGGGTGAGTGTGAGTAGTCCTATAATTTAGCCTAACAATTTGTAATTATCCTTGTAATTCAGAAGTTGTAAATTTTAAATTTATCCAATAATCTACGTATTAGGCCTATTTCCTATATAGCCTAATTTTACAAGTGAGCTTAAACTTACGTCAAATTTTAAGAATTCATTTAGTTTCATAAGTAACCATTAGTAAGTAACCAGAGCAAATAACATTTATGGCAAGAATACTCTTAGAGACACAACATTTCTAAAAAAAATGTCAATATTGGTACACATTAAAAAATGCTCTGAGAAAACATTTTGTCTAAAATATGGGCCAAAGTTTTTTTTTACGAAAAATAAAAAAAAATACATACGAAAGAGTTAGTTTGTTGTTCTATTGTTCTCAGTGTTAAAATATAATCTTGGAGATTGTGTCGAATGGAAAACACTAGAAATACTTTCAAAATGTGTGTTGAGAAAGTCTTCGGTCAAGGACCATCAATGAAGGCCACGGCGTGCACAAGAAGATGGTATAGCCTACGGTTCGTTCTTAGGAAACTGGGTATCGGATATAAGATTATGATATGAATTGAGTTGGCTGAGAATAGAGACTATTAGAGGGCCTTAATGAATAAAGCACTGAATCTGCGCGTTCCATACGCCGTGGAGTTGGTTACTGTAATAAGGAGAGATGCAAATAAGGCGCTAACAAACATTCAGCGCACACGGTATTAGACCGTTACCGAGCAGGGAATGATCGTTAGCCGAGATTCATTTAAAGTGTTTGCAGAAGAAAGTAGATCAAAATATGAACACAATATCTCACTGAAATGAAAAAGAGAATAGGGTAAACTGAAAATATAATATTTTATTCACTTTTTAAGACAGTTTTTGGATGTTGTTGACCGACTTGATCTAAGCATTTCTGACATCGATTAATAAATTCCAGGAACATTTGAGGAGAACTGCTTGTGATATTCTTGTAATTGCACTTTTTAATTAGTCTAGAGGGTATGCATTATTACCATAAACATTTTTAAAATATAGCCTAACAAAAACAAATAAGAAAAAAGTCTTGAATGAAGTGAGCAGGATGTAAACAACAAATGTTGTATTGCATACAACTTTAAACTTTGAAGTGCTCTTAACACAGATCATTGTGATGTCGACTGTATTTTCTAGGACTTAGGCCTAAGCCTAATTAATTTCTCGCACAAATTACTTATAATCAAGTTTTTCTTGAATCATAACTCTATCTGGTAAGGAAACAAGGAAGGAAAAATGAACTAAAGTTGAAAGAGAACCCGTCAACAATAAAACATGGATAACATTAACATGCACAGGAAATGAAACCACAAAATTGGCTAGAACTTTGAAAAAAATAAACAAAAACATAAACATAGCTTATAAAACCAATAACAAATTAAACTATAGGCTATAGGATACATATTGGCATAGAAGAGCATAACAAATTCAATACAAACTGACATGGAAGTGACATTGCAGTAAGTTTTATGTAGGCAGGACAAACAGAACTTCAACACAAGATTGTAAGGAACACGTCAGATATTTTATGTACGCGGGTGGCAAATCAAGCTAGGCCTATACTAAATATTAAATTAACGCTGGGCACCGAATGCAAACAACTGAACACACTCTTTCGATACTTCACCGAGAAAAAATTCTTCTCCTTCTTCACGGTTTAGGCTTCTTTACTAGCCTTTTCCGGCTCCAAATTGCTGCTGTTTCCATCTTTTCTTTGGTATTCCCAAACTTCTTCTTCCTCGTGGTGAATAGCTGTAGCCTATGCTGCTTTTGGTATTCTATTCTCAATCATCCTTGTCAAGTGTTCTCTCCGAGAGAGAATAGCAGCTAAAATTAACCTACTGGAAGAGTTTGAAATCTGGAAACAAGTCGATAACAACTTGATATGGAATGAGAACACACCTCAAACATACAATCCCTTATATGAGATAGGCTACTTAAAAACCAGTCAGTTCCTACTGGAGACGCAACGTCTACAAGCGTCTTAACTACTACTATCTCACCGCACTCATTCTGCTGATAATGGAAGTTAACTTTCGAAAGGACCTCCATTTAATAATATTTTACATACATCATTTTAACAAAGTTGAGGACGACGGCACCAGCAAACAGGTAGGTTTTAATTTTTATCTTATGACTATTCACCTCAGCGGAATTTGATATGAATTTTATTAGTAAGTTATTAACTCTATCTGGTCACCGAACTCACTGTGACTTCAAATAATAGGCGTACAGATGGTGAGGTGACGGATGCAAACTAAGCGCTAACACAGTGGAGCATTAGGTTACACAAAATTCTTCAATGAATCTCGGCGAACAGCCACTCCCTGCACGGTGACGATCACATCCCGAGTATGCTGAATGTTTGATAGCGCCTTCCTTGCAGCTCTCTATGGTATTAAAGGTGAAGTTATCCTACTATAGCTGTTAAGAAGCTCTTGAGGTAGTAGCAGGATAAGGCTCACTATTCAGGAGATATCAGCCGGTTTGTCATCCCTGCGTGACGGTCATCTTTACTTCAAAATAAGCCTCTTGTACTCATTTCGGTAGAGTTTGAGTCGACCCCCTAAGCTAGTTACAACCAGAAAGTTTCAGCCTATTTAAAAATTCCGACCCCATCGGGAATCGAATCTAGGACTTTCTGACCGTAGCACATTGTCTTTAACCAACTACTTAGGACTATAGGGCTATAACTAGGCATGATAAAATTTAGAAAAGTATGGGACGTTTAATCCACACAGCTAAATTATAGGCCTATCCTGCATAGACCTAGGCCTTTATAAAATCATTCAACTTAATGTATATGCAAATTATATTCGTCCGAGGGTATTTTACACAAAATGTCAGGAGTTTTGTTTTTATTTTTTAATGTTGACTTCCATGTCATAGGCTATAGTCTATTTCTTCTTGTATCTTGAAAGCCCATGTTTCCCTCAACAGAAATTTAGGCGCTCTCCCCCTACAGGGAAGAATTTGAACCATATTAATTTAGTCACACTTGTTTTCGTATATATGCCATTTGAGTGGTCCGTGGTCAGCGTTCCACCTCATACTGACATCTAGGAAACCAAGATAGTGCGTGTCCTGGGACATTCGTTAAATTGTGCTTAGACGCCTTTTCATTCAGGCTTAAGGATCTTGTACGAGCCTGAAAAACTTGAGACTCGGGACCCACGGCTTAAAGTCCCTCCCGGAGGACTTGCTGCTTGGATTTTTCCATCCGGGTTTGAACCTAGGGACCAGAGGCAAGGATCATAACCACTACTAGTCCACCGCGATCGATGCTATAGTCAATTTAGGCCTACAGAAAGAAAAAGTGAGGTAGGCCTATCCTCCAGTACAATTATTGTCGTATTGTATATTTAATTATTTTTCTTATTTACAGGAGCTTTTAACATCTGAATTTGTAGGCCTATACATTCTATTTTTATAAAATCTATTACCTATTTATTCGACACACCTGAGATCCCAGGCGGAGCCAAGCCGCGCGCCGAGAAAAACGCATCTACCGAAACTGCTAAAATTTCATTCCGGTCAAAATAAATATAAATCTCCTATATAAGCCCTATAAAGTCTAGCCAATATTCTACGAGTAAGAAATTAGTGTAGGATATATACAGCGGTATTTTTATCAAACTCTGACGTGAGGAAATATGACGAAACGAGTCCTGATAAATAAATCCCAGTACCACTATTTACCTTGAAAAATGAAAAACCAGCAAGAACATTTAGCATATTTACTTATTTTCTTCTCATTTCCAGACGCTTTTTAAAACTGCTTTTTGATACTTTCTGTTTTGATCATAGATACATAGTTATTTCGGCCTATTTAATGGCATATCCTACATATTTCCCTACATATTTTTTACCAACAGGAGTGACGAATATAACACAGTCTGATAAACAAATCCCAACCCAGTATTTGCCTTTAAGATTGAGGAAAAACCAGGGAAAAATAATCCTCGGTTAAGTTCATCTATACCGGGATGAACAGGGTATTTCCAGAATACGAATCCCAAACGCAGTCGCTTGAACCAAGTCAGGACTACAGTTATCTCTTATTTTTTAAATAATTTTGGATTTGAAGCTTCGGGAGGTAATTAGGAAACTAATTGATGTTAGGAGAAACAGTGGTAACTTAAACTCCCATGTCGCGCACACCCACCATCCCAATGCTGGCCTCACATCCTCACGTGTTAATGATATAGGTGTAGGGTGATCTACTTAGTATAAGGATGACATGTGGGTCATCATGTCGGGTCTCCCAGCTGTTATATCTGGTTTTTCTCACAGAGACCTCTACTTATTGTACTACATAGTGTTCTGGCCAAGAGCAGGTCCTTCACTGCAAACTCAGCATTATCCACTCTTTCCTTAACTCAGCTTTCCTTTTTGTATCCTCATACAAACCATTTATTTTAATATTTAATATTGACGCAATAATATCAAGAAGAGCAGACAGGTTTTAAGAAAGGAAGAAGCTGCACAGACAACGTATTCACTTTAAAACAAATAATAGAGAAGCGATGAGAATTCAACTTAGAGACGCACGTCCTCTTTATAGATTATAAGAAGGCATTTGATAAAGTGTCTAGACCAAAATTATGGACCATATTAAGTAAAAAAGGAATTCCACTACATTTGATAGCAGTAATTAAGAAAATGACCCTCAGGGGTCCTCATCTAGGGGATATGTGGATGGCGACCACAAGGTGCCCAAGCTGAGCAAAACATTTCTTCCACTTACTTGTGTTTTGCACTCTTTTAACTTTACTATCTAACCTCTCTTGGTTAATTCTTGTTTTTTCGACTTCGACCCCGACGCTATTAGGGCATCCGAGGGCTAGGGAGTCTTTCCTATCTTCCATTTCTTCTTTCCTTATTTTCTTTTCTTCTCCAGAAAAGCCTGACTAGAGGCTATAAGATGGCAGCCCCATCACTGGTCTTGCCTTCCTTTGGCCAGCAACCAATCGAAGGGACTATTATTATGCTTTCAAATCTTATACGAGAATTTCCCGGAAGTTGGAGGGAAAATTTTCTATAGGATCGTAACAGGCCTTGGCCTAATACTTGGAAGGAAGAAGAAGAAGAATTAAGAAAATGTATGAGAAAACAAAAATAAAAATAAATCAAAGGGAACCAATACATATAACAGGAAGAGTTAGATAAGGTTGTCCACTATCAACCACTATTTTTAACATATATTTTGACATGATAAGATCATGGAAACAAATGACGACTGGGGGAATTAACATAGGAAATATAGGCTAGTAATAAAAACAATTGCCTTTGCAGATGACCAGATTTTAATAGCAAAAACCGGAGGGCGAAATACAATGAATGCTATATAAACTAAATTAAATATCAAAAAATACAATATGGAAATATCATCAGAAAAATAAAAAAAAACAATGGCGTTCAAGGGCGCTCATCCAGTTCGGACAAAGATACTACTTATTAGAAAATAAACCAATAGAACAAGTGGTAAGACATAACTTCCTAGATTGCGAAATATCATACACACAAAAAAAAAACAAATATAAATAACAAACTAAGTAAGTTTAATTAGGCCTATATAACAGGAATACTAAGAATAACCTTGAAAAATAAAGCCAGAAAAGACTCTATAATGAAACTGTACAAGACAATGGCTGTGTCTATTATTACTTATGGATCCGAAACATTGACAGTGACAACATAACAATCTGCCAGAAAGAAGCTGCCGAAATGAGATTCCTCAGACCAATAGCAGGATATCAAAGAACAGACAAAAAACATAACACAGAAATTAGATAACAACTAAAAGTAGAGGAATTAAACACAACAATAGAGAAATACAGAACAAACTGGAAACTACACTTGGCAAGGATGACTGAGAATAGAATACCAAAAGCAGCATAGGCCTACAGCTATTCACCACGAGGAAGAAGAAATTTGGGAAGACCAATGAAAAGATGGAAAGAGCAGCAATTTGGAGCCGGAACAGGCTAACAAATAAGCCTAAACCGTGATGAAGAAGAAGTCTATCATCTGACGTCTTTTTGTGCCTCTAACTTTCTTTCCATTGACCATAGGGCATCCTCAGGAGGTAGTTTCTTCTTAGTCAGGGGCCAATCCAATTTCTTTTCCTCTTCTTTATGAGTTCCAGCATTGTCCTTCCTTCACTCACTCTGTCTAGCATATCTTTATTTTATACTTATTGTAGCTACCCAAATTCCTCATGATGCTGGGCAGCAATTTACACGAGGAAATTACTTCCACCACGGGAATCGAACCAGCCCAAGTCTATAGCTCATAGGTATCATGCCTTAAACTTCTCAGATACGACACGAGATCAACAATGACATCACATAGGCCTACTGTAGGCCTAGGCCTATGTTTAAAGTTAACAATGGAGGCTATGATGATTTTTTTTGTTCCATAGTGGCTTGAAGCCAATGACAATTAGGCCTATATTTTTATCTAAATAAGGGATCCAGTAGGAAGTGCATTTAGGCCTATAGGGGCCTATTCCTCTGTTTACCTTTTTTTAAATATGTTTATTGATTTAGCCAATTTTAATGATGTTTATAAAATTGTAATTACCATAGCTTTTGAGAGTTAAATTTCATACACCATTTTGACCTAAATATAGAGGAAAAAATCATTAAATAACCTTTATCGGCTCCGGAATTTGAACCCAAGTTCTCATGAATAAAAGAATTAGCGTTAGCAAGCCTACTTGATCGGTTTAGAAAAGTTTCTTGTATTATGCTAGGCTACGAACATTTTCTATTTTAGGTCAGTCCTAATTAAATAGGCTATGGCCTAGAAGAAGAAGAATATAACATGTAGGCCTACTGTGTATCTACAATAGTATAACAGCCCAATGTTGTACCTTAGCCACTCCTTTGTTAGGAGTTACTGGACCAGTTAATTTAGTTACGCTTACCTCCCTAAATATGTCATGAATAGTAAATGCGGTCAACATATGAGCCCAATGAGACATCTAGTAGGCAACTAAGGTATTACTAGGATGAAAATGTTAATATATTTTGCTTAGAGGCCTCTTTATTTAGAATTAAGATTCTTTTAACAAGCCTGAAAATCTTCAGACTGGGGACCCATGGCTTAAAGTCCCTCCCGGCCGAATTGCTCCGTGGATTTTTCCATCCTAAAAAAATCCGCAAACTTCGGCCGGGTTTGAACCCGCGACCCTCGGGGGCAAGAAACTAGTCCACCGCGACCGACGATGTAGGCCTAACATGTAACTTAAGCCAATAAAATTTGCCTATATACGCCCTTTAGGAAACCAAAGCTTCTTCATCATTCAAGAGAAAATATTCACTCATGATTATATTGTTCGAATAATCCTAATACAAATTCTACATAAAAACACTTCTTTGAGTGACCCAATAGGCGCAAAAGTGATATGCTCAGAATTTTTAAGAAAACTACATAGCCAATGAAATTAAATAAATAAATTAAGTTTAGACTTTTATTCACGAGGTCTGTAAGCGTTTTCGCTCCTTTCCATTACGAAAACTAAAAATAAGGATAACTTAGTTTAATGTTAACCACTTTGCTCTCTTACTATCGTAAGATAGCCAGTGACAGCAACCATTTCATCTATCTTAACTCTCTGAAGCTATTGATTTATTTATTATCTGGGCTACACAGATTTTCCAAAATATCCATGCTGTCTAATGGTAGGCTATAGGCATATCTAACCGAACGCAGGAAAACTTGAAACATTCAGATAGACCTAGGCCTATGTGTTCTACGCTGTAAGATAGGATTCCAAGTTTGTGTTTGGAATTGAACGAGGTTGGTAAATGGCCTAAGTAGGGAAACAGTAACATTTTCTTTTAATGGAATTACTGTTTTCCGCCTTCTGTCTGACTACTTCTCTCTCTCTCTCTCTCTCTCTCTCTCTCTCTCTCCTCTCTCTCTCTCTCTCTCTTCTCTCTCTCTCATCTCTCTCTCTCCTCCTCTCCCTCTCCTCTCTCTCTCTCTCCCTCTCTCCTCTCTCCTCTCCTCCCTCTCCCTCTCTCTCTCTCTCTCTGTGGCCTGTGAGGGTGGTATGGGGGACGGTTCTATAAGACGATCAATGTCCAGGGACGAGGGATGCGGCAAATGATCACATACAACTGATAGAAACAAAAGTAGGCCTAGACAAAAATCTTTCTCCTTCTTAAACGTGTTATTTAAATATATTATCTAGCACTTAACATTCTCCAAGTTAGATATAGGCCTATAACAAAATTGTAAATGGTGTTTTTATTACAAGCACGAAAATACTAACAAATCAATAGATTATAATTTACATTATTACAAAACTAAATGAAACAACATTTAGGCTATTAAAAATTAAAGGTGATAAGAGACAAAATGGTTCCTCCCATGCGGCAGTTCAGGGTTGGATTGGATTCAGATTTTTAGGGTTTACTTCAACTTCAAGGCAAATGCCAGGAAAAAATAATAGCCTCAAAATGATAAAATATGATATTTAAAGTCCAGCCGCTGAGTCCCGGCCCTGACATTTAGGTTGTAACGACGGGTAAAGGGAGAAACTCGCCCTCTACTGCCAATAAGGAAGTAGTTGAAGTGGGAGTGGACGTCTGCCACAACCAATCACCGCTAGTAAGGTTTGAAATTGCTGCGATGTTTTCGGCTGTATTTTGATATTCCGCGTGGTATATAAAGCGGCCTCTCACACTGAATATCCATATCGGCCAAACGGTCGTGAAAACGCCAGGGCCGGTGACTCACCAGTTGGATTATAAAATGTATGAAACTAAGTAGACAATAGAAGCAAACAGATTCAAAACAAAATAATCATCGCAATGATTTAATATGGCATTTTCAATAGGTTTAAGGGTACAAGTGCCATGGTATGATACATACTGATAGAAAACATCTTCTATTGAGGTTAAGGTGCATGTTCACACATCGGATGTTGTAGCACTGAGAAGTAGGCCTAATTCATATCGTGCTGTCGATAGGACCTATAGGCCTACTAGACAGAGAGAACGCCGAACTTAACACAGCCTACAAAACAGTAATCATAAGCTGTAGAAAAATTGCAAAATTTAATATCAGTTTTTAACAGCTATGGTCAGTCATATAGTCCAGCCGCTGAGTCTCCTGCCCTGACGTTTAATGGCAGTGTTGCCGATATGAATATTCAGTGGGAGGGGCCGCTTTATGTACGCGGTTAGCAGAAATACAGCTGACAAAATCCTAGTAATTTCAAACCTTGGTTTCGGCGTCAAGAGCAGTGATTGGTTGTGGCAGACGTTCACTACACTTCAACTACTTCCTTACTGGCAGTAGAGGGCGAGTTTCTCCCTTTACCCCTCGTACAACCTATACGTCAGGGCAGGATACTCAGCGGCTGGACTTTATACAATTCAAATCTCAGTATGAAAAAAAATCTGTTGAGAGGGCTCTTATTTCAGGCTTTAGTTTCTTTTACGTGCGTAAATCTAGAACACGAAACCTTCGGTTTTAATTCCTCTCCGAAGGAAGCATAAGGACCTATCAGGATTTTTACGCCCTGAAAAATCAATCGTACCAGGTTGAATTTGAACCAACGAAACTCAATCTAGAGATTGGAATGATAATAATTAATCCAACGTGACTGGCGGTGCCTTGTTATAAAAATTTGTGAAAATTTAACAGATGTAAGGACTTTGAAAGAGAAATAGGTGATTTGCAATTGATAATAGAAACTGGGCCTACCTTTACCCTAATATGCCGCCTTTAGAGTGATAGGCCTATTAATACACTAGTTTACAAGTGCGTCAATTTTTAAGAACAATTATTTTGAGTAGCCTTTGAATAAAGGCCTTAACCGCTAAATTGACAAGACACTAATTTATCGTGTCATTTAAATTATTCAAATGTGGCGGACCGCAGTGAAAACGAACTCAACCATAACTGTTTATTATTAGGCAGGCTTATATTGTGTAATTCGACACATGATTAATATATTTCTATTCGTTTATTTTATTGTGTTTCATTTAATATATTATATAAATCAAATCAATTGTTGTATCCTATATGACACAATGCCAATTTAAGGGTTAATTTAGACTTGTTTCAAAAAATAAGTTTATTCGTATAGGGCCTGTTACGTGCAACTTTATAAAAATAGTGATTATTATTTATCTTAACTTATGTTTGCAAGAAAGGCGTATGGGACGAAAAATGCAACAACTTTTTTTCATATTGAGTTTTTTTTTTATTTCATGGAGGTCAAGTAAAGTAAAGTAAAGTGATCCCACAACAGGCCTCGGGAGGCACTTGGGGTAGTAGGAGGTTAAGGCTCCCACTTTTTCTAGACAATTGGCACTTTATGTCAGCCGGGTTGTCAGCCCTGCGTGACGGCCGCCTTTACCCCCAGAACTAGCGTCTGGTACTCATTTCCGTTAGAGGCTGAGTCGACCCCAGGGCCATAGTGCCGCCAGAGGGTTTGGGTCAGTCTAAAAATCCTGACCCCAACGGGACTTGAACCCTCGACCCTCCGGCTTGTAGCTCAGTGCCTTAACCACTACGCTACGGCGTGCAAAGCCTAAATTCAGTTAAAACAATAGGCTTTATTATTTCCTAAGAAATCTTTACATTTGTACCCTAAGTCAATAATAATTTTTAATAACATGTAGGCTTAGGCCTATATATCTATGCCCTAGGCTAATGGAGATTTTCGTTTGTAAATCCTGGAATCATCCAAACTAATTTGAATTTTGTATGGCTTTTCCACACCAAGTCATCAAGTAAATTCCTGGATTGGAATTTCACTATCAGGATCTATTTAATTTAGGCTTAATCTATAGGCCTAACTCATTTAATTCAATTAAATCAGCCATTAAAGTAGGCTACCATAGACCTATTAGGCCTATTATTTAATAATAGATACACACATCTGTAGGAATTCAACCAAAAATTCCGGAAGAAATAATATTAGGCCTATAGGCCTATTAAATGCACAGGCATCAGTAAATAAGATTTGAATGAAAAACAGAGGGAACATAAATGGTTGAAATGTTAACATATTGAACATATTCAGATAAATCATATAATTAAACAAATAATGATCTGCCTCATACACAGGGGGCCCAGGTTCGATCCCCGGTCGGGACAGGTAATCCTGGGTGATATTTTTTTCCGGGTTTTTACTGACCTGTAAGAGAAATGTGAGAAAACGTTAAGAGCCGAACGGTTTCAAAATATCATCTGGTCATCATAATCATCATTGTTAAGTTATATTCGTCATGTTTAGTACGAATTGTGTGTCGTCACAATGTAGTGTGGTAGCACCTGACATTTAGTTGATCACTCATTCGAGGGGCTGTCCAAGTTCCTGTGTGCTCAAAAAAGTATATGATGTGTGATCCATAGTTAAAATCACTCTCTCGATAGATTAAGACCGGGTGACGTTATGGCACGTAAACGTAGCCTACCGATAGGGCCTAAAACAAGAAGTTAAACTGCGTCAATGGAATGGAATAAAAATAATAAGGGAGAGCCAAGAAGGAAAGGAAACATAATTTTTATACACACACCGGCGGCGTGCGCTGCTACGTATAAATAAATTAAATATTAAGGATTAATTAAATTAAAATGGAACACTACGACCAACGGACATAACGGTTGTTAGGCCTAAAGTCAATTTCCAATTTCGAATTTAATGTAAATTCCCACTTACAATGGCCGGATTCGCTGATTTTTTTACAATACCTAGGCCTACCTATGCATATATTGATTTGAATACGATTCTACCAGTTATATTATAGGTCTATGGGTGCGAAACATGGACTCTTACTTTAAGGGAGGAAAGAAGATTACAAGTATTTGAGAATAAAGTATTTAGGAAAATTTTTGGACCAAAGAGAGATGAATGGAGAAGACTACATAACAATGAACTACAGGGTCTTTATAGGAAGCGAGATATAATAAGAACAGTTAAGTCTTGTAGACTGCGATGGGCAGGACATGTTGCACGTATGGGGAATTAAAGACTTGCATGGAAGCTACTTGTATGAAAGCCAGAGGGAAAACGCCCAGTTGGTAGACCAAGAATGAGGTGGGAGAATAACATTAACTATGATTTGAGGGAAGTAGATTATACAGGGGATGATTGGAAAGCATTAGCTCAGGATAGGGATGTATGGAGAGCTTATGTCCGCGCGGTCATGAACCTATGGGTTCGATAGTGTCAGTGTAAGTAAGTAAGTACGATATGCTGAGTTTCAATGTGAAAAATCTAAAATTGCAACCTCTAGAGCGATTTTTAAATTTTCGCTTTAGGTGAACTTACTCACCTAATTTTTTTTTTAACGTAATAGCGGCTAAACACAATCTGGGCCTGTAAATCTGTATGTACAAACTTTCATGAAAATCGGTTGAGCGGTTTACAAGCTTACGAAGCACAAACATACACAGGCCCAATGTTTATATATGATATCCCCATGATCTAACACTTGCCAAGACATAGCCTAGCAATGACTGGCGGGGCTTTTAACAGCATTATAATAGCGAGGTGTTGCCTAGTACATTTCAACAACCAATCGGAATGCGAGAATAGCACGTGGGTGGCTGGACACGTGTTTGGTGTTGATGAATCCAATACTGGAATCATATAACCTGAAACAGAATTCTTGTTAATCATTTTCTGAGGCCATTAGTTGTTGGTCTCTCACTTACGAAGTTATAATAGGTGCTACGAATAGATAGATTATTTTACACAAATATTTTAATTATTTCATAGATTATTTTAATTATTCCATACAAAACAGTTATTGAAATATAAAGCATTTAGACATATTAGGCTATATCTCAGGATAGAATTTTGATTATGGCAGGAACAAAGTTGCAATGCTAACTGTAAATCTCTGCATTTAGACTATAGGTATGTTAGTACAGTTAGTTATGGCTGGGGGAAGCAGAAGCTTAGTAAGGTAAAGTCGCCAAATAAGAGATAGTCTCCTAATAAGAGATACCCTATTATCTAGTCCATGAACAGCTGGCATCTGATGTTTGTAACAAAAATCTGAGCTTTGTACTATTATAGCATCATGGTCTTTGTTTGGTGTCACTTGGTTGATTGAAACGAAGCAGAGAAGGTTGTGTATGTTTTCGCGACAATTGAATTTTTGTAGTGACGCTATTCAAAATTGTGGATAACTGTGAAGATGAGTTCTGATATTAATTTTACTTATTTTCCCGAAAAGCTCATGAAATGCAGACTATTATAAACTAGAGTGATTATTAGTGACACAATTTATTACAGTCTGACCAGCCACAGAATTGGCGACCGTGCCGTTCCCTAATAAGAGATACCTGTGGTTCCAAATAAGAGATAGTGTCTCTTATTAGGAACCAGAAGTTGTTTCCTTGACATATGCAGATTCTCCTGTATACAAGTGCGCTACATTTTCTTAAACAAATTCATCTCGTATGATAAATACGTGATTTAACTTTATAAAAATAAAGTGGTCACATTAGAGGCCCTGAGAGGTCATTTAGATAGCAGAAAGTTAAGGTTTCTGTCTTTCTAGAAAATCGGACAGAGGAATCAACTGGGCTGTCACTCCGGCTGCTACTCTACAAATTTCGATCAATGCATTTCGAAAGACAGGGCTTGTTCCGTGCAACAGGAACATTTTTTCTGATAGCGATTTTGCCATCCACACCGGAGATAAGAGCGATGCAATCGTAGTTCCTGATTCAGGAACTCTCGTGGGTCTTACTGATGTGTCACCACTCCCTCAGATCCAACAACCATCAACAAGTCGAGAACCAGAAAAAAGGAAAGGCAGAACCGGAAATGCAGCCCTTCTGACAGGCAGTCCGTATCGCCAAGAACTAAAGGACAGTTTGAATAGAACCAATAAACTAAAATGAAGCAACTCTTTCAAAAAACAAATTCAGTAAAATCTAAAAAGTCTCGGTCAAGAAAACGCCAACTGAGTTCTTCGAGCGAAGAAACAGACACGGAAATGGAGATAATTGATTCAGGCGATGATGATTCAGAGTTTGGTGCTGATGATGCTGATGCTGAGTGTTTATTTTGCACTGGATTGTATTCAGAGGACACAAGAGGAGAAAAATGAGCTCAGTGCATTGACTGTCATCGCTGGGCTCATGAAGATTGCGGGGCTGATGAGGAACCATTCATCTGCTTATTTGCTCAAAGAAGCAAAATTAATTATCTACTCTGAAAAGACACTATTAACATGTATAGTGAAATTAATTATTAGTTTGTGTGTGATAAAGTGTGTTTGTTTTGAATATACTGGATTATTTGAATGTTTTTGCTAAAGATATAGAAGCAAATGTAGGTATCTCTTATTTGGAACCCTCTTCGAAATTTTCAATTTTTACAATTCTTATTGTTCTTAGAGTTTTTTTTTAAAATACTTACTAAGTAACGAGGTTTTATTTTATGGAATATCAAAATAAAGAATATGAAACATGTATTACCATTTTTAAATGTAATAAATCAGTTACCATTCTGATACAGAAGCGATTTTTCAAAAGGTATCTCTTATTTGGGGCCTATACCTTATATAAACCTTGAAAAATATGGGACTCGTGTCTGTTGCAGAAGTGAGCTGATGGGTAAGTCTGCATACCATTTTTCTTAATAAAATGTAGGACAATTAGAAATGGAGTCAAGTAGGCCTATCTTAAATATTTTAATACTATATTTCAAAGTGTAAGAGTTATTGGATAATTATTAAAATGTAAATTAGAGTAGATTTATAAACCCCCATCTCCCTCTCTCGAAACTCAAGAAAGTTAGAATGTAGGTTTAGCTACTTAATATAAAGTTAGAATAGTTATTTGGTATTACAATACTTAGGGTTATTGTAATCATCATACGCTAGAAATAAAATAATTAAAATCAAGAATCCATTTATTTATGTTCAAAAAACACTTATGTCTTTATAACTAATACATTCGCATACTAACGCTCTCGACTAGAACCTCATGCTACCAAAAAAATCCAAATCCCGAAGGTCCTTTTAGCCCTAAGAAAGCCAACAATAGGTAAGGACATCTGTGAATACAATTGTAAGTTGTAAATTGATGTAATTCAAATCTGGACTTCTTGAACCGACAAATTTCCTCATAGACCTCTTAAGTTTATTTTACCTAACATCTATTCCCTGGAACCAACTGTTTTAGTTCCCTTTCAAAACAAGCCATAATCAGTATTTTTACTTTTCGCAAAATACATTGATCATTCGATCCGTATTCCCTAGATCTAATTATTATCATTATTAAAACAGGTCATGAAACTGAAATATTTAGGAATAGAAATTAAAAGCAGCAACGTAATAACAGATGAAATCCTCCATCAAGCAAATAATGCAAAAACAAAATATTGGGATGTTTAAACAATACTGTTTGGAAAAACAAAAATTTAAGAACAGAAACAAAAATAAGAATTTACAAATCTGTCATAAGACCAGTTCTAACCTATGGTGGTTGTGAATACGAACCGGAAAAAAAAAAAAATTCGAACAACCGAAATGAAAGTTTTAAGGAAAATCGTAGGAAAATCCCTGAGAGACAAAAATTCGCGGCTCTGTTATTAGAGTAGAATGTGAAATTGAACCTATAAACCTCTGGATAAATAAGAATAAATTTAGAATAAATTTTATTTTCAAATAAATGTTAGGCCTATACACAGTATTGACACCCGAATGAGCAAGTGCTCTTGCTCGGGTGCAGTTTCAGTTACATGAATAATACAAATAGAATAGGCTATATAGTCCTACATTTAAAGTTGGGGCCAGTTTCATTTTTACATAAATTATGGCACATAGGCCTACAAATAAAAAATAATAATGTATTGGGAATAAGACTTATTCTAACAAGAGAATTAGGCCTAATGGAATGGAGAATGATATAGGCCCTCAACATCAAATAATATAAATCATATAGGCCTAATGTAATGGATTATAACCAATAATACAGAAGAAAGTAATTAGTTATATATTGATTTAGGCCTATAATAATATAAGCAAAAATAGATGCTTTATATTTATTATTTTAAAATATTCAAATGATTAATTTTATTCACTTAATTAATTAAAAATTATTAATTTAATTGCTTTTTTAAAACCAGCTGTGTTTAGTTTACTTAGTTCTGGATTGGATCTAATTAATTCATTATATAATTTGGGTCCTAGTACCTACTATGGTTAGATCCAGAAGTTGTATAAAATTTTGGAACATGTAGCAAAGAAGTAGTATTTTGTCTGGTGCTGTAAATACTTCGATTATGTTCTTTAAATTCGTTTTTATTTTTATGCTTGAATATTTATTTAATATTTGGCACGTTGAATTCCAAATAAATTAAATTTGTAGGGTAATCTAAAGGTTTCTGCAAGTAGATTTTTATGATTCGTTTTTGTAGTAGGCCTACTGTTAAGGGAGAAATAATAGAATTTGCGATTCCACCCCAACCTAATATTCCGTATTGGATTGTCGATTGAACCAGAGCTAATGACAGAAGACTAAACTGGAACGATCACAGATAGAATGGAGAAGAGTCAATTAGTGAAGAAAGTAGTGACTGGACACCTCAACAGAAGAGGCCTTTAGGAAGACCACAACTACGATGGAAGGACGTCAACATAATCCCGGATCAGAAGTGAATGAACAAGCAACATGCTGCCAGCTTTCATGCGTAGGGGAAGAAGAATAATTATTAAATTTGAGAAAACCACATATAACGGATTGGGGACCCGACAAGCTGACAACATGAAATCCCAATACTGATTGGATGATCGTACACCTTGGTGATTAATACATGTGGATGTCAGGACAGCAGCCAGCTGTTATTGCGGGCCTCTCGCGCCATGGAGCTTTATCATTATAAAAATGAGCAATATTTTGAATAAGTAGCTGAATTCTAATAGGCTACTTATGAAAAATAACTACTGAGAGTGGGAGTACAAAGAAAATAAACATTGGTTTAATTCTGGAAATAACATAGGCCTACACGCTATAATGCATTAAAGAGATTATATCAAAAACATTAAACTGAAAATAAATAAAACTTATTTTTCCAGTTATATTACCTATAGGCCTATGGATGGGAAACATGGACTCCTAGTGTTAAGGGAGGAGAAACAAATTACCAGTATGATATTTGGGAATATAGTTCTTAAGAAAATCTTTTGATCAAAGAGAAATGAACAGAGAGGCGAATGGAGAAGACTAAGTAACACCGAGCTACATGATCATTATAGGAAACCAAATATAACAAGAACAGTTAATAACGTAGACTGCAATGGGCAGGACATGCGACACGAAGAGGAAATGAAAGAGAGGCATGGAAACTTGTAGGAAAACCAGAGTTAAAGCGGCCAAATTATAGGTCAAGAATGGGGTCGGAGAATAAAATTAATCAGGATTTGTGGGAAGCAGCTCAGGACAGGGATGTATGGAGAGCTTATGTACGCGCGCCTATGTACAGCCTTTGAAAAAATTGATGGCACCACTCTTGATGATGGAAAATTAGAAATTTTGAAGAGCGATTCACACCAGAGGAAGTTGATACATGTGCTGTCTCTCCTTTGAGTTCAAATCGGACGGCGTAAGTCTTTCTTATTCTGTATTCGAATCGTTCGCTTCAGTGGAGCAGTCGGTGAGATGCTCTCTTGCGACGACACGGGCCCAGGTTCGATCTTCTTCAGGAAGATTTTTTTAATAACATCGTTAATTTTCATAATGCCTGCACGTTACCAGGTTTCGTTAAATAAATAAATGTGTATACATAGGAAAATAAATTAATTAAAAGAAACAGGTAATATAAGCCTATAGAAATAATGAATAACGATTGTAACATCTCATTACTTCGTTTACAAAACACAAGGAAAACAAGATTGTTTATTTCCACAACTAATACAAAACATGTCTGATTAATTTAAACCAAGCTAAGTAAATATATAATTTTAATATGAGGTAAGTCCTGGAGTATTGCATCAATTCATACAGACTGTTTTTCTAGTAGAGACGGTTGTGGGCTAAGTGGACGGAACGTCTGTTTCCATGCATGAGGTCGCGTGTTCGATCCCGCTGCTGGGCTTTTCTCTCTCTCTGTCGTCCTTATTTCAATTCTTTTTGTTTGTTTTCTGTATTTGTCTTACATTGTTTTACTTACAGGATTTACCGCACTACTTATTTACGCGAAATTATTTTCCCTTGCAGGACACACAACGAAATAGAACAGATTTTAGTTTCTTAAATAGTTGTACACTTGTAAACCAAGTAGCTGACCTCTGATCATGCGCAATGGCTTCGTTCTGGGACTTAAAATTTATCTGTGTGTCATCAATTCTTTCAAAGGCTGTACCTAGGGATTTGATAGTGTCAGCGAGTTAGTTAGTTAGTTAGTTAGTTATTATTATTTGCTATTACGGCTACTTATTGATTTTTGTTTGGTGCAAAAATATAGTCTATGGTAGATCAATCAATTTTCATTTTCTTGTAGTCCTTAGGCCTATACAGTGGGTAACGACTTTCATAAAAACATATGTGGCCTAGGCAATATTCAAGCGGATTTTAGGGAACTGTAGGATTGGAGAACTGGTCTATAGCGGAGATATGAACTTAGGATATGGAGGGGTTTAGTAAATGCGGACTGAATGTACAATACATAAATCATAGAGGTAATTGTGGAGGAGTTACAAACATGGACTTGAGTTATTACCCGTTTAAGGAGTAAGCGCAGTTGTTGACGGAGGGCACTGCAGTCGTGTTTATGCAGGAATAGAACACGTGACACTGCTATCTATGAGTGCAGAGGGGAATGGGATGTGGGACGCTGACAGTGTACACAGCCTTATATGACGTCACGTGTACCAACAAACAGAGCGTCCTGATTCTTCCGCCTGCAGAGATACTTTGAACGGGTAATAGGAAGCGAGATTCTCAATCAAACATAGGCCTATTTGAACTGTAAAAATAAAAATATTTGCGTTTTATAAATCTCATCATAGTTAATAAAACGAATTCAATACATGGAGGAGTTTAGCTGGAATTTCTAGAAGGTATAAAATAAGAAATAGCGTAATTAAATAAAATATGAGTGTAAAAAAGTAAAATGATCCCACAACAGGCCCGGAAGCCCTTGGGGTAGTAGGAGGTTTAAGCTCCCACTTTTCCTAGACAATCGGCACTTTATGTCAGCCGGGTTGTCAGCCCTGCGTGACGGCCGCCTTTACCCCCAGAACAAGCGTCTGGTTTTCATTTCCGTTAGAGGCTGAGTCGACCCCAGGGCCATAGTTCCGCCAGAGGGTTTGGGTCAGTTTAAAAATCCTGACCCCAACGGGACTTGAACCCTCGACCCTCCGGCTTGTAGCTCAGTGCCTTAACCACTACGCTACGGCGTGCCCCAAAATATGAGTGTTCTAACTTCAATTGTGGATTTCATAAAGAAAACAAACAATTAAAATGGTACGGTCATGTAAAATAGGCCTATAACAGAAAAACAGATTCCCAAGAAGAGTAGGCCTATTAGAAAGGGTAGGCCTACCACCTGGTATACTCTGACCAACGGATCTGTGCCCCTATAGCGCTGACATCGTTATTAGAAAATTACACGTCTATACTTACACCATTTCACCGCACTCCCCTCCCGACACGTAAAACGGCAGCCTATGGTAACTTATCGAGTAAAGATGTTGTCAAACTTCCCCCAGTGTCATGGCTCTTGAATAGGCCTATTGAATAATGCAAGCTTGGAATCGAGTTGACAACACTGGAGTGCAAGTGCAAGAGATAGATAGGGAAAGGGAGAGAGATAGTAAAGGAGGGAGGGAGAGACAGAGAGAGAGAGAGAGACACAGAGAGACACAGAGACAGAGACACAGAGAGACAGAGAGACAGAGAGACAGAGAGACAGAGAGACAGAGAGACAGAGAGAGACAGAGAGACAGAGAGACAGAGAGACAGAGAGACAGAGAGACAGAGAGACAGAGAGACAGAGAGACAGAGAGACAGAGAGACAGAGAGACAGAGAGAGAGAGAGAGAGAGAGAGAGAGAGAGAGAGAGAGAGAGAGAGAGATAGGAATGCAGACAGGGAAATGATTTGCCGAGGCAGAAAAGGAAGTAGGCTTTAGTTCCATATCTTATGGGGGCACAGATTTGTTGGACAGACAATAACTTACAAGAAGAGAATAGCAAAACATAACGTGGTTTGATTAGTGTTTTGAGCAGTATGAGAAAAAAATGATTGGACATCGGAATGACAGAGAGATGTGAAGAAGAATGACAGTAGATTAATTGGGCAGAGAAAGATGTTGTAAAACATGGCGAAATCTGCTAAATAAATAAATTCAATAGGCTACATCCTTAGAAAAAAAATCACGTCAACTGAGAATTAATTAGGCCTGTTGCTTATTATAATAACCAATGCATAAAAATACACGAACATGAACAATGGAAGCAATTAAAAGAATTTTAAGTATTCCCGGACATTTTTTCAACACCTTGATACCTTGCAGTACATAAGGATTGCTGCTAATCCATGACCAAATTAGTCTATTAATCGATTTAGATCGTTCTGTCAACTGTACATCATGCAACTATTGTTACGTAACAGCATATAAAAGACAATCAATTCTCTTTCAGCTGTCAACTTTTGAGAAGAGACAAGAGCGATGTGGCACTTGTTTGAATTGAAATAATGATGACGCAATTGATAATGTGCCAGGATATTAGTACCACGTTATAAGTTATTAATTGTATTGCTCATTTGAAACAAGATAAAATTTACATTTGACGACTGGCTTCTAATTATTATTGAGACATAACTCCAAACAGTGTACACTATTCGACTATAGAAAGCATTATTTTACTATCAGATTATTTAAGCCCATTATTTACCTATTCCCATAGGCTAGTTAATATGTAGAAGCCTGTCTAGTTTTACAATAAAAAATAATTTAGTGTTTAGTTTAATATAAACCGTTGCTTAATAGAACATAGGGGAATATTAACCATATAGGCCTAGACCTACAGATAAATAAAGTTGTCTATTTTTTTCGCCAATGGAGAAGACTTCATAACAGTGACCTATATGTCATCATCATCGTCCTTTCAAGTATTAGGCCCAGTGGCCCGTTACGGTCTCCCGCCATCTCCGAAAAGGTCGACCCACAGATCTTCTGCCTCGAGGAATGCAGTGAAGAATTTGTTTTGGTACTCTGTGACGATCCATGCGCTGAATATGCGCTAGCCAATTGTTTCTATATTCTTGGAGGTATTCAGATATAGGTACGATGTTTAACTCTCTGGCTATTGTTGAATTTCTTTGGTGGTCTAGAAGGCTATAACCTGCAGTTCGTCGCAGAAATTTCATCTCCGTGGCTGTAATATGACGATCATCCTGAGTTCTGATGGTCCAAGCTTCACTGCCATAACAGATTATGGGTCTAGCGAGAATTTTATAGATTTTCATTCTTGTGTGTCTCTGCAGTTTTGATGGTTTAAAAACTTGGTTGATAATTCTTAAAGCTTTATTATAGTTTTGTATTTTAAAGGATATATCACATTCCTCATTATAAGTTAGATTATATCCTAAGTATTTAAATGAATTAACTTGCTCTAATATTGAATTCTGAATACAAATTTTACTTCTTACTGGATGACCTATATGTATGAAACCAGGTAGGCCTATATGCCTAATAAAACAGTTAAGTATCATAGACTGCGATGGGAAGAACATGCGGCATGAATGTGGAATGGAAAAGGGGCATGTAGGAAAACCAGAGGGAAAACACCTAGTTGGTAGACCAAGGATGAGGTGGGAGAAAAATATTAATCACGACTTAAGGGAATTAGATTATAAGGTGATGATTGGAAAACATAAGCTCAGAATAGAGATGTATGGAGAGCTTATGTCCGCACGGCCATGAACCTACGGGTTCGAAGGAGCCAGTGAGTTAGTTAGTTAGGCTTAGTTATTATTTTTTTCATTTATGTATTACATCAAATGCTTCACCTCTTTGGTCTAGATATTTGGTTAGGCCTATGTAGGCCAGGTCTTAGTTAATTATTGTTTTTATTAAGTGCGGCCTTTATTAGTCATTCAAAATATCTCTGCAGGTGGAAGAATTATGAAGCTCTGTTTGTTGGTACACGTGACGTCATATAAGGCAGTGTACACTGTCAGCGTCCCACGTCCCATTCCCCTCTGCACTCATAGATAGCAGTGTCACGTGATCTATTCCTGCATAAACACGACTGCAGTGCCCTCCGTCAACAAGTGCGCTTATCCCTTAAACGGGTAATAGCTGTTGTTCTCTGTATTTGAGCGTCTTGAGTCATCACTGAATAGGCCAAGGGACTAAGAGTCGAATTATTAATTAATGTGAAAGAATTAGGCCTAGAACTATTTAGGCCTAGGCCTAGTAGGATATGATTTTTGGTAAGAGAATTCCACCCTGGGTTTGTCTTGACAACTGAGGAAAATCACAAAGAAATCTCAGTCAAATTAGTCAGCCCCGAGATTCGAACTTAGGACCTCCCGATTGAGTATCAAAAACTACCGTTTGAATAAACGGTTTAATATTATCAATTTTATCTCGCGCCATAGCCGAGCGGTTTAAGACATCATGCCTTGGTGCAGAGCAATGGGACTTGTGCTGGTTCGAGTCCCCATGGAATTTGGACCAATACAGTAGGCCAAAGGGACCAGTAGCCTACCCCACACAGCATCGTGAGGCAATTTGGTAGCTATGATAAGTAATGGATACAGGTTGAGAAAACTCGACATGCTGAATGTTCGTTCACGTCTGTGGTAACATGTGGATGTGAGGCCAGCAAGCAACTGGAAGTCAAGGGCCTTCTAGGCCCCGTGATAGAGTTTTTTTATATAGGAGAACAACATTTTAAAAAAATAATAACAATAGACCAAATAATTGAAGAGCGGTAAATAAAAAATTTGTAAGTGCCAATATTCTCGAAATGTGTATTATTCGTTATTCATCTTAACTGAGTGCGTGAGATCTAGCCCACTCACTTAAAAAATGTTGGCACTTACAACGTTTTGTTTCAGTGCCCCATAATTATTATTATTATTATTACTATTAGGCTATTATTATTATTATTATTCATCATCATGAACAAATTCGTTTTAGGCCATGTGGCCTGTACGGTAAACCTAGCGAAGATAGTCTTGATCTTTCCACCGATGTTTTGGTCTTCCTTGGTCGCTATGTCCAGTTGGGGTAGCCTATATTGGAATGTCAGTTTTGGAAGTCTATTTCTTGCCATTCTCCTCAGATGATTTTTCCATTCTTGTTGGTATCTTTGTATATCTTATTATTATTATTCTTATTATTATTATTATTATTATTATTATTATTATTATTATTATTATTATGACTTATTATTATTATTATCCTAATTATTATTATTATTATTATTGTCATTTATGGGTGTGTCCCGCGCCGTAGCCGAGCGGTTAAGGTAGGAAGCCTTGGCGCAGAGCTACGGGTCTTGCGCTGGTTCGAGTCTCCATGGGGGAAGAAATTTTCTCATGGTATTTCGGCCAGTATGGGACCGGTGCCCACCCAGCATCGTGAGGCAATTGGGTAGCTACAATAAGTAGCGGCTCCAGGTTGAGGAACCAGCTATAACGGCTGGGGGACTCGACATGCTAACCACATGTCACCCCTACACTGGCTGTTGATCATCTACCTCTGTGATTGACACATGTGGATGTGAAGGGCCAGCAGCCGGCTGGTAAAAGGGCAACCGCTGAAAAGTAGAAATACCCTCAATCGGAATTTATGGGTGTACAAGAGGAGCCGGACATCATAGACATCATAGAAAAGAAAAGATTGCAGTGGTATGGTCATGTCAAACGAATGCCAGAGCAAAGATTGCCAAAAATTGTTATGGAATGGATCCCAATGGAAAGGAGGAAGAGAGGAAGACCGAAGAAAACTTGGATAGAAGGGGTACAATAGCTATAAATATCAGAGGAGTGGAGGAAGATCAATGGATGAATAGAGAGGAATGGCGTTTGGTTTCTGGAAGACGGCGGCAGCTTCCATAATACCGGATGATGATGATTATGATGATTAGGGGCCTATTATGATTATGATGATGATTATTATTATTATTATTTATATTATTATTATTATTATTTAGCCTATATTATTATTATTATTATTATTATTTATGTTATTATTATTATTTATATTATTATTATTAATATTAATATTAGGCCTATAGATCATGGGTTGAACAATGTCTTCGAAATCGTCCGACTCCTAATAGTCAATTTTGTCGGTCCATCCAATCTCCTGATTGTAGATGTTTCTCCTTCATGTAAGGCCTATGTAAATATATTCCCTGACTCCAGGAAGTTTTAGGTCTTCCTCTGCCTCGTCTTCCCTCAGGTTTCCATTCCAAAGCACATTTTGGTAGCCGATACTCTTCCATTCCATCGACATGTCCGTACCATCTTAATTAGCCTACTGAGTTTAATTAGGTCATAATCTAAAATAGTTTTTTAATAGTTCATTTTCTCCCTTATAACTGAGTTTCTAATTTTTTCTCTTCTTGAAATTCTTGCCCCTTCATATAAAATCTATTTCCGTTGCCAAAATATACTTATTTGTTTTTGTTGTTAATGGTCAAAGTTCTGCTCCATAAGTAATAATGCTTTTAACAATTGTATGATATATCTTATATTAATTTTATTTTTATTACTTATATTTTTATCCCACAATAATCCATTGAGGCAAGCAATTGCAAATTTTCCTTTATTATTTCTATTTCTTATTTCCTCCTCGTAACTTCATTTTTATTTAGGGCCCTATTGTAATTTCTATATATCCGATCTCACTATAAGATTAAATTGTTTCTCCAGTCTCCAAAATTAAATTTTGTTCTGGTTCACCAGTTGATAGGCCTAAATAGGCTATTTAGTTTTCTTCATGTTCAAAATTAATCCCCATTTATAATATTCTTCTATCATAATTATATTTTTTTTTTCAAATGCCCCAGGTAGTCATTTCGAACATTATTGGTGTTCGCTCCGGCATTGCGTAAATTACTGGTAACCCACTTCTCAGGTTGGGGCGCCTGGAAGGCGGGGTTACGCTCTCCCGATCGTATGAGAGTTGATGATGGTAATGATGCACCAGGAGTTATTAATATATTATTATTATTATTATTATTATTATTATCATTATTATATAGGCTATAGGCTATCAATATCCACTACTGGAAACCTAGTCTACCATTTGGCACAATTTAGGTGTAGGACTAGATCAGTCCTTCACATATTGGGTGATGATGGTCCTTTATGTGCGTTGAGCCTTTAGGGAGCGGTAAAAGGCGGACAGAATATCGGGGGGGGGGTGGATGTTTGAGGTGGTCTAGGAAAACCATGACTTATTAAAAAAAGGAAAAAGTATGTTTACCTGATATTTCAATTAAAATAGCCTAAATAGTCTACTCTTCATAGGCCTATAAGATAACTACGATAGACCTATAGCACGTTCAAAAACATTATTAGGGCCTACAAATGCTGTTTTTAAGAGCACATTTCAATAACATCAATTACAATTCCATCCATTGTAATTCTACCCGAAGGCAAGTCCTTCTGCAATCATAGCATTTTCATGATATGCTTGCAGCTTTACTAGGGAATTGTAGGTGTGGTAGCTTCCCGTTGCTTTCCACACCTGTGAAGGATGATGATAAGGATAATGATGGCCATATGATTTCGGGGACCGTATGGGTCTTAAAGTTTTCCTGACATTTGTCTTACAGGTGAGGAAAACCCCCGATAAAAGGATCGAACCCGGGCCCGCTGCGTGACAAGGCACCACGTCACCTTGAGACCACAGCGGTGCAATTATTATTTTTAATTGATGGTAAGTTAAAAAAATTTGGGTGGTAATAGACCTACTAGACCTATAGGCCTAGCCCAGCCGCTGAGTCTCCAGCCCTGACGTGTTGCCGATATGGATATTCAGGGGGAGGGGCCGCTTTATGTATCACGCAGAATATCAAATCATGGCGGTTAGCAGAAATATAGCCGACAACATCTCAACAATTTCAAACCTTACTAAAGGCGTCAAGAGCTGTGATTGGTTGTGGCAGACGTCCACTCCCATTTCAACTGTTTCCTTATTTGCAATAGAGGGTGAATTTCTCACTTTACCCCTCGTACAACCTAAACGTCAGAGCCGGATATTCAACGGCTATACCGTAGAAAACTTTAGAATATTTAAGTAAACTTGAGAAGTTGTGGTCAGATTATTAGATTGGTAGGCCTAAATATATTATTTTAGCGACAACTAAAATCATTAGCATAGGCATAGGCCTACTATGTAATTGAAATCAAGGGCGCGGAAAAGACGAACATTTTTATCACAGACTTCTCTTTTCAGGCAAAGGCATCAATTCTCTTCCAAAGGAACCCACACACAGAATTTTGACGCCCCAAATAATCCATCGATCCCCGCCAGGTCTCAACTTATGATCTTCGGAACCAGAAGTAAGCATGGTAAACATTAGTCCACGAGGACGGAAAGGTCAGTTATGGATAGGCCTATAAGCCTAGTTATTTAATAAAAGTAGGCTTATAAATGAAGAAAACTACCTGCTTTAAATTCTGACACTTTTTTGTATGCCTACATTAGATAGTCATTCTTTAGGCTGTAGGCCTACAAAATAATATTTTAATAAATAATGATGTTTTATAGATTTAAAATTAGGCTATTTTATTATTATAGTAATAGCCTAGCCTGTATAGTGCGCACGATTCTTGAGTTGTTAATAGACTAGGCCTAAAGCTTATGAGGGAGTTGCTTGTTAAAAGTAATAGACCTGTCTATAAAATTTAAAACTAGCCTAAACCAATTTCAAGTGTTTTTAAATAAAACGATAAAACATAATATGTTGAAGAGGAACCTAAAGAATGTGGAATGAAAAATTGTAAAAAATCGATAGAATATAAAGCGAAAGGGAAAGAGACAGAATATCAGATTAAGAAATAATAAAAGACGAAAACATTGGAATGAAAGGGGAAAATTAAGAATGTGGAATGTCGTGAGAGAGAGAGAGAGAGAGAGAGAGAGAGAGAGAGAGAGAGAGAGAGAGAGAGAGAAAGAGAGAGAGAGAGAGAGAGAGAGGAGAGAGAGAGAGAAAGAGAGAGAGAGAGGAAGAGAGAGAGAGAGAGAGAGAGAGAGAGAGAGAGAGAGAGAGAGAGAGAGAGAGAGAGAGAGAGAGAAGGAGGGAAATATAGAGGAAGATGCGAGAAATGGAAAGGGGTTTTTTTTTTTAATTTTACTTGTGACATTAGATATGTCACCAGGTATTTCACTATTAGGCCTATATTTAAATTCAGTTATTTTTACGTTAACACTAGTTGTAAACATGCCTACTAATTAAGTGATTAAAAGTTTATTACCAGGCCCTAGGCCTGCTGAATTTAAATTCAAGAAATTTCATATTGCACATGTCAACAGACTAGGCCTATAGTCTCGGTATGCACAATTTATAGACCTATTAAGTAAACCATATTGGGATAATATCCGTAAGACATAAGTTCTACTTACTTACTTACTTACTTACTTACTTACTCACTGGCACTATCGAACCCGTAGGTTCATGGCCGCACGGACATAAGCTCTCCATACATCCCTATCCTGAGCCAATGCTTTCCAATCATTCCCTGTATAATCTACTTCCCTCAAATCATAGTTAATGTTGTTCTCCCACCTCATTCTTGGTCTACCAACTGGGCGTTTTCCTTCTGGCTTTCTTACAAGAAGTTTCCATGCACGGCTTTCATTCCCCATACGCGCAACATGTCCTGCCCATCGCAGTCTACGGGACTTAACTGTTCTTATTACATCTGGCTTCCTATAAAGACCATGTAGTTCATTGTTATGTAGTCTTCTCCATTCACCTGTCTGTTCATCTCTCTTTGGTCCAAAAATTTTCCTAAGAACTTTATTCTCAAATACTCGTAATCTCCTTTCCTCCCTTAAAGTAAGAGTCCATGTTTCGCACCCATATAATATAACTGGTAGAATAATAGTTTTATATATTTTCAGCTTAACGTTTTTTGAAAGGAGTTGGGACATCAAAAGTCTCTGCAATGCATAATAGCATGCATTTCCAGAATTGAGCCTATGTTCATAAGTTCTACTAGAAAGGCTAATGTTTATATGAAGACCTAAGTCTATTGTTAACTACAGTTAGGTTACTTTAAACCTGTTTAACTAAAGCTTTAAGTTTACATCTAGAAATCGACAATCGCCTAGAGCAAAGGTCCCCAACCTTTTTCGATTCGCGAACCCCTTCCACAACGATCTGAGTTGGTTGAACCACTGACTTTTAAATATACCTACAGTAGACATGCACAGGCCTACAATTTGATTCCATGGAAAGGTTTAATAACCTCAAATTAAACTTAAGTCTTAACGGTTAAAACATAAAGTTACTCTAGTTATGGTTTAAAAGTATCTACACAATTTGTAGGCCTAGTTGCAATAATAAGTAGCCTACAAGATTTCATTGTAATTATTCTCGTCTTCCTTGGAATTCAGTGAGAAGGTTGCGCCTGCTTTCCATGGCACAGAGCTTTGAAGTCACATATCACTTTCAGCATAATGTCTGTTTCTGTATTTTTTTTAAAATAGGCATATGAAGAAAACGACTTTTCGCACAAATAAGGGTATAGGGCCTACATATAAGTTATAACAAGGGAAATTATAGCGTTAATTTAATTTTAAAATAATAATAACAATAATATATTATTATTATTATTATTATTATTATTATTATTATTATTATTATTATTATTATTATTATTATTATGACAATATCGCAGAAATGAAGGTAACAATAATAGGCATAACCTCGAAACCCACCATTACAGAAAAGTTTTGGCGAACCCCTTGAAAATATTTTGCGAACTCCCTGAGGGTTCGCGTATCACGGGTTGGGAAACGATGGCCTAGAGCATAAGTTAGGTGCGAAGTTTGTAGTGTTCAATCGTTTAGGAAGATGTTTACAGTAGAGTCGCTGTTATATCCGGCAGCGAATCACACGACAGCTTTTGGTCAGCTGATGAGCTGCTTCAGTAACAGTGGTTTTCGTCATGGTTACGCATCATAGACACATGTCATGTTTATGGAGGATGTTATTGTAGGCTTATTGCTAAATCTAACCTTGTACTATGGGTTCGTAAAAGGAAATGAACTACCATTGTTCTCATGCTCTTTTTCGAAATAATCTCTAACGTTAAGAAATGTTTCTCTGGTTTGCGAATTGGTTGTCTTCAGACTCCTCCGCCGCATTATGACACTTAAAATCCACCGATAACACCACACTATAATAATACTCCAACTGATTCGTCCACTAAACAAGTCCACGTGGAGCGGGCGCGCCAAAATGAAGAATGGCTCCACTGGAGGCTACATATTAATTTAAGCCTAAACAAACTAATATAAAACCCTGCAAAATTATGAATTTAATAATAACAATAATAATAATAACAATAATAACAATAATAACAATAATAACAATAATAACAATAATAACAATAATAACAATAATAACAATAATAACAATAATAACAATAATAACAATAATAACAATAATAACAATAATAACAATAATAATAACAACAATAATAATAATAATAATAATCATACTAATATAGGCCTACATACCAAAATAACAATAAACATTATAATAATTTAATAATAATAATAATAATAATAATATTAATAATAATAATTAAGATGAACAAACCGAAGGAAAAAACTGGAACAATTTGGACAGACGATAGAAAACAAGCTCATAGGAAAAGAATGAAAGAAATTTGGGCTCAAAGGAAACACCTCTAAGTACTTTGCGTAGTCCTACATGGGCTCATCCACAAAAAAAATAATAATAGCCTAATAGTAATAATCTTAATGATATAATTATAGTACAATTATGCTTATTATTATTATTATTATTATTATTATTATATTATTATTATTAATCTGTGTAACCTAAGAGCTACTAATTTCTGAGTAGGTCTATCAAAACCTGGAGTTTGACCCCTAAAAAAACTATCAATTGATCACCAGAGTCAGATATAGGCCTAAATATCCAAGTTGAGAAAACCAGCCACAACGACAGCAGGACTCGAAATGCTGATCATGTAGATGGTGTCAGTAAATGCACACGACACGATTAAAGTAAGACCCGCAGCAGGGTGGTAATGCAAAGGCATCCTAGACCTATCACGCCATGGAATGTGGAGATTTAAATATTCAGATTTTATTACAGTATTATAATATTGTATCTTGTACAATGTTTAGTTATTATACATATTTCCTATTAATATGACGATTGTGATGATAGAATGGTCTAATAATAATAGGCCTAATGATATATAATAATAACAGGCTTGATAATATTTACATAAAATTATATAACACAAGTAGGCCTAATAGACCGGAGCCACAGCCAAGCAGTATAAGGCATCAATGCCTTCGGTCAGAGCTTCGAGCCATTTGTTGATTCGAGTTCCCATGGGAGAAGTAGTTTCTCATGAAATTTTGGCCAGTATGGGTTCATTTCCCAAACAGCTTAGTGGGAAATTTGGTTAATCACAGTTAGGTAGCGACTATAGGTTTATAAACCAGGTACAACGCCTGGGGAACACGACATGTTGACCATGTATCACCCTATATTGACTGAATGATCTCCATTTCTGTTAATGACGTATGTCCTGTGAGGCTAGCAGGCGGCTGGTAAACGAAGGGCCTGTAGGCCTATCGCATCATTGTGAAAAAGTTGTAAGGCCTAATATTATATAGGGCCTAATCATTAAAAACATTATGATTAATATTAGACATAGCCCAACATAGGCTATAACTTAACTTATATAGCCTATTCCTACAAATTATTATCATTGTTATTATTATGTGAATTGGCGAAGAACAGCTGCATCATGGCTGCCATGTCGTTCGCCATCAATCAAACATGTGGACGTATAAAGAGGACCAATCAGCTGTCAGTCACAGGTCTCAGACAATGATTGTAAGAAAACACCACCGTACATCACTAATTCCCTCCCCTCGTCGCAGAACAACAGGGACACATGTGACGTTACTACCTGCAGCCTACTCATAAGGCGGTATCTCTGTCATACACTTCAAATAGGCCTATGTATTTTCGAACGACTTTCCATGAAAACCAAAACGAAAACATTTTGTTCAATTTATTATTTATTTACGATAAGTGGATGGATAGCTAACTACGCCCTGCAAATTAAATAACTAATTCAAAACTCACTGACTCTATGAAACCAGTAGGCCTATGTTCATCGCCTCACGGACATAAGCTCTCCATACATCCCTATCCAGAGCTAACGTTTTCCAATCGTCACCTGTATACTCTACTTCCCTCAAATCGTGGTTAATGTTATTCTTCTACTTCATTCTTGGTCTACCAAAAGAGTGTTTTCCTCTGGTTTTCCTACAATTAGTTTTCATGCCTCTCTTTCATTCCCCATTCGTGTCATATGCATTCCCTATAACAGTCTACGAGACTTAACTGTTCTTATTATATCTGGCTTCCTATAAAAACCATGCAGCTCACTGTTATGAAAGTCTTTTCCATTCACCTGTCTGTTCATCTCTCGTAAGTCCAAAAACTTTCCTAAGAACTTTATTCTCAATCTCGTAATTTTTTTTCCTGCCTTAAAATAAGAGTTCATGTTTCGCATCCATTTAATAAAACTGTGAGAATTGCAGTTTAAGATTATAGGCATATATTTTCAATTTAACGTTTTTTGAGAAAGTTGGAACGACAAGAATCCTTGTAATACAAACAAATTACATACATTTTTAAATTCACTAATTTGGTAACAAATTTCCAGCAAAATTCATGTAACACAATTCACCGAGTGAGAAGCTCTCTTTATTAATAGCGAGGCAAGTTAACACCTGTGGATCCTGTAAGTTAATTTAATAAAGTAAAAATTGACACAAAAAAGGTTGGCTCAAGTGATAGGGAAATCGGAAAATCACAAGTTGAAAGGCCAGGTGCCGTGCCTGACGCCTGACAAACACATTTTTCCGCAGCCGTCAATGCATAAACTGGGTTTAGGAATTTATTTACCATTTCATAGCAGGCCTATCATTAAAAAAGATAAATATGACTATTTAACTCATGCCCCAAAATGGTAGTCAATGACCAATCACATTTTATTAATTTTATTTTACAACCAATGACAGTCGTGTTTCACCTCGCTCTTTATCGATTTTCCTTTAACAGTTCCTACTTTTGTGACAAAGGAAGCTCCTCTTTTTTATAATTCCAAAGAGGTCACAACATTATTTTGTAGTGACTAACTCTCCAACAAATATATTGAAATAGCAAATAATAAACATATTCCTTTATGTGTTTCATTATTTCTTCACTAAGGTATATTTTTACAATATTGCGATCCTATTTGGTAATAAATAATATGATCAAGTTGCAGTGAATCACATAACCTCATATTTCTGCTTTGTTTTCAAACATCACCGTTTTCATTAAATAACATAGCCTATATAAATATTTAAAAATATATTTAAATAGGCTAATGATTTTTTAAATAAATACCTTAATTTTATTCATTAAATAGTCCTAATAAATTCCACTCTTGATTTCCAAATCCTCTAGATAAATTCACTCGTGACATCAGGCTACTTCTGATAAATAAACGCGATATGACTTTGATATTAAAGGATATAGAAATAAGAAAGGAAAAAGTTATGTAAACCAGTGTAAGAATGGTAATTGCCTTCTTTAAAAACTTAACTTTTCCAAGTTCAGTTCCTTTTGTAATGTAGCGGGAATATAATTCAAAATTAGCGTTTTCAATAACCTGATTACGGACTCGGTAATATTAGACTACTATTGCATATATATTTTTTAAGAACAAATTTACTTTCAAAATTAGACATAGTAAAACATTTTAGTTTATTTAAAGATAAACGAACCTTAAAGAGTTTAAATCATCAACAATTTAAAATTTGAAAGTCAACAAAACCTTGTGGAGGATAATTTTGCCTGAAATGCAGTTATCTGTTCTCCAAATAAACATAAAAATACTCATAGGTCTGATAGGATTAAATAACTGCTGCAGGCTCACCTGATACCACATAGCCTAATCCTATTATGAACACAAGTGCCCGAATAAAGCAATGACGATTGTTATACCAGTTTATATAACATCCTCCCCCTTGTTGAAAGGGCACGTAAAAATACGTAGCCTATAAATGGCGAAGTTAAACTAGGAAAAGAAAGAGGGAAAGTAAGAATTAGACTGTAGGCTCAACAAAATAAAACAATGAAACGGTAAAATTATTTTAGTGAACGACAAGAAAAAATTAACAAAGTCGGTACAGTTAACTACAAAATTTGTATCCACTTTTTGCGAGAGATTTCGAATTGTATAAACCTTGGCTTCATGTTGATCCATAAGCCTACAGTGTAAATTGCATGTTAATATAGGCTACAATACTAATTGTTGAATTTAGCATTCCTTACGGTACAATTACAATGAAAGTAAAACAAAGAACAAGGTCACAAACAATTTATTCTAAAACACTTATTGTTCGTCTGGCTTAACTTTGCAAGAAATTTGTAGAAAGAGACAGCTGTGCTCACCTCTCTCATTCGCACCAGTGTTGCCGGAGTTTCTTCACCAGATGTTGATATGGGAAAGGGGGAAAACGAAAACTGACAACAGGATGGATTCCTTGTTTTGTTACTGGGCGAAAGCGGTCAAGGATCTACCCTTATATATCCGTCCATAGCCAAGTTAAGCCAGATATCCTATAATAGTCCTAACTGCAAGAATCCCCATTAATGTAGAACCAATGTTAGGTCTGTATTAGGTCTTTAACTGATTACTAAGTTTTTCGATAGGCCTATGCCTACTTGTAGAAAATCTGTTGAGAGAAAAAAAAATCATAAACCAAATATTAGCCTATAGGAAAAATTAAAAGGGAGCTAATTTCCCGATTGGACAGTCAAAATGGAGAATAATAGAATAGTCAGACATTTTTTCAGGGCAAAACCGGGTGTTGAAAGAAAGACAGGAAAGTCAAGACTTGTACGGTTAGAAGGTGTGGAGCACGGTTTAGGAACAATTCACTGTAGATCACAGTTGAGGTAGGCCTATGTAGTAAAATTATAACATAAGTAGGCCTATCTGATATAGGCCTATCTGTCATTCTCATCTAAAATGGCTTTCTGTTTTAAAAACTTCATAAAATCACAGGCCTATAGTTCTTTCAGAACATGTTCCATCTTCGGCATGTCATTATTTGAAGGTTAGGAAATGGAGACATAATGCTTTAGAAAGGGAGGCTAGGGTCCTTCGCGGACGGTAACGCCATTGAGCAATAGTAGAAGAAATGTTTCACTCTTGCATGGAGTAGTAACTATACAAATGGAGAATAAAGCGCCATCCATTAGGCGAAATTAGAAGTTAACATGAGAGGTTGATTTTGATGTGTGGAATTGATTCAACGTGGAAATATCACCACATTATTTTAATTATAGGTGGCCATATTGATTAACACTCATCATGTAGGTGGAGAGTGCTTCTGCATGTTATCTGTCTTCTGTTATTTCGCGATAATTAAAACATATGATAGGCCTATGTTAGTAATTATTGATGACTAATGGTTACAACACGAATTTTTTAATGAATATAACTTTATTTTCAAAATAACATTACCTTTGCTCCATTCTGCATTTCAGAATTGGAAATGTAGGCCTACTAATTTGTACTAGATTTGAAATTGAAGCGTTTAGCTATTCAGATTGGCTCTGGTAGAGTCTTTATAAAAACTAATATGCCTAAGAAAAAATAACGACATAAACGTTGTATTGAAATTAATTCTTAGCGTTTATAGGCTTAATGGGTGTCATACCTACCTAATACAGGCTTTCTACTTTACAGCAGTTCGCCCTTGATTCCTGCTTTCCAGAGATTCCTATCTTCCCATTGTCCCTCTTCCATACTCCTCTTCATCATAGCATCATATATTCCCTCATACCATGTTCTTCTACTTCTCCCCCTCTTCTTTCTGCCTCGTACGATCCAATCTATCACCTGTTTAGGCCACTGGTCTTCCAACATTCGTTGTACATGTCCATACCACTGTAAAGCTCTCTTTGTTATCCTTTCGATAACAGTTTCTTGTGCATCTATTTCTTGTCTGATATATGTATTTCGAATATGTTGTGGTCTGGATATTCTCATACTTTTCCGTAATCCATCCATATTTGTCGCCAAGATTCTAATCTGCATCCTTACATCTAGGCCTATTGTCCAGCTTTCTGATCCATATGTAGGCCTAAGTATACTTTCTATTATGGGTGTTATACTTTGCTAAATATGGAGTTGATCATGAACTATAATTTTTTATTAATATCTTCTACTCGTGTCCAACTCAGGGTCGGATCGAAGGATGAGATGAGATGAAGCCCCTATATTTTTAGAAGTCTGTGAACGACAATGGTACCGGCCGATCACGCCTGACACACCGTCATAGGGGCGGATGAACGAAATGGAACAAAATGTTTGAGATGAGTTTGGGGAAATTATGAAATGAAATCTGTGGCAGGGGAAAACGAAAGAAACCCCGACAAAACCATCCCAAGTTCCGTTTCGTCCAACACAAAACCCACATGAGACTCAATTCGAAACCACACGGGCGAGAGAAGAGTGTCTAACCGCTTGCGCCACGGCGCTGCCTTTAAAAATATTTACTACAGAAAATATAAAATAATTTAACTTAGGCCTATTATCAGCAAAATTTGGTGAAACAGATTTGTAGGATTTTTAAAAATTTATCGAAGCCTATGTTTTGCGTAATTTCATAAACAATCGTAGAACTAAGATAGCCTATACGTGTATAGGCTCTAATAGAAATAGTAAGTCGTGCCTATTGAACGACTGGTTTCATTTAAAAACGTTTTAAACGAGTAGCCTTCCAACTAACTAACTAACTAACTAACTAATTGGTACTATCGAACCCGTAGGTTTATGGTGGCGAGGATAAGCTCTCCATAGATCCGTATCTGAGTAAATGTTTTCAAATCATTCCTCGTGAAATTTCTTCTTCTTCTTCTTAATCATAATTTGTAGGATTTTCATCCTGTTTATTTCCAAAATCACTTCTCGGAGGAAGACGTATTGGATGTGCATTCACTGTCTATCCATCTCTTGGCTGGTCTTCCTCTTGTTCTTCTCCCGTCCATTGGTCTATCTTCATTAGTTCCTTTTGCAAGTTGGTTGATTTCCATTCTTTCTATATTTCCCTTCCAATATTTTCGTCTATCTATAATAAATTTGGTTATGTCTTGAATATGACATTTGTCCCTAATTTCTCTGTTGTGTATTTTATCAGATAATGTTTTCCCCTGAATAGTTTTAAGATCTTCATTTCACATTATTATTTGTTTAGTTTTTGTTGTATCAGTCCGAGTTTCTGCTCCATATACGATAACTGGTCGAACTATCGTTTTGTATGCATATAGGGCCTATGCGGGTTTTGCTTTCTATTGACACATGTTTGTTGCGCCAAATAAAATCTTTCGAGCTGTTTTATCAGCTTTTTTCTTTAATTCTTTTATTAAATTTTTAGTATAATTTATTTCCCTCAAACCGTGGTTAATGTTATTTCCCCAGTTTAGCTTGTAGGCCGAGTTTTCACTCTGTAAGGCTATTTAAATTTACGACAAAAATAGCATTAAAAGTAAACACTACAGTCGATCGATCCATAGTAATTCTGCCCGAAGGCAGGTCCTTCACTGCAATCATAGCATTTTTCATGCTATGCTTGCAACTTTACTAGGGAATTGTAGGTGTGGTAGCTTCCCGTTGTTTTCCACACCGGGGAAGGATGATGATGATGATAGGCCCTTATCATTATAAGGATGATGATGGCCATATAATTTCGGGGACCGTTTGGGCCTTAAAGATTTCCCGACATTTGTCTTACAGGTGAGGAAAAACCCCGATAAAAACCTCACCCAGGAAAACTGCCCCGACCGGGGATCGAACCCGGGCCCGCTGCGTGACAAGGCAGCACGCTACCTCGAGACCACAGCGGGGGACTATAGTAGTTAAGTAATTACTGATAAAGTAACTAAACAGAAGCAATTTACACACTATGAAACTGTAAAAAATGTTAATAAGTTGAAAATATAATTTTGTTGATAAAAATAGAGCAGAGAATGAATTAAGTTGTCAGAACGCAGATTACAGTAAACAAACTGTTGGCGCCCCTACATCCGTTCATCCAATCATTTAATTAGACCTTGTCTGATTAAGTTCATTACTTTAATAAGCCCCTCTCGTGATGTACAGCTTCCCACTGACTCATCACTTCACCACTCTAGTCCCCAGAATTCACTTGTACGTATACTGGTGTTTTAATCGCCTCTGAATTTCAGTTGAAATTCGGCCAGGGTTCATTGATGTCATCAGGGTGCACGGTTTCCTTCAATAAAGAAACAGAGTCATGGGTCCTGTATCACAAATTTAACTCACAATATTATATCAAGCTAGAAGTAAGAGACCTCTAGGAAATTTTATTGTCTTTTTCACGCCAGGTGCAAACGTAGACTACAAAAGATGCTAATGATTTCATATTCTGAAGGGAACGTTGAATATAGCCTAACATTAGACCTTCCTACTTCTAGACATGAATCACAGACATATTCAGGTTTATGTTTGTAGGCCTACGTATGGAAACTAACTCTATGAAATAAACAAATAAATAAATAAGATGATCATAAATATAGTCAGAGATTTCATAAGCCTATAAGAAAATCGTCGTTTTCGATAACTTATGTCATTTGCAGAATAATTTGATGTCATTCTGTAGGATATGTAGACAATATTAAGTCGTTGGAACTTCAAGTCACGGTGCTCGCTGTTAAATATAATGCTGCACCCCCACTCAAGAGAGTTCCTATAGGCCTACCATTGATATATTATTATTTTCTTCACTGCGTGCAGTTCCAGTTCAAATGACCAAATAGGCTATAAATGCTACCTGTTAGAATATTTTACTACATCAGTATTACTGTTAAGATTACTGTGAAGTGTATGGAACTACAGGAAATTAATAAATAGTCTAATTTCTTCAACAGTCTCAATATTAACGATCTTAAAGCTGAACATATGTTAAAAATAAAACCTTATACAGTAAATAAATAATGAATCAACAGATATTAGTTAGAAACTATACAGAGTGAAAATTATTTAAACCGACAAACTCTGGGAGGTTGTAGGGGGCACCAAAACAAATATTTTTCCCTAATGTAATTTTTTCCTATGAGGATTATTTAAACCAGTAGAGGAATATTTCTCTAGTGGCAAATTAATTAAACCAACAAACACTTTGCATTTTATATTACCAAGAAATAACACATTAACACAACGCAATTACTTAAATTACTGTAGAGGTTCAAAAATGCCTCCATTGACATGTAAACAAAGGTTACACCGGCGGATCATGTTCTGTCTAACACGGGCAAAACTCCAGGAGTATCGTTAATTGCTCCTGCTGCTGCTACTCTCCGGGCAACCAGATCCCTTTCTGGTGCAACATGAGTTGTGTAAAGAAGGTTGCGCATCTCTTCCCACACAAAGAATCCAAAGGAGTCATATCTGGGATAGAGCAGGCCATGGTACAGGACCACCTCTGCCAATCAACTTTTCTGAAAATCGTAGGTTCAAGAATCGACGCACACGACGAATGAAATGTGCTGGCGCCCCGTCATGTTGGAACCACGTGCGTTGTCTTGTAAGGAGCAATTCTGGCAATGCTCTGGCAAGAAAATTGTAATAGTGTCTGCCATTTAATGGCCTAGGTAGGAGATATGTCCCAATTAAACAGTCCCCAACAACACCGGCCCACACATATCAGTGTACTCACTCCAGGTGTATCTCTCCATTAGTAAACACATGCAATTCACTACTACACTGGTGGACAAAACAATTCCTACCTTCAACAGCAGTTGCAGTAGCCCTAATGACAACCGAAGAGCGTAATACGCCCTCTACCGGTTTAAATAATCCTCATAGGAAAAAATGGCATTAGGGAAAAACATTTGTTTTGGTGTCCCCTACAACCTCCCAGAGTTTGTCGGTTTAAATAATTTTCACCCTGTATAAATGGAAGCCTACAGGTACTAGAGCTGTTGGTAGATCTAAGATGAGATGGCAGGACGATGTTTGGGAGGATCTGAAGAAGATGAGGGTGACAAACTTGAAATTTAGAATATAGAAGAATCTGGAGGAAGATTATTGAGAAGGCAAAAACATTCAATTTTGAAGTTGTAGTGCCTGAAGATGATGATGAGGATGATGACACAAAGTAAATTTATTTTTACTAACTTTGTAAAATTAAAGTTGCCACAAGTTTTTTGTTGCACTTATTGAATGTCACGAAACATCTTTACTCTCTTTCATTACTGGAGTTGGCCTATTTACGAAAGTGAAAGGTTTTAGAGAAGATTAACAGCGAATAGGGTAGAATTGTGAATTACTGTTAAACAGGCTAAAAGTAATTCTGGGCGTGACACCAATTGAAGCAGAGGAAGTTGCAATATTTAAACAAGTTAGTGATATACATAAGTATAAAAGGAAATTAAAATAGTGCTCCATTCATGTTAACTTGGCGAAGTATTTATTACCTTCATTAACAGAAAACGCGATCGCATTTACGGAACGCACTGTAGGCTACTCATTCACTATTGAAAATGACCACCAACACGGTCCTGTCACCCTTCCTGACTACAGAACAAGAGGTCCCGAGTTCGATTCCACTCATTGGACATGTGGGTTGTAATCTAGTTGGAATTGTCCATAATCTATCATGTTTCTGTGAAATCTTTAAAGTATCTGGGTAGCCTATATATATAACGGAGAAAAATATAAAGTAAAAGTTTAAAAAAGTAGGTCTATAGGCAGACAGATTTTTAAATAAAGCCTTCTTTACGTGTAGAGAACATGCGCAAACTTATTAGTAAAGATATGAGAGTCAAGTACATTCAGAGGCGCAGATAGACTACAAGTAGGCTTAATAAAAATGGACGTTACTCTTCACATTTTTAAGAACAAGAAACGTGTTAAGAGTTGTTCCCATAAAATGGCTGGTCCATACGAGTAAAGCGACGTGTCCCGTCACCCCAATCGGAGAGCCGCTGCGCTGATAGGAAGCTTACACGATTATGCATAGTAACCTACTTTATAACAGTGTTTAAGACAGACGCTTGACATACTTATCAGGACTTAAGCGCAGCTACGAAAATCTGCGTGTATAGTTTGTATAACAAGAGCATAAAGCCAATTAAGGAAATAATTAAATTTATGGTAATAGAAAACTAAAAAGGTAAGCTTGTCAAGACAACAAATAAAACTAACCAAACAAACACAGAGGCGCCGCCTACCCACTTTTTATTAATAAAACCTCTACATCTTTGTTTTTTAACCAGTTAAAAGAATCTTATTTTCTTTAAACTCTTTCCCTCTCCCCTTCCTTGTCTCATGGCTGTTTGATTTTTCATTGAGACGCCGGCCGGACGCCTTAAAGAAGCGAGGGGGCACCACTAATAAAACGTGTAATAAAAAAATGCTATCTACCAACCACAGTGAGAGAAGGAGAGAGATATGTCGAGCTGTGAGGGAAAGAGAGAGGAACAGAGTTGTACACTAAATTAAACAATCTCAAAGAACAAAATACCACAACCAGAGAGAACAAAAAGGAATTAAAATAAAATGGAGGGGAGACTTGAGGAAGGGATGGCTCCGAAATACGAGATTCATCTTACATCATTCTGATGAACCTGTAATTCAGTCTCATTCATTTCTATTCAGTTGTGTTGAGGTTCGTACGACACAGTGAATACCGCACATTTTTACGTAGATACCAGATACTGTAGTTTTCAAAATGTGGTGCCTGTACCAACCTGAACACTTAAATTGACAATAAGCTATATCCTATAAGATAGACATAGGCCTAGATTGATTTAATTTACTTACTTATTTACTTACTTACTTACTTACTCACTGGCACTATCGAACCCCCAAATATGTGATGAGCTCATACAACAAATCCTAGAAGACCGATAGCTAGTATAGCAAAAATTATACGTAGGTTCATGGCCGCACGGACATAAGCTCTCCATACATCCCTATCCTGAGCTAATGCTTTCCAATCATTCCCTGTATAATCTACTTCCCTCAAATCATAGTTAATGTTTACTTAATATTTTAATAAAACAATGAAAAAATAAAATAGAAATTACTTAAATTTGTATTGAACAAGTTACACAATATAGGCTACAGTAATCTAATAACTTACAGTACAGTAGTACACGATTTAGTTTTCACAGCGATCCGGCACATTTTAATAACTGACACGAGAAATTGGTGTTTCACCATTTTAAGGGTTACAATGTTAAGCCCACCTGGACGTTATTCCTACCATAGAACTAACTAACTCACACACTATCGAACCCATAGGTGCATGGCTGCATATATATATATATATATATATATATATGCTTTCATCATACATCCCTATCCTGAGCTAATGTTTTCCAACCATTCCCTGTATAATGTAGTTCCTACTTCCCTATGATAACAGTAGTTTATTAAATTGCCTAAGTTCTCTCTCTTTCTCTCTCTCTCTCTCTCTCTCTCTCTCTCTCTCTCCTCTATATGATATAGGCCTATATATATATATATATATGTACATATATCCCGACTCAAGCATTCATTTTTCTTTCCATATCGTATATATAGGTAGGGTAGATCAGTGTAATTTGGGCCGACGTGTAATTTGGGCTTTTTAAAATTTTGATATTTCCAAGTTTGTTCACCCCTTGATTGTAACGGAATTAGCAAGGCCATTAGCAGTACTTCATCCCCTGAAACTTGTTTTATTGTATCCCTCAAGGTTTCGAGGCAACGAAGAAAATATTATATTGTCCATTTTCACTAAAAGGTTTCAGTTCAAAGTGAAACAGTTTTTTGAAGCTAGTGGTTAAGTTAAGTGTGTGTATTTTAGTTAAACTGCTGTAAATATTTCAAAGTACGTTATAATATTTCAGTACCGTATTTACTATAATTTTTATGATACGTATGTTTTTAATTAAATGATACATGGTGTGTAATTTGGGCCTCATGAGAGTGTGTAATTTGTTCCTCGTCTAGAGTTCGTAATGTGGATCTGAGATAGAGCATTAAATGTTATTTAGTTATATATATTGTTAATAATAATAATAATAATAATAATAATAATAATAATAACAACAATAATTATTATTAATCAAATTATTTCTACTATAATAATGAACATAACTAAAATAATTTTATTATATTTATTTTTATTATTATAATTACTACCAACTAAGTCATTGGCTCTATAGAACCCGTAGGTACATGACCGCTCGGACATAAGGTTATTTTACTAATATAATTATTATTTTAGTACTTTTTATTTTTAATAATTCTAACATTATTAAATTTAGTATTAGAAAACGTTTATATTGTTTAGTGCACGTTAATAATTTCTTAAGATTATTTTAATTAATTAGTTAATTTTGTGTTCGAGAATACGTTAGTTCAACTATGGCTCACTGTTATTGCTGTTTTTATTATTATTATTAATTTTTTATTACTGGTTATATCATTTAACATATTTTGGACTTTCAATATTTTTAATGTATTTCTTTGATAATCTGACCATGTGAATCCAAGAAATGATCTCAAATATCACATATGTTCATTATTTATCCACGTGTATTTATTTCTCGTGTTTCAGAAACACAAATGAGGAAGACAGTACTACAGATTTATAAATCCCGAAAAGAGAATGTATTCTGTTACTTATATTTTTAAAATAAATCACTTAAAAATCAATACGAGTAAATTATACTTGCATGTACAACCTATAAGGCATCGGCCCAAATTACACGATTCATGGGCCCAAATTACACGACCTCGGCCCAAATTACACGGAATCATTATTTATGTAAACATAATTTTAAAAAAAATTCTGGAAATTGTTATAAGACGTAGTTATCATAAAAGCAATCAGTACTGTGTACTATTCATCATTTATAAAATTCATAATTTTCTAAATAGAATTAAAGGCGTTATTAAAAATTTAAGTTAAGTGGCCCAAAATACACGACCTTCCCACATATATAAACAGACAAAAATTATGGGAAATATTACGAATGAAAGGATACCCGCTGTGCCTTGTTGAAACAATAAGAAATTATATGAAGACACAAATATAATTATAGATACTGGATTCAAAAGAACAGATGCAATCAAAACAAATACTGGATTACGACAAGGATGTAGTTTATCACCCACTTTGTTTAATATATATATATAGACGATATTTTAAATAAATGGAAAGTTTTAGTAAATCCAGGAATAAGAATAGATAATAAAGTGTGCATAAATAATCTTCTATTTGCTGACGATGTAATCATAATACAGAAAAATGAAGACGACTTACAGAAATCAATGCATGCATTAAATGAAATATGTAAGTTATACGATCAAAAGATTTCTGTAAGGAAAACGAAGACCATGGCTTTTAGAGGAAGAGATCCAGTGAGAACCAAAATTATTTTAGAAAATCAAACTATAGAACAGGTGTCTAGTTTCAAATATTTGGGCTGTGATGTTGGCTACAATGTGGAAAGAGATATTGACTCCAAAATAAATAAATTTCAGACGGTGTGTGGAACAATACAGAGAACATTCAAAAATAAAATTACAAAAGAAACCAAGATAAAAATGTATAATGTTATGGCGGTTCCCACAATATTGTATGGATGTGAAACTTGGGCTCCAGTGAAAAGACAGAAGGATAGAATACAGACGGCAGAGATGCGGTTCCTAAGACAAGTAAAAGGATGTACAAGACTTGATAGAATAAGAAATGAGGATATAAGAGAAGAATTGAAAGTACAGCCTTTATTGGATAAAGTCACGAATTACAGACAGAAATGGATTGATCACATGGATGGAATGAGTAAGGAGAGATATCCATTGTTAGCCAGGAACTATCAAGCAAGAGGAAGGCGTGATGTTGGAAGACCTAGAAGACGTTGGGCTGATGCAATATGAAGTCGGAACGGGCAATTGCCTAATCCCTGGAGTGATGATGATGATGATGATGATATATATATATATATATATATATACCCAATATAAGTTATGTAGCCTATATGCACGCAAACTATGAGGCTAATCGTAGCACCAGGAAATAAGTTCCTAAATCGTAAAATTTTGTAACGATTTAAATATAATAGTATTCCTAGAAGCGAGATGCTATGAAGCTCCTTTTGGGTGACTAATAATGTTATTAATACACCCGCAAGTTCCAAGGCTATTTAAATATAACCTATGCTTAGTGACCTATATGACACACAGACCAATAGGTTTTCCTCAAAAGGCATATTTTCTTTAAATTCCTTCGCTCGAAAAGTTTTATTCAACTTGGTTTAAGACTGAAAACGCTACCCCTGGATCTAAGATGACATGCTACCGAAGACGCTTATAGGCTGTAGGCCTATTGCTATTCATAGTAAAACAGAATCTTATCGAATAACTTTCATAGGTTGTTAAGGATTAGTGATATTTTTAGGGAGATCCTGTAAATTGGCCTGCTCATTATCCTGATCCTAACACTTTAGACTTTCCTTTTTTGCTTTGGAGATATTATAGGTCATTGTGTACAGAGTACCCATGTATGCATACAACATTTTGATAATGAAATCCACCAATAACCAGGGTATTTCAATTAAAGAACTTACATGATGTGCTCAGTTGTAAGACATGGCCTTATGTCGTATTACAAAATAAACGAAGGTCATATGCAACATATTCTGTGACTATTTAACTCATGCCACAAATGCTAGTCAATGACCAATCACGTTTCAATGAATGTTGTTTTACAACCAATAACAGTCGTGTTTCACCTCGCTCTTTATCGATTTCTCTTCATCAGCTCCTGCTTTTGTGATAAAGGAACCTCCTCATTTTTAATGTTCTGAACAGGTCAAAGCATTTTTCTCCAACAAATACATTGAATATATATATATATATATATATATATATATATATATATATATATATATATATATAAAATTCCTTAATTGTTCTGAGTTGTTTACTAAAAAATGAATAACCCGTAATGTTAATTATGATATATAGTTTGATCTGTTTCATTATTTCTCCACTTGGGTGCACTCTTACAATATTGCGATCTTATTTGGCAATGAATAATAATGATCAAGCAGCAGTGCATGAATATAACCTCACATTTCTGATTTGTTTTCAAACATCGCCGTTTACATTAAATATATAAATATTTTAAAATAACTGTAGTTAAACAATTATTTGTGAGTAAACAGCTTAATTTTATTCGTTAAATAGCCCTAACAAATGCCACTCTTGATTTCCAAATCCTATAGATAAATTGCAAATCACTCGTGGCATTACTTATGATAAAGCAATATGAAAGCAAAACAGCCGATTAATTTAATATTTAGATATTTAAAAGGACTATGGGAAAACTGTCTGTTAATAAACAGTTAGCCCCTAACAGTAGGCTATTTTCTAAATCTGCAGCAACTCTGTTTTTTACATAGGCTAATCTTCAAGATACCAAATTCAGCAAGTATTGTTAACCAATTTTTTTCAGGCAGATTTTCCAAGATCTCAATAATATTTAAACTTCAAAACTACACAAAAACATTAATTGAATTTCACATTTAATCATCATTGGTAGGCCTAATATTTCTTATAAACTCACAAACTCACTGGCAATATCAAACCCATAGTTTCATGTCGGCGCGGACATAAGCTCTCCATACATCCCTATCCTGAGCTAATGTTTTCAATCATTCCCTGTATAGGCCTAATCAACTTCCCTCAAATCACAGTTAATGTTATTCTCCCACCTCATTCTAAGTCTACCAACTGGGCATTTTCCTTCTGGCTTTCCTACAAGAAATTTCCATGCACGTCTTTTACTCCCATTCGTGCCACATGTCCTGCCATTGCAGTCTACGCGACTTAACTGTTCATTTTATATCTGGCTTCCTATAAAGACCATGTAGGCTAGTTCACTATTTAGTAGTCTTCTCTATTCACCTGTCTGTTCATCTCTCTTTGGTCCAAAAATTTTCCTAAGCACTTCATTCTCAAATACTCGTAACCTCCTTTCCTTCTTAAAGTAAGAGTCCACATGTTTCGCATCCATATAATAGGCCTATAATAGGTAGAATAATAGTTTTATATATTTTTAGTTTACCTTTTCTGAAAGGAGTTGGGGATGTCAAGTGCCCCTGTAATGTATAATAGCACGCATTTACAGAAATGACCCTCTGTTTAATTTCTTTGTGCATCTCATTCCTATTTGGGTTTATTGTTCCTATGTTATTTCAATTCAGCGACTTCTTCAAAATTTCCCTAATTTATTTCCATTATAGGCTATAATGTATTTCTATGTGTGATCATATATTCTTATTTAGTTTTATTGATATTTACTTCCAGTCCCAATTTCTTTGTGTGTATTGGCCTTTAGTATCTCCTCGCTATCGCCCAATAGTACTACATCATCAGCATAAACTAAGAGCTTATTATTACCATTGAGTTGTAGGCCTTCTTCATCCTCTAAAGATTTGATGGCATGCTCTAGTATAAAATTAAACAGTAGAGGAGACAGAACTTCGATTTTAACTTTTATAGACCATCGATATCCTACCTAACATTGCTTGCATAAGGCCATTTGTTTAGTGTAATTCAACTACATCCTGTAGGCCTAGATCTATTTGAGTAGAGAATAATGAAAATTGTGACATTAAATAAGAGATTAATGACGACATTAAGATTAATGCATTTATTGTTATCATTATTAATATGAACAAGAAATTATATATGGGCCTACAATATATTATCAAAATTTCAAATGATATGTGGCACCATTCATAGAACACTAAAACATAAAACAAGGAAGGATACAAGATTGAAGTTCTGCAAAACAATGGTGGTACCCATAGGGCCTTTCATACAGTAGTGAGTCCTGGGTAACAAATAAGAGGAGTTCAAGTAGGATACAAAGTGCAGAAATTACTTTTCTAAGAGGGACCAAAGGATGCAGACAATTGGACCACATAAAAAATTAAATAAGAAGTCATCATCATCACTCAAGGGATTAGGCAATTGCCCGTTCCGACTTTATAATGCATCAGCCCAACGTCTTCTAGGTCTTCCAACATCACGCCTTCCTCTTGCTTGATAATTTCTTGCTAACAATGGATACCTCTCCTTACTCATTCCCTTAGGAACCTCATCTCCGCCGTCTGTATTCTATCCTTCTGTCTTTTCACTGGAGCCCAAGTTTCACATCCATACAATATTGTGAGAACTGCCATAATATTA
>JASPKZ010004832.1:0-43383 GCA_030220185.1 Diploptera punctata | reverse complement strand
TTTCGTATAGATGTCTTTTTGAGTGGCCCGTGGTCAGCGTTCCGCCTCATACTGACATCTAGGAAACCAAGGTAGTACTAGGACGGGAAGTTCGGTAAATTTTGCTTAGAGGCCTTTTTATTCAGGCTTAAGGATTTTTTACGAGCCTGAAAATCTTCAGACTTGGGACCCACGGCTTAAAGTCCCTCCCGGAGGACTTGCTCCTTGGATTTTTCCGTCCTAAAAATCCATCGACCCCGGCCGGGTTTGAACCCGCGACTCTCGGGACCAGAGGCAAGGAGCATAACCACTAGTCCACCGCGGCCGATATATCAATCAATTAAAAATAAATAAAATCTAGTTCAACCAGCAAAATCGGACCATTTAAAGCAAGGCTACAGTCTAGGTGGTTTAACCAAAAATTTGATAATTTTCGAAATTGTAAAAACTACAAATAAATTAGTCTAGGAGACGTGTCCGGGATTTCTAATGCAAAAAATCCGGTCTAAATCCAAAATTTTCCGATCGAGTGTTCCTAGGCTATAGTCTTGGTAATCTGACCAAAATTTTAATTTTTTTCGAAATTGTAAAATCTGCAAAACAAATGTAGTCTAAAAGGCTGTGTCCGGCACTTCTAATGCAAAAAATCTGGTCTAAATCCAAAATTTTCCGATCGAGTATTCCAAGTATTCTTGCCGTTTTTGACCAAAAATTATAAAAAGTTGCAAAATTGTAAAAGCTGCAAAAATTTAATCTGGAGGGCGTATCCGGGATTTCTAATATAAAAAATCCGGTCTAAATCCAAAATTTCCCGAAAGGGTTTATTTGAAGCGAATATTTGAAAACCGTTCTAGCGATCGCAATTTTCTATTTTTCGCTACGAAACAAGAACCAACTATTTCAACATTGCAAGTTAGTTAGTTAATTAGGATATTTTGAGTTAGTAGTTTTTATTGTCCCCTCTAAATTGTTCCCGTTATAATAGATGTGTCCTACAACTTTATAGAAAAGTCTTCTTCTTCTTCTGCTTCATGAAATTAGGCCTTTTGACCTGTTTTCACATCAAGTGGAATTTAATGAATCCTCCCATCTAGTAAATGGGCGTCCAACATTTCTATGTCCTATTGGTTTGTACTTTAGTAACAGCTGAGGGATTCTACCTGTAGGCATTCTCTTGACATGTTCATTCAAGGAATGCTTTAGAAATAGCTTTGTCCACATACCGTACTTCCTTGCAGGTAGCCCATTTCAATGCTCAAAGTATTACTGCTCATATAGATGAAGTCAGAACAATTTTCTTCTCCTTAAATATCATGCTATTCTCATATCTGAAACGTGGCTAAATCCCACCATTACCTCTTCTTTAATTAACATGGATGGTTATACTTTTCTTAGACACGATCGTGTTTACAGTCGCGGGGGCGGTATTGGAGCCTTCGTTAGAACAGACCTTACTCCTAAAATTGTGTATCTATCTAATAACGAACCATCTGCCGAAATTATGTTCATAGAAATATTTGTCAGTTTCAAAAAATGTCTTCTCTGTGTAGTATACCAACCTCCTAAAATAAAAGCCATCGCTGAAATTGAGTCCACTTTACAAAACGCGCGAATACAATATGAACATGTTATCGTTATGGGCGACTTTAATATAAATATACTAGACACTGATAACAGACATACACAACAACTGATGGCTACGTTCCAGGCTTGTGATATGACACTCCTACCCCTACGACCTACACATCACACTCATCACTCTGAGACGTTACTTGACTTAATTGCAACTAATAATCCAGACAGAGTACTTACTCACGGGCAACTGCCAGCCCCGGGAATATCAGCACATGATATTATATTCTTAGCATATTCACTGCAGTGCCCTAAACCGACTCGAAAGACTATTACGTATAGAGACTTAAAACATATAGACAATGCAACCCTAATTGAAGAAGCTATGCAGATGCCGTGGCATTCAATATGGACGCTGCATTCTGTAGATGAAAAAGTTGAGACACTAAATGACTTTATACTACAATTATACAACAGACATGCCCCACTAAAAACTAAACTCGTGAAACGACGCCCTGCACCCTGGATGACTCTTTCAATTCGTAACTTGATGACTGATAGAGACGCAGCACATAAGAAATATAGACTCAACAAAACAGACACAAGTCTCACTCAATATAAACAGTTACGTAACAAGACAAATCAAGCTATAAGAAACGCCAAACTTAGACATTTATACAACCTAACAAATACCAATACTTCAGAAATCTGGAAAAACTTGAATAGAATGGGAATTGTGAGAAAAGACACACAGGTAGACAAATTACCTGTTTCCCTGGACACACTCAATAATCACTTCACAGGTATAACTACTACTCCAAAGGATAAAGAACAAACAATAAATGAATTATCACTGACAAATCAACCCGACAGAGAACATTTCCACTTCTCATATGTTACAGACTACGACGTAAAGAAAGCCATAACGCGAATAAAAACCAAAGCAGAAGGAACTGACCGTATAAATATTACTTTACTGAATAAAATAATCGAAGCTATACTACCTATTATAACACATATTTTTAACTCCTCACTACAAACTTCTACATATCCCTCATTGTGGAAACAAGCCCTCGTACGTCCACTGCCTAAAGTTAAAACGCCCTCAACCCCGAACGACTTTCGACCCATTAGCATTTTACCTACTCTTTCAAAAGCTCTGGAACGATTAGTCCATAAACAACTGACTGAATACCTAAATGATTACAACCTTCTAGATCAATTTCAGTCAGGCTTCAGGACAGGACACAATACAAATACTGCTCTACTAAATATTTGCGAAGACATACGCGAAGCTGCTGATAATCGAAAACTTACCATTCTTACATTACTGGACTTTAGTAAAGCATTCGACACGGTAGACTTGGACTTATTGTTGCATAAAATTAAAAACCTCTTACTCTCTGATAGTGCCACGAAATGGTTCAATTCCTACCTTCATGAGCGCCAGCAATCTGTTATAGGAAATCATACATTATGTTCTTCTTGGTCCTTCCGTAAAGCTGGGGTTCCACAGGGTTCGGTACTTGGACCTTTGCTTTTTTCAATCTACATAAATGACATATCTAACTCCCTAAAGCATTGCAAACATAATTTATTTGCAGACGACATGCAAATCTACATCCACACAGACAAATATTCACTAAATGACGCTGTTGCCAAAATTAACGAGGATCTTGACTCACTAATGACTTTGGACAGTTAAATATGGACTGCAATTAAATCCTAAAAAGTCACAATCAATCATTATGGGTCATCAGAGACTATTATCTACAATTAACCTAAACACAGTTTCGCATGTGTCACTAAACGGAGTTCAAATCCCTTATAGTGAGACAGTAAAAATTCTAGGAGTATTTATTGACAAAAACTTAAATTGGAATACACAAATAAACCATACATGCAAAACAGTCTTCTCAATAATACATTCATTAAATCGTGTACGAAATTGTTTGCCATTCGCCCTTAGGAAAATGTTAGTAGAAACACTTGAAATGCCCCATTTCGATTATTGTGACACTCTTTTTACAGACTTAAATATTATTTCCACTCAAAGACTTCAACGTGTTCATAATTCTTGCGCACGTTTTATTGTGGTATTCGCAAATTTGACCATGTTACACCGTCACTGGAACAATTATCGTGGTTTCGTCTAAGAGATCGTAGAACTGTCCATTCCCTATCCCTTCTCTATAAAATACTTCACACAGCATCGCCTAATTATTTATCACGCCGCTTCATCAGACTATCCGACACACATAATCTTGACACTCGATCCCATCAGCACATTGTCCTTTATATCCCGCCTCATCACACTGTATATATTCATTATCTTTTACGGTGTCACTTACCAAAACATGGAATTCCCTTCCACCCTATGTCAGAGACTGTCAAACTATAACATCCTTCAAAAACAAACTAAAGAATTATTTAATAACAAACTAACTTATACACCTCACTGATAGTATTCTTTTAGCAATATTAATATATTTAATTATTAATGTAAATAATATTAAGAATAACAAATATTTTTAATTTGTTTTTTTTTAAATATTGTATAATCGTAAAATAAGTTTCTATATCTCACTATTTTCCTGTTTTTTATATACACTAGACAGGGACAATTTAATATGTCTTGCTTGTATACATTTTATTATTAGTTTTAGTCTTAATTTTAACTAATATTAACTGGTTGTATTATAGATCGTAATATGTATATTAGATATTATCTTTTGATCAAATTTTTACTTAGTGTTTAATATTAGAGTTAATTAAGATTGTTATATTCTTATGTAATATATGTTTGTCCTGGTGAGTGGAAGAGAAGGCCACATGGCCTTAACTCCACCAGGCTAAATAAATCTTAAATCTTAAATACCAGTTGTTTCTCATGTTGTCAATTCTATTTGTTAAATTGAAAATATTTAAGTCATTCCTAATATCCTCACTTCTTTTCTTGTCCAAAATTGTCACACCTGCTACTGAACGTAGGAACTTCATTTCTGCAGTTTCTATTTTCCTTCTGTCTGAACGGTTAAGAGTCCAATTTTCACTTGCATATGTTAAGACAGGCACTGCCATAATTTTGTAAAATTTTAGTTGTGTGCTCCTCAAAGTTTTATTTTTCAGTGTCCGTCTTATAGTGCCACACATTCTGTAAAATCTATTTAATTTAATATTAATATCTTCCTTCTGGCAGTATGATACATTGATCCTAAATAATTAAAATTGTTCACCTGTTGTATTATACTGTTATAAATACTGATTTTACACATCATATGGTCTTTCCCGTTGAATGTCATTACTTTCGATTTACTTTCAGAGATTGTCATATTGAATTTATTTGCTATTTCGTTTAATTTATATGCTGCTATTTGTAAATTGTCTTCTGAAGAGCTAAGGATTGTCTGATCGTCTGCAAACAGTATGGTATTTAGAATCGTACTGCCAACTTTAAACTCTGTGGTTAAATTTGATTGCCATTGTACAATGATTCGTCCTATATATATATATATATATATATATATATATATATACTAAAGAGTGCAGGAGATAGCGGGCATCCTTGTCTGACCCCTTGATTAATTTCTAATGTATTATCGCTCATTGTAACTCCTTTATCAATCATTATTTCTGATTTAAAATATAAGCTTTGCACAACTTTGACAATGTGTCCTGAAAACCCTTTGTCATACATTATTTCCCATAGTTTATTTCTTGACAGTCTATCAAATGCTTTTTGATAGTCAATAAAAAGTATGCAAGTTGGCAAATTAAATTCTCTTCTCTTCTGAATAAGTTGCTCTATTGTGAAAATGGCATCTGAACATGACCGACCTTTCCGAAAGCCACACTGTTCTTCACTTAATATATACTCATTTATTATATTTAATCGTCTAGTAATAATCTTAGCGTGTATCTTGTAAGCTGTATTCAATAAACAGATTCCCCTGTAACTTGTGCACTCGTGTCTACTTCCTTTTTTAAATATGGGTCATATAAGTCCTTTCTTCCATTCATCCGGGATTATGCACATCCTCCAGCACACATTTAGTACATCTAAGAATCTCTGCTTAATTTCTCTTGGAGCATACTTTAAAAGTTCAATATTTAAACAGTCTATTCCTGGAGTTTTCTTATTTTTGAATGTTTCTAGAGCGTTCTCTAATTATTTGATTTCAAGAAGATCTACATGTGCCATTTCCTTTAATTTGGGGTCAATGTTTATTTCTGACATATCTGTCCATAATGTTCCATAATATTTGAGCCACTCTTTTTCTGGTATATTATTTAATTTGGCTGTGTCTTTTCAGTTGTATTCAGATGTTTCAAAACCTTGTAAGCCATATCCTGTGATCCATGGCAATCGTATTCTATATTGGATATATAGTTGTCCCAGCTAAGTCGTTTCAACTTCCTTACTTCTCTTTTAACAATGGCACTTCTGTAATTATAAGCAATTCTATCTTCTTCTGATTTTGATTGGATGTATTTTAAATATACTCTTTTTTTGTTTTCGATCATTTCTTGAATTTCATCATTCCATATATATATATAAACCTTTTTCCCTTCTTTTTGTAGATTTTGTCCCTAGGGCTTCCTCAGCAGCTTTTAATATATTAGTTTTTAGATCTTCACATTAGTACTTACGGCTCTTTGATCTACATAGTTTAATAATCGTGAAGAGTATAATCTCCTTATACTCTCCTGTTGTAATAAATGTACTTTAAAATTTGTCCTTTTTACTTTTGTTACATTTGTTTTCTTCTTGTAAATCCATTTAAAAAGTAAAAGTCTTTATCTGAATATTATTGTATCTCGAGAGCTATGTCTTCATAGTTGGAAGGAGATAATGAGTCTGAGGAACGGCGAGCAAATGAAAACACGTAATGAGAATTCTCCCTGATTCTTTGTATCGTGATCCAAATGACAATGTCAACCTTAATACGAGAACAATGTATTTCCGCATTCTGTGAATATCCTCTCATTTTCTTCTGGCTTAAAATAGAGACACTTCCAAAGCCTTCTTCTTCTTCTTAAACATAATTTGTAGGATTTTCATCCTGTTTATTTCCAAAATCACTCATCGGAGGAAGACGTATTGGATGTGCATGCACTGTCTATCCATCTCTTGGCTGGTCTTCCTCTTGTTCTTCTCCCGTCCATTAGTCTATATTCTTTAGCTCTTTTTGCAAGTCGGTTTTCTTCCATTCTTTCTATATGATCCTTCCAATATTTTCGTCTATCTATAATAAATGTGGTTGTCTTGAATATGACATTTGTCCCTAATTTCTGTGTTGTGTATTTTTATCAAATAATGTTTTCCCCTGAATAGTTCTTAAGATTTTCATTTCACATGTGCTTATGATTTGTTTAGTTTTTTGTTGTATCAGCCCCAGTTTCTGCTCCATATACGATAACTGGTCGAACTATCGTTTTGTATATGCGGGTTTACTTCCAGAGCTGTATTTCATAATTGCACATTCCTCTCTATCTATAATGGCCTAGCCCGTACTTATGTACGAAGTTTTTCGGATACATACATACATAGCGTTCTGCCCAAGAGTAGGTATTTCACTGCAAACTCAGCATTCTCCACTCTTTCCTTAACTCAGCTTTACTTTTTGTATCTGCATACAAACCATTTATTTTAATATTGTCCACCGCCTGATGTCTTTTCTGCCTCTAACTTTCTTTCCGTTGACCATTCCTTCTAGGGCATCCGTTAGCAGGCAGTTTCTTCTTAGCCAGTGGTCAATCTAATTTATTTTCCTCTTCTTTATGAGTTCCATACACCCACTCTGTCTAGCACATCTTTATTTTTTTATTTTGTTCGTCCATTTTATACGTTCCATTCTTCTCCATATCCACATCTCAAAAGCTTCCAGTCGCTTTTCCTCATTTAGTCGTAATGTCCAAGTCTTTGCACCATACAATGCTATACACCACACAAAGCACTTCATTAGCCTCTTCCGTAATTATTTTGCCAAAGGTCCGCAGAAAATGTTTCTCTTGTTGTTATAAGCTTATTTTGCCATTGCTATCCTGCTTTACTTCTTGACTGCAGGTCATGTTACTGCTGATAGTACAACCCACGTATTTGAAGCTCTCCACTTGTCCAATGATCTTATCATTAATCCTCGTGTTTAGAACAGAATAATACAAACGGTAGAATAATTTTTTTTGTGTCTATCTATTTTCAGTTTAACGTTATTTTATGTTTAGAGAAGTTGGTTTATTAACAATACAAACTATATTTAGTAAACTTTACCCAATGTTAGTGGCAGGACATGTGGCACGAATGCGAAACGAAAGAGGGGAGATGGACGGGATATGTGGCACGAATGGGGAATGAAAGAGGGGCTTGAAAAGTCCTTGTACGCAAACCAGAGGGAAAGCGTCTAGTAGGTACCACAACAAAGAGGTAGGAGAATAGCATTAACCATGATTTGAGGGAAGTAGATTATACAGGGGATGATTGGAAAACATTAGCTCAGGATTCTTATTATATTTGAACTTATAATTAAAAATATTATAAACATTACAAATAAGAGGATAAGAAAAGGGATGTATGGAGAGCTTATGTCTGCGCCGTCATGAGTTCGATAGTGCATTTGAGTTAGATACCCTACGCGGTGTTTGAATTTTGACTGTATATTATAATAGAAGCTATGGTGATTATTTGTAACTGCTAGCGAGGTTGTATTGATTCACCCGTAATATTGTCGATACTTTGAAGCCAGTTCAGAGAGCAGTGACGGTTATAATCATGTTATTAAGTCGCTGTAAACATCAAAACTCTGACCCCAATTACTGCTAAATCATAGCTATCAATCATAATTTAATGTTGCAGATCATTCAGCTGTTCACTTAAACAATATTCGATCATAAATTACCCGGTTTATCAAAGTTGTTTCTCCAGTATGCTTTTATATGTTGATATTGTACGTCAGCTAAATTTTAACTGCGAAAAGGCACACCGCCCTCAAATCACGGTTAATGCTATTCTCCCACCTCATTATTGGCCTACCTACTGGGCGCTTTCCCTCTAGTCTCCCTAAAAGACGTTTCTATGCTACTCTTTTATTCCCCATTTGTGTCATATGTCCTGCCCATCGCAGACTACGAAACTTAACTGTTCGTATTATATCTGGTTTCCAATAAAATGCATGTATCTCACTTTTATGTAGTCTTTTAAATTCGGCTGTCTGTTCATCTCGATTTGGTCCTAGCATTCTCCTAAAACTTTATTCTCAAATAGTCATAATCTTTATTTCTCCCTTAAAGTAAGAGTTCATGTTTCACATCCATATAACTGGGAAAATAACAGTTTTTATATCTTTTTTCAGTTTCATGTTTTTAGAGAAAAGTTGGACAAGAGTCCCTGTAATGCATAATAGCATGCAATTCCAGAATTTGGTCTATGTTTAATTTCTTTATGCACCACATTCTTGTTTGTAATTATTGTTCCTATATATTTGAATTGTCCACCGCTGTGGTCTCGAGGTAGCGTGCTGCCTTGTCACGCAGCGGGCTCGGGTTCGATTCCCGGTCGGGACAGGCTCCTAGGTGAGGTTATTTCGGGGTTTTTCCTCACATGTAAGACAAATGTCAGGAAGCTTAGGGTCCAACGGTCCCCGACAAATTATCCGGCCATCATCATCCTTATCATTATCATCATCTTATTTCAGCGGTGTGGAAAGCAACGGAAAGCTACATACCTATAATTCCCTAGTAAAGATGCAAATCAAAGCATGAAAATGTTATGATTGCAATGAAAGACCTGCCCTCGGGCAGAATTACTATGGATGGATGGATGGATATTTGAATTCAGCCACTTCTTCAAAATTTCCCTCATTTTTCATTAACTGTCAATTTCCATGACATAATATAGGTTCTATGTGTTACCATATAACGAACTAACTCACTGGCTCTATCGAACTCATATGTTCATGGACGCGCGTACATTAGCTCTCAATGGATCACTATCCTTAGCTAATGTCCATATTTAGTTTTATTAACAAAATTACTTCCATTCTCACTTCATTTCTCACTAGAGTGTGCGAGTTGGCGCTGAGTCGCTAATATTATCACAAGTAATGTCACGAGCAACTTCATCGATAAATTCACGGTCAGGAAATGACAAATGAATTTATCTAGAGGATTTGGAAATCAGTAGTGTTATCTGTTAGGACTATTCAACTAATGAAATTAAGCTATTTACTCCAAAATCATTATTTAAATATATATTTTTAAATATTTATATATTTAATGTAAACGACGATATTTGAAAAAAAAAATCATAATTGTGCGATTATGTTTCATTTGCTTATCCATTGCAACTTGATCATATAATATTATTTATTGTCATTGGCGTAGGAAAATTCAAATGGGATCTCCATATGTAAAAATACGCCCTACTAGAGAAAAAATGGAATACATAAAATTGTATATTATTATAACCAACATTATAGGTTATTCATTATTTTTTTTAGTTAACAACTCAGTAAAAACATTATTTAAAAACGCAGTTAATAATGTTAGTACGTAATTTCGTTGTTGACAAAATCTTTAGAACTGGCTCCAAATGTATTTCTTATTACTTTGAGTGTTTTGAGGCTTAGATTGCTGGATTATTTCGTCTATATCTTCATTTGAAGCGCAACCAAATCTTGTGTCTGCCATTTTGTACATTCAAACCTAGAGGCTTTGTTGGAGAGTCAGTCACTGAAAAATAATTCTCTGACATGTTCAGAATATTAAAAAAGAGGAGTTTTCTTTATCACAAAATCAGGAGGTGATTAAGAGAATTCTTTAAAAAGTTAGGTGAAACACGACTCTCTTTGGTTGTAAAACAAAATTCATCGATACGTGATTGGTAATTGACTCCCATTTGGGGCACGAGTTAAATAGCATAAAGTAACAGAATATTAATACCAGTGAAATGTTGGCCTTCTTCATCCTGTAAGTAATTGATGGCATACTCAAGTATAACATTGAATAGTACATCTCCTTGTTTTAACTCATTGTGATCATCAAAAGACCTGAAAATTTTATTTCCAAATAGTCTTTTTTTTTTCTCCCGTAAACTAACAGAGAGTTTTTCTCATTCATATGATAGGCCTATAACAAGAAGAATAAGCTATTATGGATGTATATGTTTAATGTAATTTTTTGAGAGAAGTTAATGAATGATAACTGGAATCCTTACAATATCTAATAGCGTGCGTTTTTTAGAGTTTCGAGCATATGTTTAATTTCTTTCTGCATCTCATACCCGTTTTCAATTAGGTCTATTGTCCATAGGTATTTTAATTCAACTATTTACACAAACATTTAAAACTCAGTGCAATTTCACTCCAGACGTATTAGTATATTACGATGCGAGGTAGGGAAATGGTTTTTACAGAATCGAGGAAAATGTTTAAAAACCGAGAGATAGCCAGGTTTTTAATTTCCGAGATTCTGTAAAACACTTCACAAACGTGCGTAGTACATTATTTTTGCGCGATGGTGTTTTCAAAATAATAAATAATAGTAATAGTAAAATAATAGCATCTTTGTTGGAAATATTTGCGTTCGTTATAAACAATTGACTAACGTTAACAGGTGGGCAATGTTTATTAGTTGAAACAACAGGAGGCATGAGACCATATAGTGATAAAATGGCGGCAAGTACGTATTTATTGTTTTATATTGTTTCAAATAAAGTTCAGTTCATTTAAAATGCAGTGATTTGTTTCCTATCCACCGCTGTGGTCTCGAGGTAGCGTGCTGCCTTGTCACGCAGCGGACCCGGGTTCGATCCCCGGTCGGGGCAGTTTTTCTGGGTGAGGTTTTTATCGGAGTTTTTCCTCACCTGTAAGACAAATGTCAGGAAAACTTTAAGGCCCAAACGGTCCCCGAAATCATATGGCCATCATCCTTATCATTATCATCCTTACCATTATCATCATCATCCTTCACCGGTGTGGAAAGCAACGGGAAGCTACCACATCTACACAATTCCCTAGTAAAGCTGCAAGCATAGCATGAAAATGCTATGATTGCAGTGAAGGACCTGCCTTCGGGCAGAATTACTATGGATGGAATGTATATTAACACTACCTTTTGGTTATTTTTTGTATATACATTGTATGTAGTTTACATAGAGGACAGTAGTTTTACTTCCCGCACGTGGTTTGTAATATGTAATATTGCAGTATAGTTATTTAGGTTGGCAACCCCGAAATGTAGGAAGTTGAACTTTCAATCATGTCGCCATTGCTGTAAGTACGACACAACGCACTATCGCGCAAAAACATATTTGTAGAACAATACCGTGATTCCATGGCTCGTGCTGTCGCTTACATACGAGACTGGAAAATCGTAGATGCAAAAGCGGGCAGCGATTGCCCTTCATCGTTATATCAGCTTATCCATGACTTGTTATTAGATATTTTAACGTTGAATTGTTTTTATACAGAATGAGAAGCTAGTGCATCATAGAAACCCCCAACCACGAGGACCAGGATAGTTTTAGTACGGCCCGGATATTTTAATTACCCGGTCTCCCATCCGCCACACTATATGATTTATACAAGCCTAAATATTTTAGACCATTTAAAAGCGAATACGTTTAGGGCTATGTTTGTGATTTATAAACTACGAAACCACGCAACAAATCTTTATGAATTTTTCTTTTACATACAGGTTTTCTTTCAGTTACGGGGAGTGTTTAATCGCTATCTACCATTCTCTAAAACCGTTAGGTGTAAAAGAGTTCACGTGAAATTAAAACTTAAAAAAAATGTTCTAGCGGTCGAAACTTTTTATGTTTCACAATGAATTCAATTAAAATAAACCGAGACTTTATTATAAAAATCAGAGAAATCCGGCCATTAGAATTGGAGTTTACCTGAAAACCAAAATTAATTTTTTCTCTAGTAACCGCCAGTGCCATATTTGGTTCGTTCCAATGTATACCATATAATTTAATTGGCCGGCAATTTTTTTAACTTATACATATAAAATACAAACACATTTAATGTATTTAGGCGTAACAGCGCAGGCCGGGTTTTCGCTTATAATTATAATCTATACTTCAATGAAATATTGTCATACCTAACGATCACGTTTGATTCAGATTAAATTTATTTAAATTAATGTGACAGATATTTACAAAAAATCAAAATTCACTTTATTTTTTTCGCAAAAATTCACTGATTCTTCTGAAAGAATTTGCTGCTAATAAAATATCTTTTCACAATTTATTAATCACTCAGTTCTTTACACTCAAGCGGTTTCACTTAGGACATCTTCTTGTCTCCATTCTTGAGGTCGCTTCACTGATTCACAACCCAGACACAACTACAACAGACTTATATGCTAGGGTAGGAATAATCTGGAACCTCAGTCGAGACACTTCTCAGATCGAAGACTCGAGAACCGACTTTTTCAGAATGAAGGTATAGACGCATGTGGAAAAATTTTCCCCTGATCGTTAATTCGTCAGTCGTCACGAATGTCCGCCTACCATGCAAGGCGAGGCCTGAGTCTCATTGTACCCCCGCGAAATTCAAAATCCATGCGTTACAATATGATTGAATTGTTTGTGTTCACAGGAGGCGGTAGCAGAGGGACCAGGAAGGGTTACAACAAGTTAGCGGGAGAGGAATCTGACGTAAATAACGTGAACTGCACAGCTCCCCAGTGTGTGGTACAAGGTTCCTCAGGGCCTGGACAAGGACCTGGTCCAGGAGGTCCTGATTCGTCAGACAGTGATTCCAACTGCACAGACCTCGAGTTAGAGGAAGAGCTCACAGACGACTCAGATTACGGTAAGTACTCTGTGACTCTTTTTTGTAGCGGGGTGTTATTTAACAATTTTAAATAATAAATTTAGCATTTTGTTTTTTACATTTACCATTTTACACACTCAAGGTGCTCTAAATCATATTCAAGATCTCTATAGAGTAGATTGAAGTATATACAACAATTATGTTCTAACATTTAACAATAAAGAACAACTGAAATCAAACTTTTAGTTACAGGAACTACGGTTTCATTTGTTTTATTTCCACTCATACTTAATTTGGAGTAACTAAAAAATTGAGGAAAACAAATACAACAATTATTTACTAACTTCTAATAATTAAAAAACAATTAAATACATCTCATTTAATTGTTGCATCACTTTATCAATAATCCACAAAGAAAACAATAGACAAAAATGAATATTTTGAAAGAAATCGAAATTATCAAGGAAGCACAAAATAAAAATTTATTAAATGAAAATACATCTAACAACCAAAGCCTTCTGTATAAAATATATAAATAATTTGAGTATCAAGAAAACTCCTGAAGATGAAGCATGTCTTCGAAAAGTGTTGAATTTTAATAATATAACGAAGATAAAAGAAAATGGCATAGTTGAGGAAGACTGTGTTATATAAGATATAAAAATGTTTATATTTGAAGTGGTAATTGCTGGTAATGAAGATAAAATTACAATATGCTATGTATAAGTTATATGCTATCTCAAAAGACTAAGGTCTGGAAATATCTGTAAATAAAACAAAACTTATAGCATTCAGAGGGCCTTCTCCACTACGTGTAAAAATCTGTATAGGAAACAGAATAATAGATCAAGTAAACCATTTTAATTACCTTGAGATATTATGTAGTAGTAGTAGTAGTAGGACTTTATTAGACAAAAAGTAAGATATTTACAATATTATTTACAAATATGGGTCGCACGGGCAGTAAGCCGTACGTGCTGTTGACAGTCCGTTACAATAAAGTAATAATTGGTACTAGTGTAAAGAAAAATAAACAACAAAAACAGCAATAACATTACAATTACATAAAGAAAACACAATAATATTACAATTAAGTAATAACACAATAGCATTATACACTAGAAAAACATTAACATTACAATTACATAAAGAAAACACATTAATATTACAATTAAATAATAACACAATAGCATTATACACTAATTAATTTATATATAATTGTTAATAATTAATGGTATTGCATTTTGATAACATATATTTATTCATGAATGAGTGTTGTCCTTATTTTTCGCGTTTTGTCCAGAAATGAGACCTGAGATATTATGTAATGTACGATAAACAAAGGGATGTCGAAAATAAATTGAATAAAATTAAATACATGTGTGAAACAATTAGAAATATTTTTATATACATAAGGAAATAAACAAATTTAAAATTTTGCAAGGTTGTGGCTATTATATGGCTCCGGAAATCGGACTTTGGATAAAAATCAACTAAACAAATAATATCTGCAGAAATGAGTTTCCTTAGACATGCAGCTGGATATAGCTACTTTACAAGATACAAAAATATAGCAAATATATTATGAATTAGTTAACGTATTCAAAATCAAGGAATACAAACAAAATTGGATGAATCAAATTCAAAGAATGGATCAAGAACATAAAACAGAACGGTTAATCACATATAAGCCAGTAGGGTATACATTTTACCCTATTAAGATTGAGAAGAAGAAGAAGAAGAAGAAGAAGAAGAAGACTGAGACTGAAAAAAAACTCCACGGCGCGACAGGCCTAGAAAACCTTTGGCCTACCAGCCGGCTGCTGCTCTCACATCGACATGTATTAATCAGAGAGGTGAATGCTCAACCAGCCAGTGTATGTGGTCATCACGTCGATTGTCCAGCCGTTATAGCTGGTTTCTCAACCTGGAGTCGTTACTGTATCTACTCAAATACCTCAAGATGATGGGTGTGCACCAGTCCCATACTGGCCGAAATTCCATGAAAAAAATTATTTGCTCGTGGGAACTCTAACTAGCGCAAATCCCGGAGCAATATCCCAAGGTAACTTGTCTTAAGCCACACGGCTATAGCGCGAAACAACTGAGGCTGTATCAACCTAAAATGGATCCAGAAAAGAAGTGTTGTACTGCAGTTAAGAAGAGGTGTGGCTGCAGGTAGCTACTGTATGTGTTCTGAGATGGACGACCAACCACAAGTGGAAATGTGTGATGATGATGATGATGATGATGATGATGTGTATAATTTCTGTCTCGGTTTTAGAGGGCATGTCTCATTAATTTGTTCTTTCAAGAGCTTTATTAACTTTTTTTTCACAGCATCGAAACGCGTGCAGACAAAGAACTTTTAATCTAGTTTTAATTAACTTGGGAATTCCGCAGCCTTAGATATTTGATATAAACTGAAAATTACATACACAACTTGTCATTTTTAAATGTTTTGAAAAAAATTGAGGTTAGATATTTTACCGGATTTTTTTAATTAACTAGCTAATACCCGGCGTGCGCCTAAATTTATTAAATATTAAGGATTAATTAAATTATATGGTATATACTGGGACGAACCAAACAAGGCGGTTCTGAAAGTCAATGTTTAATTTCGAATTTCAACTTCTAACTGTCGGCTTTCACCATTTTTTGATAATACCTAACTAACTCACTGGTACTATCGAACCCGTAGGTTCATGGCTACGTGCACATAAGCTCTCCGCACATCCCTATCCTGAGTCAATGTTTACCAGTCATTCCCTGTATAATCCACCTCCCTCAAATCATGGTTAATGTTATTCTCCCAACTGGAAATGAGCATCACATACACACACACCATAATAAATATATATATATATATATATATATATATATATATATATATATAGCCTATATAAAATGAAAATAAAAATAATGCATCTACCTGGTTTCGAACCCGGGTCCTCTAACCCTATATGTTAGTGACCACGCTACCCAGGCATCCCAGCGCAAACATTAATTTCCTTTCCTTACAATTCTCAAATCATAAGAGGCAGCGGGAAGCGTCCACAGTGCCATCTTACGGCTTCTATAACAAAAAAGTATTTTAATTAGAATATTTGTACTGTATAGCAGTAACACTTTTTATTTCATCGTCACAATTATACAGGTTGTAACAGGATCTCAGCGACAAAATGATAGGGATGATAGATCATGTAGAGAGGATAATTTTTGTGAAGGAACATTATAGTCGTAAACACGTCGTTTATGAGTTATGCTCAGATGAAGGTGTTCACCCGTAAGGGTCGGAATTGAATACAAACAATTGTACACGTATCATTTTATTGATAAAGGCATGTTTTTACAATAAGTGTTCAAACAGTCGAACCTGTGCCTCATTGCATGTTTGATATCGTCGCACCAACGATCGGCCAGCATGGCCGATCATGGCAGGATTCTATTTGACGTCGTCAAAACACTTATTGTTTCAACACTTATTATAAAAACATGTATTTTTCAATAAAATGATACGTGTACAATTGTTTGTATTCAATTCCGACCCTTATGGGTGAACACCTTCATCTGCGCATAACTCATAATCGACATGTTTGCGACTGTATGTTCTTTCACAAAATAGTGATCCTCTCTGCATGGCCTATCATCCCTATCATTTTGTCGGTGAGGACCTGTTACACTGTGTATATTGTGGCGCGTTTGAATTTCGCGGACAAAGGCGAGAATAGTGGTCTCGCATTGGTCGGAATAGATTTGCGAGTAGCCAACTCGCGAGTCAAAACCCGCGCAGACCATCGAAATGTCTAGGAGCTCTTTCCAGATACCTCTACGAGCATCTACTTCCTCTGTCGGGAAACATCAATGGCAAGAAGGTTCCATTTCGAAGTGTCTCATCTTGGGCCTAGAAATTTCATCTCTCCATATAATCTGTGGAGAAAACGGAAATCACTCAATCGTGTTTTGACAGCGAGAGAGAGCTGCAGTGAGTGGATACACGGAAGACTATGAAATAATTATGTGTGAAGAAAGCATTAAATCAAGATTAATTGTTAGTGGAAATTGTGAACGAACTATTACCGATATTTTGTAGAATTAAATAATTTTGTTGTGAGAATATTACATGGCATATTTACGACGTAAACGACGTGAAGACGAACCCAACGTGTCTGCTACGTATATACATTATTTAAGATTGAGATACAAATATATACAGAGTATTCTATAAGAGCGTGCAAAAATTAAACAGACCATAGGGAATGCTGCTCTGAACAGTTTGAGGTTGGGAACGTAAGGACCCAGAAGAACTGATTTAAAAATATCTACTTATCTGTTATCATTGAAAAACCATTTCAAATATGAATTTGAACTTAGAAGTGATTCTAAGTTAAGCTAAACATATAACTAGCTGCAAATTATTGATATTGCGTGTAGCACACGACAGGAACTGATACAAAAAACAGAGACAGCGCTTTCTACCAGGTCTATACTCAGGGGTTGGAATGTAGAGGGAGGAGTAGCCCTTAGGCTATAAGGCGACAAATGAAAACAGTGCACGAAGTATATCTGTGTTTTATTTCTTTATTTATTAAAATGTTTGTTATCGAAAATCAAATAAAAAATAAAAATTTAATAAGTTTGTTAAAAGTATTATTCACCGAGAATAGTTAATAATAATAATTACAACAAGAACTAATCGTTATCTCAGTCAAAAAATAATTTATTAAGTCAACGTTTCAATCTTCTTGTGTGAGCTCATTTGTATGACATTGGTTGTTTATAATACATAGTTACCATCACATATTATTATACCACATAGAATTAATCAAAATCATAAAATGAAATGGGATGACATAAAAATGTTACACAAAGGAAATAATTACCAAAAAATATTAATAGCAGAAATGACCTATATAAAATAAGAACAAAATAAAGTATTAAATAAAAAGATTTAAATGAATGTATAAAACATATTATTCCTTGTTAAAATATTTTGGCTATTCACCAGAATGACCTACCCTTGATTTTTCAGTTTATTGTTGCGAATTATAGCTTTTTTCTGTATTTACTAATTTTTTTTATATTTTAAACTTTTTCAGACAATTTTTATAACATTATTTGACAATTTAAAGTATTTATTTAAGTATGCAAATCACAACATTATGACACTGTTAGACAATATTGTGATGCTGATTGCTATTTTCTCAACAGAGTATATCACTTAGTCTGTGATCTTTCTATCGCTGTTTTGGGTTATCGCTGGTTAGAACGGCGTTAGGAAGTGATATATAAATGTACACCCATTTTAAATAAACGTTTGGTAATTTTAATATTATTAATATATTTATTTAATTTTTATTAATATATTTCTTAAATGTTTTAAACTCCATTTGGTGGATCAAATATTATAAAAAATAGAAAATTAAAAGTATATCAAACCATAATTCAAAGCATTTTAACATATGGTGCTGAAGTTTGGCAAATTTCTACCAGAGAAATGAAAAGAATTTTAAGTACAGAAATGGATGTTTAAGAAGATCAGCTGGAAAATCAGAATGGATAGAATACGAAATAAATAAATAAATAAGGGAAATTTGGGTATGCAAGACGAGCCGGACACCATAGACATTATAGAAAAGAAAAGATTACAGTGGTATGGCCATGTCAAAGGAATGCCAGAGCAAAGATTGCCTAAAATTGTCATGGAATGGATCACAATGGAAAGGAGGAAGAGAGGAAGGCCGAAGAAAACTTGGATAGAAAGGGTAGATGCGGCTATGAATATCAGAGGATTGGAGGAAGAATAGTATATCTAGTTTTATGGAAAAAAAATTTAATTTAAAACTTTTCTTTAATTTTTTAATTATTAATTAATTTTTTTTAGTTTGGTTTAAGATAGATGGGGCTAAGCTTGTTTATATTTTATAAATAGAAATAGTTGAAATATTATGAATTTATAGTTGGTTAATGATTTAAGTATGTCATAATTTCACTTAAAATATTTCACTTTTCTTTAATTTTGAAGTTTTACTAAATGTTTTAATTACTAATGGATGGACAGAGAGGAATGGCGTTTTCGTTTTCCGGAAGACGGCGGCAGCTGCCATGATAAAAAAACGGATGATGATGATCATATTTCTTTAGCATAGATTTGGGGATTTATGTGCAAAGATTAGACATTTAAATTTCATAGCGACGTGCTGCCTTCTAGCATACTACGTATATAACTTTACAACGAATATCGAGCCTCATAATCAACATCTAAAAACAAAGATTAACACCCATGACCTCTTCCGATCTCATTACAGGTCGAATGTGTCCTTCCAGCTCTTCAATGGTCTTCCCAACATTCTTCTCCCCTTTGGGTTATAATTATATATTCTTCTTGGTATGCGCTGTTCATTCTTGATTCAGTACTACGTTCTGAAGATAAGGCATTTTGGATAGTATTTTATTCTTTCACAGAGATTAAACTATATTAAGTTGTGTTTCAATATAGCTTTGTTTTTCTTTTAATCGGTCCTTTTGAATCTTGCTATTGCTTTCAACAATCTTAATTTCTGCCAGCCGGAAAGAAAAAAATCTATTTGTGTTGCTCTCTGCCTTTGTTAATGTCTAGGTTTCACATCCATAGATAAGAGATGGAACTGCAATTTGTGGCAAGGATGATAATCGAAATGTTATTCGATGGTGGGTTAACGCTGGCTCTGTAAACTCTGGTACATGCGCACTGTTGTTCTATAGGACTTTGAAAATATATCAGGTAAGTTAAAGTGGAGAATCCCCAATAAAAAATAATAATAAATTTGAATTTTAAACTAGTTAATTTTAATTAAAAAATAAATAAATTGTCTTGGTGATGGTAACTATGTATTATAAATAACCATGTCTTGAAAATGATCTCACACAAGGAGATTGAAACGTCGACTTGAATAAATTAAATATTTGACTGAGATAACGATTAGTTCTTGTAATTATTATTAAAAATCAAAATCATGTATTGCTAGAAAACTATTAAAATAAAATAATTAATTATATATATTTAATTTAGTCTAGCCATTCCTGAATGAGACCAAAGTCTTCATATAGATATTAATTTTACAACTCAATTATGTGCAAAAAGATAAAACTACATGATTGGATAATTATAATTTGAACTGAATGCAATAAACAGGAATGAATCTACCTGCTTTCACAAAATTTTGTGGGGATTTAATTCGATTTAGCAAATGCATTTCACTCCCCAATTGGTAGCCTGTAATAGTCTTTTTGTGTCTGTAATTAGGGCTATATGGGATAATGATATTAAGGGATTAGTTTTCATCGTGTAATTTTGTAACATTATTGAACACTGTTAAAAGCATTTCACATTACCTTGTAAATGTGTAAAATATTGTAACTTGTAATCGGCAAATTAATTTACATCTATTCATTTTTGTCCGCCTTGCTGGTGTATAAGCGTTAAGTACTTTGACTCTGGTGCCGATGGTCGCGGGTAAGAACCCGGCCGATGTCGATGTACTTTTTATGGTGGAAAAATGTGAGGGATTTCAGTCGTGGGTCCTGAGGATGAAGATTTTCAGGCTCGTAAAAGAACCGCAAGCTTGAATGAAGTTAACTCTAAGCAAAATTTATAGACCCTCTTCATCCTACTAATTCCTTAGTTGCCTGCTACTACTTCCACTAATCAATCTGTACAGGCGGAAAATATGTTAACTAACAAGCAGTCTTTCTCTTCCTTATTATGTTGCCATTTCCTGTCCTCTGTATATGTTCTTTGTCTGGCAGGTAGAGAGCTGACAAATAAGTTACTATGGATTTTAATGATCCGTCCTTCTACGCAGTCATTGGCAAAATGACTAATTTGACAACCCTGTCACTATTTGGGGCTACGTGTAGGAATTGGCTGTCCTTTCTCATTATATGTTGCCACTTGTGATTTATTGTGAGGCTGGTAACGGAGAGACAACAAATACTGTGATTTCAAATCATCCGACCGCTTGAGCGTTCCGTGCTTAAATGACTAATTTGACAACCACGATAAGATCTTTCACGTGTTTTGGGATTCTCCGCCCACACTTGGAATTGAACCATTTCAGTACGTGATCGAATGTACAGTCTTCTCCTATATCCCTTCCATAGATTCAGTAGTTCATCAACACTAGCGCTAAAACTCTTCCCCTCCGCCCGTGCAGAGTTAAATTGGTGGTATAATAGATGTCTCATTGGGTCGGTATGTTGACCGCATACCATTCATGACATCTCTAGGGAAATAAGCGTAACTAAATTAACACTGTAGATAAATAGAAAATAACATAAAAGCTAAATTAACTCAATGAAATCCTTGCTTAAAGTCCCGAGGGTCGCGGATTCAAATTCAGTCGCGTTCAGTGGATTTTTAGAATGGACAAATCCATGTGATATGTCCTTTGGGGGGGGGACTTTAAGCCGTGGGTCCCGAGTCTGAATAGTTTCAGGATCGAAAATAAGACGCCATCTTTGTTTTATTTTTAACGCAAAGTAACCGGATGCACACGATTTAATTAACAATGTAAATATATATTCCGTAAACCATGAAAATCGGACCCTAACAGGTTAAAAGAAACTCGCTTCATATTTCATTGAACAATATAATATGTAATCGTGTTCCATTTATACTTTATTATTCCTTTATATTTTAAACTTTCTGTCTATCTTCGGGTTTTTACAGCTGCTGCCGTCTTCCCGTGCCAAACCTTCAAAGCCTACGAACTTGGGCATCTTCAATGCTGATTCTTTTTTCTATCCGTCTTTGACTGATTTTGTCTTTTAGGCATTTTATGTTTTTTTCTAATGTGTTGGGAGCTGGCCCACAGCATAAACTCCCAACCTGGAGGACCGGAAAATGTTCTGTCTGGGTTTTTCTCCCAGAGCTTTTGAAGATCCCTCTTCACCGCAAGGCAGCGTTTCTCTATTTCCCTTAGGGATAGGGTTGCCTTTTCCGCCAGATCCGCCGTGTTGAAGGACTTCTTCTGCGCCGACTCTGCCGTTGAGGTTTTCACCGTAACCCTGGTTAGGGGCTGGGGCTAGGGCTTTCTTTACTTTATTTACTTAATCTAATTATAGGTTATTATTTTATTATTATTATTATTATTATTATTATCATTATTATTACATCTACCATTATTATTATTATTATTATTATTATTATTATTATTGTTATTATTATTTTTCTTTCTTTCCCTTGTCAACTTTATATTGTGTAGTCTATATCTATTATGTATCATTAATCATAATTCTTATTGTATGTATAATTTAACTCTGGTGAAGTGGAAGAGAAGACCTTACGGTCTTAACTCAATCAGGTAAAATAAATAAATAAATTTGACTTGTTGAGGAATTTGTTTAGTTTACGTAGTTCCTGCGTGACGGACTATATTTTTTATCAAAGTGAAACTTTGAAATGACATGTTCAATATGTAGATTGAATCTCGTATGACCTGTTTTATGTAATATTGAGTAAAAAAATAAGCAAAGGTTTAGTAAAAATTGCTGTGAAGTATGTCTAAAACGAGGGGGGGATGGTTGCAACTTGCCACAAGTTTCTGTTAACTCCAAGAACATGGAACTTTCTTTTGTATCAGTTTCATTATCTTCTGTCAAGAGCACTCTTCCAGCTGCAGCTCGTTTTTACGTCACTATCTACATAAAATTCCTCGTATTCTGCAATATGTATATTATATTGCCAGGCATTTTCATTCTTAGTTTAATATCAGAAAGTAATTTCTCAAGTTTTTTTATAAGACACTGCTCTCCGTTTTCTTCAAAGAATACTTATATTGCAATATCACTCTGTTTTCTTAGATGTGTGTTTTACACAGAGACATATAGAAAGAGTCTTATATTAGATTGTATAGCGCTAAAGGAGAAAGCAGCTAGCACCGACATATAGAGTGATTCGGAAAACACTGTTTTTTTTTTATTTGCTGAAGCTATGTTACAACCTGTGTTTTTTCTTATTCTTCTACTCTTCTTAGTTTGGCTCTACGGTCCTCATTCATAACAACTGGCCATTTTTCTCTATTACTAGCATTCTGTCTCCACCTTTTCACCTTCAATTGTTAGTCTTCCTCAATCTTATCTAACCATTTTCCTTCTTCCTTCCGGTTTCCCTTCTAAAATCTTTCTTTGTCTTAACTTCCGAAAGACCTCCAGTTAATATTTTATATACATAATTTTAACAAAGATGAGGACGACGGCACCTGCCAACAGGTACATTTTAATTCTTAACTTTTATCTTATGACTATTCACCTCAACGGACTTTGATATGAATGTTATTAGTATTGACATTCCTTGCTCCAATCCGCAATACATGCCCTATCCATTCCAGTCTCTTTCTTCTAATATATCCTACCAATTCTAAATCCCTATATAATTCTCTCAATTCCAGGTTCGTTCTAATTCTTCATATATCTTGTTCCTGTACTGCTGCATATATCTTACTTAATATTTTATTTAATATGCACTTATCCGTTTCTGATAATATCCATGTTTCACTTCCAAACATAACTATTGGTTTCAATATTGTTTTAATATTTTAATTTTGTATCTACTTATCTATTATATGTTCTTGACTTAAATAATTGTTTTAATTCATAGGAGCATCTACCACCCGTGTTTCGCCATCAGGTATATCACAGGGAATTTACAAAAATGTGTAAAATTTACAAATCATAGATTTCAGTTGATTGAATGAAGCGGAAGAGGTTCGTGAGGAAATCTGCATCGTGTTAATGTGCGGTTTCAAAACGAGCGGCAAAGGTACTGACTTCAGAACAGCTAGTCTTTCTTTCGCAAACTTGTTAGTAGATGCAGGGCCGTCTGAAGTTATTTCTCCCAACAGTTGCAATTTGGGGAATTATGTTATTCATTTTCAATAGGTAGGATCGAAAACAACCGTGGTTGGTTAGAAATTGGGTAAGAATGAAGTTTGGCCAGAGGGATAGGGATGATTAAGATGACTAATGGCGTAACCCATTGTTGAGTCATAGCCTCTCCTTTATCAGGAGTTTATAGACCAAGTTCATTTTAGTTGCCTTATTTGTCCAAAGATGGCATGCGGTCAACACACCGACTCAATAACCTGTGGAAAATGTTAGGGATGAACAGATTGATGTGAACTGCAATTTCGGTGTTTGTGTAGATAGCATTCCACAAATTGATGCAGTAGTCTTTGAGTAACCTTTTGCACCTGGACAAGGGAATTGCACTGTAGTCGATCGTGGACTTATTACTGACCGCTGTCTTTGCTAGGTAGTCTGATCTCTCGTTGCCCCTAAGACCTGCGTGGCCTTTCAACCAGTGGAGAGTGACCCATGTAGTTTTCATGATGTTGAGCATGGCTCTTCTTACTTATTTTAGGAATTCACACAATGAGTTATATTCATTTAACTAGTTTAAATTAAAATAAAAAATAAAATATGAAGTGAATGATTAAATTTTACCTAAATGGCTCTTCTTATTTCCAGGACGACGGGGTGAGTTTTTCACTTGTTTGTTATCGCGAGGAGTGCAGCTTTAGAATCAACATGTCTATTATATAAAAACCTTAAAGGCGTATTCTGTACTTACCATTTCTTCCCTTCACATTACATGTGAAATGTACTCGCTTGGTACATTCTTCGCTGTCGGCTCGTAGTTCAAGCTCGTCGGCAGTTCTGGTTTACGATGCCCTTGACCAGAGTGGTCACATCTTCATCTCTCTCTAATTCATTACCTCAGCAGACAGAATATTAACGCCGCATTACAGGCTATGTTTAAGTAACCTAATCCCAAAATGATAGCCATGACGTAATTAGCTGTCAAGGAGCCACAGCTTGTTCCAGAATTCTGTTGGTAGTAGTAGAAGTAATATCCTGAAATTGTGTACATGATTATTTTAGTTAAGAGTTTGCATGAGAATCTATGTATTAGGATTTAAGTGGCCATAAATATTCGACTCCGCCATTAAACCACGAGGGGCAGCAGATGAGCCTCGTAAAATATATTTTTATAATTCAATGCCACCGCATTTTCATTTAGACGTTCTGGTATTCTCCTGGCAAGGCGCTATTGTAACCCATTTCTGAAGTTGGCGGGCCTGGAAGGTGGAGTTACGCTGCCTCAATGATACATATGATAGGTGATGATGATAATGATGACCCATGACAGGCCTTAATCCTAAACTTAATGAATATGTTAATGATGAAAATGATGGCCAGATGATTTTCGGGGACCACTTGGGACTTAATAGTTTCCTGACATTTTAATATAGAAGTATTAAATTGTATACTTACGGCGTATTCTCTTCAATTAGCAAATTCTGAAGAAATTTACTTATTGACGTTCTAACTAAGAAAGTATTTTTGAAAACATTTACCAGTCTTCATTTATACTGCTTACTTTATACCGAAAAAATGACCATATATATGCAGGGTGTCACTAAAGACACTATCCATTCAATGAAGGAAGACATTGATTGAAAAATCAATGTTATTGTGAAGTTTTACACATATTATACTCCCTCAGTACATGACCGCCATCTAGGTAAAAAATATATACTCCATTTTTCAGCTGTGAAACGATGTAGACCTTAACATTTAAACTGTAAAAAAATCCTGCTGTTTCTATGATAAGATCCCATAAATCAAGCAGACGTGATAAGGACGTTCTCGTAGAATATAACGTAGAATTTTATACACTGTGTTACGGGGGACATTCAACTCTCTATTGAGGCGTCGAATTGATGCGTTTGGATTATCACTGGGAATTTGAACATGCTATACTGTTTCTGATAATACACCATGGTCGTCCATGACGTACCTCATCACACACACTGCCGGTATACTTAAATTTGTTTGCAAGCAGACGAATGTTGTCTTTGTTGGGGCTGGTTTACGGTATTCATGAGTAAATTCAGCTCTGGCGTCTTCATATGACAATCCACGTACCCGTGCACAAACAATGGCAACCCGTTCTTCCGTGCTAAACGTGTTGCACTAAGCTAACAGTGTGTACAAAAAAATAGTAGTATTTTCATGAAAATGGAAGTGACTTTAGAGACATCCTATATATTGTAGATTTTTGAGAATATAAGTATGTTTAAGAAAAGTTTCTTGGGTTTTCCGTGTTATAGATTCTTGGTCGCCCTCTGGCCACTGAATCCAACATTTCAACATAAACCCACATGTCGTTATCTAGGAATGCAAGGTTCGAGTTACTGTTATACGCCTTACATATTAATATACTTCCAATAGCTTGATAAATAAATATTAACACTAACACATCATGGAATAAAATAAAATAAAGTAAGAAAGGCTTCATGGATTAATATTTATAGGCACATACAAAATGCTGATTACAGTTGTTATGTAGGTAGTATTTCCATTATGTGGATCTTAAAATATCAGTTAATTTAGATTTTGTTTGCTTTCTCTAATTCTAAAACAGCACATAAAGTGGGCATTTAAATTCATTTATTTTCTATTAACAAGTTTAACACAAATACTGCACCTAATTGTTAATTAATTAATAACAATTATTATTTTATTTATACAGGGTGTCCCAAAATTAGACTGACAAACTTTGGGAGCTGATAGATAACATTATTTAAACACCTTTTGTTAAGGTAGGTTTTTTGCTGCGGTGCTTCGTTTAAGCGCTGGACGACTTAATGTCATTACTGCCTCCCACCCATTTGGTTTAGATACGTAAATTACATTTGTGTACAGTATGTATCTTTTAAAGCAAACACACGAAAGAAACAAAACAAAGACGTTTCAGGTCGTTTAGCACAGATGTTTTCTTCCTGAGCTCATCGTTGTGTTTCCTTGGCATTGTGCGTTAGTTTTCTGGAATGCCTGCTGCATACTACATTATTTGAAACATGGAAAGGTACACGTGGAGTGAGATTACGGACCTGCTGTTGGTTATGGAAAAGCTGGTTCGGGTCGTGCGGCTGTAAGCCTTTACCAATAACAGTTCCGGAACCGAAGAGTTCATCACACTACATTTGCCAGCATTAAACGTAGACTATATGAAAGAGGCTCCTTGGATAGACGAGCAGAAGGTCAAGGACGGCCACGTTCTGTATGGACTCCTGAGAATGAGGAAGATGTGTTGTGGTGGCATTGAGAATAATCTTGCAGCCAGTACTCGCGCCATCGCTCGACAATTGCACATAAGTCGTAGCACTATGTGCACCCTTTTCACCTTGGAAAATATCCACGCAATGAGGCCTCAGGACTATACTCTGCGACAGCAATTTTGTCAATGGTATCTGAACAAAATTGAAAACTATGTACTGTTTGCATCCCATGTCATGTTCACAGATGAAGCATGTTTCACATGTGAGCAGTTATTTAACAGTCGGAATTCACATGTTTGGGCCTTCGAAAATACCCATGCTACATTTTAAGGTCACATTAACTGAGGTTTGGTGTACACAAATGTAATTTACGTATCTAAACCAAATGAATGGGAGGCATTAATGGCATTAACGCGTCTAGCGCTTAAACGAAGCACCGCAGCAAAAAACCTTCCTTAACAAAACGTGTTTAAAATATTGTTATCTATCAGCTCCCAAAGTTTGTCGGTATAATTTTGGGACACCCTGTATACAGATTTTCAATCTTTTCACATATTTCTGTGCCTAAAGTTTTATTTGCCTTCTCCACTCGTCCCTATACATCCACTACATGTCTTCCAGTCCTCTTGTTCTCATTCCAGTTCTTATTTCTTTGTAGCCTACTACCTCATACGTTCTACTACAATTTGGTAGTTCTCCATTGGTAAACATCAGTACTATCTACTTTCCTTTGCCCGGGCCCATCAGAGGCAAAGATTCATTCATCTTTCCTATGTTGTATGCTTAACATTTATTAACTATTACCATGAAATTATTAAACACACTGTAGTAATTTATATAGTTCGTATCTAACTCTGTACAGTATTTACAATCATGAAAGTTAGAAGGAAAAAGGGGAGCTAATTTGACTTGAGAAAGCTTTTGAATAGGAATTAATATGAAGCAGTGATATCATAACTAATTAAACAGTAATTAAACATTATTTTTACTAAAAATTTTAATGTTGAAATTATGTCTGGCTAGTTAAACATAAATTGACCTTTTTGGCCATAACATGGATTTAAAGAAAAAATATGAATAATCTAAACAATATAAATCAATTATCTTGGTCATCAAATAAATTTACAAAACAAAAATAATGAGAATAATAATAATTACTCACATATACATCCAATCATACGTTTAGTCCAGCCGAGGGTTAGGGTCCACACCCCGGATACCCTACCCTGGCTTACAGGACCAAAACAACACAGTTCCACTCGAGCTGACTGAAGTGTTCCAGACAATATCCAAGATGGTGATGTCACTGTTCGTAACATGTATGACGTATTTAAGTGTTCTGAGGAAGAGGGGAAGCTGCGCAACTATACACAGCGCAGAGTGAAGAGGTGGGGAGATAAGCAGGAGAAAACACAAAGAAGAAGGAAATTGGCACTGTTCAACAATCTCACTGTAGAGGAAAGATACACTAACATAGATGTTACGTTCCGAAAATGCATTTTCGGTACATCTTGAATCCACGAGTTTCGAGATCTTGCTTTCTTTCTTCTTCCAGGTGGACAACATTCTAATTTTTATTCTGGGTAACCTTCCTTCTTGCATTTGTCGAACATGCCCATATCAATTTAATTTCTTATATCTTATATAATATACAAATGAATAGTTAATATTCATTCTTTCTCGTATGATTTTATTTCTCTTTTTTCAATTTTATACATATTTAATAATAATATAATAATAATCCATCCTTAGTAATTTTGCCCTAGGGAGGTCTTTCACTGCAGTCATAGCATTTTCATGCTATGCTTTGCAGCTTTACTATGGAATTATAGGTGTGGTAGCTCCCGTTGCTTTCCACACCGGTGGAGCATGGTCATGATAATGATGATGATGGGATGATTTTCGGGGACCGTTGGACCCTAAGCTTTCTGTCATTTTTCTTACAGGTGAGGAAAACCCCCGAAAAAACCTCACCCAGGAGCCTGTCTCGACCAGGAATCGAATCTGGGCCCACTGCGTGACAAGGCAGCACGCTACCTCGAGACCACAGCGGTGGGACTATCCATCCATAGTAATTCTGTCCGAAGACAAGTCCTTCACTGCAATTATAGCATTTTCACGCTATGCTTGCAGCTTTACTAGGGAATTGTGTTGGTGTGGTAGCTTCCCGTTGCTTTCCACACCGGTGAAGGATAATGGTGATGATGATGACAATGATAAGGATGATGATGATGATGATGGTCATATGATTTCGGGGACCGTTTGGGCCTTAAAGTTTTCCTGACATTTGTCTTACAGGTGAGGAAAAACCCCGATAAAAACCTCACCCAGAAAAACTGCCCCGACCGGGGATCGAACCTGGGCCCGCTGCGTGACAAGGCAGCACGCTACCTCGAAACCACAGCGGTGGACCCGGTGGACTATAATAATAATAATAATAATAATAATTATAATATTAATTATTATTATTATTATTATTATTATTATTATTATTATTATTATTATAATTCAGGTTATTGCGATGGGAAGATAAAATATAATAATGATAGTGATATTCCGAAAACTAACAATATCAGACCTTAATTTGGACTTGTTGAGAAATTCGTTAGAGTAAGCATTGCTTGCGTGACGGACTTTTTTTTATTTTACAGTGTACGTGGTTACAGTTAGAGTTTGCATGAGAAACTATGCTCTTGGATTTAAGTGGCCATGAATATTCGACTGCGCCATCAAATAGGGGCCGGCAGCGAATGAATGCACTATAAATATAGAATGAATGCCGTCATTTTGTATTTGAGAATTGCAAAACAGAGCTGTAAACGCTGTGAATTGCACAGCTTTGTGGTTTTAACTGTAAAACAACCTTTTGAAGTGTGCACTATTTAATTTCCTTCCCACTGGACTTTATAATTACTGTTGATTTGGACTACGAACCAGCGACCAGCATGATTAGATGAAATAGGATGACCAACTCATTGATATTAAATAGAGCGTATTTATGTTGGCACACTTTATTATTTATATCTGCTGTACATCAAGTTTACCCTCTGAATCATTAGATTTGAATCCAGTTTAGATTCTAAGTATTCTCAGGGAATACTCTTCAGCGTCATGAATCACACATCATCATTAACATTTATTTATTTTTAAAATCAAAATTACGCAAGGAAGTAAAATTATGACGTAATTTCTCTACATCAAATAAAGAAGACAAAAATAATGGCAAACTAGGGAAAAACGCCAATAAGGTCGAAAATGATCGTTGATGACAAAGTACTTGAACAAGTTTCCTCCTTCAGTTATTCAGGATGTGACATTAGTAATGAGAAGAATAAAGACGTAGATAAAAAATTAATGAGATTTCAAAACAATTTGTCGAACAATACACAATACTTTTACGAATAGAAACAATATTTCAAACAGTAATGAAATTGTATAATATTATGGCAATTCCCAGTTCGGACAGGTTTGGACTAGTGGTTATGATCATTGCATCTAGTTCCGCGGGTCACGGGTTCCACACTCGAATTTTTTTAGGACGGAAAACCAAAGGAGCAAGTCCTCCGGGAGGAAATTTAAGCCGTGGGTCCCGAGTCTGAAGATTTCAAGGATCCGTAAAATATCCTTAAGCCTGAATAAAGAGGTCATCTAAGCACAATTTGTTAACATCAACGTCCTAGAAATACCTTAGTTACCTTGTAGATGTCTTCATTGGGTCGGTGTGTTGACCGCATGCCATCCATGCCTTCTAGGAGAAAAACGAGGTAACTAAAAATTAAGGTGGTCTGAGGTTTGGTAACTCCTTACCAAAGGAGAGGCTATGTCTCAACAATGGGCTGCGCCATTGTAGAAAAAATGACAGTTCCCACGTTACTTTAGGGATGTGAAAGTTGGATACATACACAAGGACAATTACTATAATTCAAAGTTGTGAAATGAGATTTTTGAGGAAAACAAAATGATATACAGGAGTAGACAGAATTAGAAATGATGAAATAAGGAAAGCTATTTGTGGCACAATAAATAGAACATTGAATAATAAAGCCCATAAACAAACAAAATTTAAATTTTATAAAACAATGGCGGGCCCTGTCCTTTTATATGGGAGCAAATCTTGGATTATCACTACCAAACAAGAAAGTAAATCCAAGTAGCCGAGATGAAATGTTTAAGAAGATTAAAGGGATGCTCTAGAATGGACCAGGTAAGAAATGATATCCGTGAAGAACTGCAGATCTACTCCATAAAAGAAAATATGTTTAACAACAAGAATCAGTGGAAAGAAACACCTAGAAAGAATGGAAGAAAGTAGATTACCAAATAAAATCTTACACTATTTTCCGAGAGGAAGAAGAGATGTCGGACGTCCTCGGAAGAGATGGTCTTACTGAAGGTATTACTGAAGACGGAACAGGCAATTAATGCCTAAACCAGGAAGTGAAGAAGAAGAAGAAGAAATAAGGAAATAATTAGAAGGGGAAGCTATAAACTCAAGAATGGATAGACACAGAATAAGATGGTTTCACACATGTTTGAAGGATGGAAGATACCTGACTGCCAAAAATAGCTTACCAATATGATGCTAAAGGAAAGAGAGACGTATGGGGGGCGGTCGAGAACGATACAATGTGATGACGGAACAGGCAGTTAGCCTAATCAAAAAAGTGGAAGAAGAAGATGATGATTTGTCTACACTACAATGGCTAAACAGCTCAATCTTGGACCTTAGTCTTTCCTTTGTTACGAATTACTAGATCAAGTTAATATAGTTATGTTTATTTTCCTAGAGATGTCATAAATGGTATGCGGTCAACATACCGACCCAATGAGACATTAATTAGGCAATTAAGGTATTAATAGGATGGAGAAGGTCGGTAAATTTTGCACATAGGCATTTTTATTCAGGCTTGCGGTTCTTTTACGAGCCTGAAAATATTCAGAATCGGAACCGAACGGTCTACGTCTCTCCCGGAGGACTTGCTCCTTGGATTTTTCCATCCTAAAAATCCATCGACCCCGACCGGGTTTTGAATCCGTAACCCTCGGGACCAGAGACCGACATGTCGAAAATTACAATTGATAAAATGAGTCAGATAAATGTTTTTCATCTCATCTCATAAAGCTCCGTGTTTTCACGGTACCCGGTTTCAAAGGCTTTCGCCTGCATTATCAACCAAAACTCAGAACACTCGGAGTTTTGGCTGACGATGGAGGCGATTACTTTTGAAACCGGTATTGTGAAAACACGGAGCTTTATGAGATGAAAATGAAAAAAAAAACTATATCTTTTGTTTCTTTGTTTATTTTAATGCAGACCACTTGAAATGAAATTAATTCACCCAAATGTCAGACTTTTTAAACTAACTAACTATCCTGACATTATTGAACCAGAAGGATTATGGCCGCACGGACATAAACCCTTCTTGCATTCCTATCCTGAGCTAATATTTTCCATTCTCATCTGTATAAAATTACTTACTTAAAATGATGGATAATTTTATTCTCCCACTTCATTCTTCGCCTGCCTACTGGGTTTATCTACAAGGAGCTTCCATACCCCTCTTTCATTCCCCATTCGTGCCATATGTCCCACCCATCGCAATCTACGACACTTCACTATTATTAATAAATTTGGTTTCCCATGAAAATCATCTAGCTATGTTATATAGGTGGTCTTTGTTCTCCATTCGCTTGTCTAATCATCTCTCTTTGGTCGAAATAAATGCCCAAGAACTTTATTTCAAATACTCGTAATATTTTCACCTCCCTTAAAGTAAGAGTCTAAGTTTCTCATTCTATAATATAATAGTTTTATATATTTTACATATTTAGAAACACTCTCTAGAATTAATTAGGGATAAATAACTTTTTTAACATTTTTTTTTTACAACCATAACATGCTTCACTTGCACTATCGGACCCAGAAAAGAATGGCCGCGAGGACATAAGCTCTCAATACTTCACTACCCTGAGTAATACCAGTATAGTTTACCTCCCTCAAATCATGATAAATGTTATTTTCCCACTTCATACTTGGCCTATCTACCAGGTGTTTCCCTCTGGTTTTTTCTACAAGGAGTTTTCATGCTCTCTTTCATTCTCCATGTGTACGTACGGCGTCCATCGCAGTCTTATTACATCAGGTTTCTTATAAAGATAATGTATATCCACATGAGGTAGTCTTATCTAATAAACATGTCTGTCAAATTTTCAAAATATATATATATATATATATATATATATATATCTATCATCATCATCATCACTCCAGGGATTAGGCAATTGTCCGTTCCGACTTCATAATGCATCAGCCCAACGTCTTCTAGGTCTTCCAACATCACGTCTTCCTCTTGCTTGATAATTTCTTGCTAACAATGGATATCTCTCCTTACTCATTCCATCCTATATGATCAATCCATTTCTGTCTGTAATTCGTAACCTTATCCAATAAAGGCTGTACTTTCAATTCTTCTCTTATATCCTCATTTCTTATTCTATCAAGTCTTGTACATCCTTTAACTTGTCTTAAGAACCTCATCTCCGCCGTCTGTAATTCTATCCTTCTGTTTTTTCATTGGTGCCCAAGTTTCACATCCATACAATATTGTGGGAAACCGCCATAACATTATACATTTTTATCTTTGTTTCTTTTCTAATTATTTATATATATATATTAATATAATATATATATATGTATTCCCACAATATTTGAAATTAGTACCAGACACATATTCTTTGGGGGATAAAGTCGGCCGTGACACAGGGTTTGACATCTCGTGGCGATTGTTTTGAAATATGGCATCCTTAATTTTCATCTACACTTTGGACGTCCTAAGGGCTGTATTGAAACAAGCATTTTACTCATGTCCATATCGAATACAGTCCTACGTGATTAACTGGAAGTTACCAGGTGATTGTTAGGCGGGCTGCAGCACATACGGGGTTTTAATGATTTCCGTGCTGTGTGTTTGCATGGGTTTCCCATTACTGCATTACCAAACAATTCAATTGCTTCTCATTTATCATGCCGTGCTCTCTAATTCTGTTTTCATTAATTAAAAATAACGACATAATACCTTTGGGAAATGTGGTTTTTCAACCATACATGCACTTTTAATATTAAACATTTCGTTATCTAAAACAAAACAAAATTATTATATTATTTCATTCTATTTCACTGGTAATACTAATAAATAATAGTTTAAAAAAAACTAAAATAACACGATTTATTAGAAACCCGAACTAAAAAAATGAAAAATAATTTTATTTCCGACAGGGATAAAATTAAAGTGGTCAACATAAAAATCATCTCCAATACAAATAGAATAAGACTAGAGTTATCTACCAAAAATAATAATTTTACCATCAAAGCGTGGAGTGTGCTCTATATCAATTATTATATTTGATAATATACCGAGTCTCTGGGGCACGCCGTAGCGTAGTGGTTAAGGCACTGCGCTACAAGCCGGAGGTCGAGGGTTCGAGTCCCGGTGGGGTCAGGATTTTTAAACTGACCCAAAACCTTCTGGCGGCACTATGGCCCTGGGTCGACTCAGCCTCTAACTGAAATGAGTACCAGACGCTTGTTCTGGGGTAAAGGCGGCCGTCACGCAGGCTGACAACCCGGCTGACATCAAGTGCCGATTGTCAATAAAAAGTGGGAGCCTTAACCTCCTACTACCCCAAGGGCCTCCTGAGGCCTGTAGTGGGATTAAACAAACAATATACAGTCCTCTAAGAAGAAAAATGTACAAACCATAAAAAGCACCCCACGCTTTCGAACGGTAAAATTATTTTTTTATTGTTTATTTATTATTTTGAAAACACCATCGCCAAAAATAATGTACAACGCACGTTTGTGAAGTGTTTTAACAGAATCTCAGAAATTAAAATTCCCGCTATCGCTCGATTCTGTAAAAACCACTTCCCAACACTCGCAATCGTAATATGCTATTTCTTCTTCTTCTTTTTTTTTTTGAGAAAGAGAAGTTGGGATGCCAAGAGTCTCTGTTAATGTCATTTCCAGAATTCAGCCTTGTTTAATTTCTGTTGTGCACCTCATTCTTATTTCTAATTATTGTTCATAGGTATTTGAATTCAGCTGCAGCCACTTCTTCAGACTTGAATACATAAAATTAGTATTCGTTGTATTTTTATCGAATTCCGAAGGAATGAACTATTGAGCTTGTTCTCATGAAAATATTTTGAAAATGTTTACAGATCTTCAACGATTCTATTTAGAAGACACCGAAATGGCGATTACACATACACACACTCTCTCTCACACACACACACACACACACACACACACACACACACACACATATATATATATATATATATATATATATATATATATATAGAGAGAGAGAGAGAGAGAGAGAGAGAGAAGAGAAAGAAGAAGAGAGAGAGAGAGAGAGAGAGAGAGTGTGTGTGTGTGTGTGTGTGTGTGTGTGTGTGTGTGTGTGGGTGTGTGTGGTGTGTGTCCCCTACAATACTCTAAGCGACCACAACTGTTTCAAGCGAAACCAAAACCTTAGGATATAATAATTAATTTAAAAAAGTAGGGTCGAGATCGTTAAACAAGCAGAATTGGACCGTTAGGTGTAGGAGTTCACCTGAAACGAAAATTTAAAAATCGTTTGTGGGTCGTAATTTTGATATTTCGCAACAGAACTGAGTATCCTTCCATCCATAGTAATTCTGCCCGAGGGCAGGTCTTTCACTTCATTCATAGCATTTTCATGCTATGCTTGCAGCTTTACTAGAGAATTATAGGGTGTGTAGCTTCTCGTTGTTTTCCACACCGGTGAAGGATGATGATGATAATGATGATGATGGCCGGATGATTTTCGGGGACCGTTGGGCCGTAAGCTTCCTGACATTTGTCTTACAGGTGAGAAAAAAAACGAAAAAAAAAATCTTATCTAGAAACCTGTTCCGACAGGGATTCGAACTCAGTATAGACTATTAATATAAACACATAAAGGCATTCTCCAAAAAACTGGTAAAATCCTATAGTTAGAAGTTGCGGTTTACAAAAAACCCGACATTTAAAAATTGACTTTTCACAATATATAACATATAATTTAATTAAGCTCTAAATTGGCAGTGTGTCCTATAAAATATATTTGTTTTCCATTCATTTAATATGTTGAAAAAATAATGGAAAAATGAATCGGTAGATATTATTTAAATTTCTGTCAAATATACAACAACATACAGTACTTATATGAAACTGCCAATCATATCATGCCGAAATTACTTTGAAATTTCTTCCAGAGAAGCGTTCTGGTTTACCAAGGCCGTGTCCAAAAATGTATCTTCTGTTTTTTAACCTGAAAATCACTAAAATCCAGCGTCAAAACTCTTATTTAAACTATAGGGATGTAATAAAACTCCCAAATTGATACATTGGATAACCGTCAGTACCTTACCGTATGCACCGTGTCCCGCATCATTCCACTCCGCTCTTACGCAAGCAGGAGGTCCATTTTCTCTGTACAGTGAGTTGTCATTGCTGGATCCTGGCTTCGATTTCTGTCCCTTGAAGTAAAAAAGGTTTATTTTTGTCCCGGTCTTGCGCTTTTTCTGAGAGAAAATTTAAAGGTAGGTTTCAGCATGCATTGATTGACGGTTCCCTTGTTAGTTAATAATTTACGGTTATGCATGATTTATTTTCTCTGCGTTTCAACACGTTTAAATCATGTGGCACCAGTAATTGAGTTCCTCCAATTTAATAAAATAAATACAATGTGCTTAGTTGGCCATGGAGTCGTTTTTACGTTGTTTGGCGTAAATGATCAATGCAGATATTTGTGTAATACTTTACTATTTATTTATTTATTTATTGTGTTCTGTCCTAAGACGTCCCTTCACTGCAATCATATAATTATATGCTATGCTTTAACAGCTTTAGTTAGGGGAATTGTAGGTGTGGTAGCTTCCCGTTCCTTTCCACACCGTGGATGATGATGGCCTCAAAGCTACTCGTACCTGACATTTGTCTTACAGGTGAGGAAAAACCCCGAAAAAAACCTCACCCAGGAAGCTTCTCCCAACCGAGGATCGAACCCGGGCCCGTTGCGTGACAAGGCAGCACGCTACCTCGAGATCACAGCGGTTGGGCTTACTTCACAATAATTTTATATAATTCTATAAACTATTATAACGCGAAGACGACCTAACAACAAAACTATTCTTCAGGCAATCTAAATAATAATTTAAATTTCATCTTCAAAAATTCAATATTCGACCTACTTAGGGCAATATCATCAGAAACCAGTCAGTACCTGGATAGTAGCTGGAAAATAACATACAACCTTCTGCTGACGTTGGGACTGGTCCCTAAAGGCCTACAATGTTTTAATCGTTTTTTAACAGTTGAGACTGAATAAAAAGTACAATTTTTAATTTTATATTACTTACTTACTCAACTGGCACTATCGAACCCGTTGTTCATGGCAGCGCGGACATAAGCCCTCCATACATCCCATCCCGAGCCAATACTTTCCAATCATTCCCTGTATATTTAACTTCCCTCAAACATAGTTAATGTTATTCTCCCACCTCATTCTTGATCTACCAACTAGGCGTTTTCCTCTGGTTTTCCTACAAGAAGCTTCCATGCACGTATTTCATTCCCCATACGTGCCACATATCCTGTCCATCGCAATCTACGAGACTTTAACTGTTCTTATTATATCTGGCTTCCTATAAAGTTTGGTCATGTAGTCATCTCCATTCACCTGTTGTTCATCTCTCTTTGGTCCAAACCTTTTTCTAAGTACTTTATTCTCAAATACTCGTAATCTCCTTTCCTCCCTTAAAGTAAGAGTCTATGTTTCGCACCCTATAATATAACTGGTAGAATAATAGTTTTATATATTTTCAGTTTTTTAACGTTTTTGAAAGGAGTTGGGACATCAAAAGTCTCTGTAATGCATAATAGCATGCATTTCCAGAATTCAGCCTAAGTTTTATTTCTTTGTGCATCTCATTCCTATTGAGATTATTGTTCCTGGTATTTGATTTCAGCAACTTCCTCAAAATTTCCCTCATTTTTCATTAGCTGTCCATTTCCATTTATTAATGTATTTCGACGTGTGACCATATATTTAGTTTTATTGATATTTACTTCCAGTCCTAATTTCCTAGTGTTTACTCAATAGTGTGTGCGTGTTATCCTTTAGTATATCTTCGCTATCGACCAATAGTACTACATCATCGCCATAAACTAACAGCTTATTAATACCATTGAGTTGTAGGCCTTTCTCTCATCCTCTAGATATTTGATGACATGCTCTAGTACAAAATTAAATAGTAGAGGAGAGAGTGCATCTCTCTTGCTTCAACCCATTCTGGATTTTAAAAATGTTCGTTAACTGTTTGCCTACACACGCCCTACTCTTTTGTGCCATTTTAGACACATTCGTATAAGTCTAACTAACTTTTTTGGAATTCCGAACTCCAGCAGGATACTATTTAACCTTCTCTCTCTCTTAATTTAATCGTATGCTTTTTTTGAGTGTACGTATAATTGATGTACAGAACGATTATATTTTCCCATTTTATATTACAATTTTTAATATCTCGGACTTATATATATTTAAATAATTTTCTTATTGATATTCGAACTACATTTGCGACACAGTGTAGCAGTCATTTGAAACGTTGAATGATAAAAAAAGCTTAGTGAATATGTATTATATATAACCGAATTCGAATTGAAATTTACATATGATTCGTCAGCAGAATCAACTAACTAACTAAAACACTCACTGACACTATAGAATTCTTAGGTTCATGGCCGCAAGTACATAAACTTTGCATGCATCCCTATCCTGAGCTAATGTTTTCCAATCTTCCCTGTATAATTATTTCCCTCAATCATGGATAATATTATTCTCCCATCTCATTCTTGGTCTATCAAACTGGGCATTTTCACTTTTTTTTTCCTACAAGAAACTTCCCATGTACCTCTTTCATTCCCCATTCGTGCCACATGCCCTGCCTATCGCAGTCTACGCGACTTAACTAATCTTATTATATCTGGCTTCATATAAAATTCATGTAGTTTCACTGTAAAGTAGACTTTTTCTCTGATCTGTATGTTCATCTCCTTTGGTCCAAAAATTTTCCTAAGCAATTTATTCTCAAATACTCGCTATCTTCTTTCTCCCCTTAAAGTAGGAGTCCATGTTTCAGATCCATATAATATAACTTGCACAATAACGGTTTTATATAATTTATATATTTTCAGTGTAGGCTATATATTTTCGAGAGAAGTTGGGACGAAAGAGTGCCTGGTAATGCGTAATAGCATGGATTTCCAGAATTGAGCCTATGTTTAATTTTCTTTGTGCAACTCATTTCTATTTGTGATTATTACTCTTAGTATTTGAATTTAGTCTTACTTACGTACTTACTTACTCACTGGCACTATCGAACCCGTAGGTTCATGGCCAGCACGGACATAAGCTCTCCATACATCCTATCCTGAGCTAATGCTTTCCAATCATTCCCTGTATAATCTACTTCCCTCAAATCATAGTTAATGTTGTTCTCCCACCTCATTCTTTGGTCTACCAACTGGGCGTTTTCCTTCTGGCTTTCCTACAAGAAGTTTCCATGCACGTCTTTCATTCCCCATACGCGCAAACATGTCCTGCCCATCGCATTCTACGGGACTTAACTGTTCTTATCACTTCTTCAAATTTTCTCTCATTCGTCACTAACAGTCCATTTTTATTATATATTTCTATGTGTGGACATATATTTACTTTCAGTTCCAATGTGTTATTGTTATAAATAGATTGTGTCTCTTGGCCCTTAGTACGTCTTCGCCATCGCATGATAGTACTGTGACTTGTACGTACACATTCAATTAATTCTGTTATTGACATTCGAACTCCATTTTATGACACTATGTAAGAGTAATTTAAAAATGTTAAAAAGATAATAAAAAGAGCTTGATGAATATATATTAATCTACAACCAGATTCAAATTGAAATTTACATATGATTCGACATCAGAATGTCGACTTTAATTGAATTTTAGTTGTGATGTTTGTTTGTAGATAAAATGGGAACACAATACATGGGAGTGTGAGGCAGGACGTGTATTGAAGGAATTCAGAGCTGGCAGGTGAGGGGGGAGGGGGTTTTAGCTAAGAGTCGCGATCACTTTGTGCGGATAGATGCTGAAAGAGAAAACCTGGGAATTCAATTAGTGAACTGGCAAACGCAGGCAGACCAACTTTTACTCCCTTGTGGTTCGTAGCTAAAAACACATCAGACCCCACTGATACTCGCTAGATTTTTATCACATATTCAGAGTAAATCATTTTTACTTCTCTTGGCATTTCAATAATGAATCCCTAGCATAGTCCCTTACTTTAAAGGGTGATGTTAAAACAAGTAAAAAGTACCTCGAAATAATAGCCTTATATTCTAGATCGTACAAATGTGTCTAAATGTGTCTAAATAACAGAAAGAGTAGGGTGCAAATAGTTTTAGGATACTCTTGTTAATAAGATCAAGATTAAAATGTACCTGTTGGCATGTGCCGTCATCCTCAACTTTGTCAAAATAATGTATGTAAAATATTATTAACTGGAGGCCTTTCGGAGTTACATACATTATTTTAAGAAAGTTGAGAACAACGGCACCTGTCAACAGGTACATTTTAATTTTTATCTTATGACTATTCATCTCAACGGAATTTGATATGAATGTTATTAGTATTGCTCTTCCAGGCTGAATGGATGTGGTACAGTTTTCTTTTAAACACGACGTTTCATCTACTGCTGCTTGTAGACATCTTCAGGAGATTCTGCGCGCCCTCTGTGAACTCTTCAACTGTCGGCTGCAGACTGGCTGGCCGTGGATGCCTACAATTCTATAGTTTCCGGATACTTTTGAAATTCGCAATGGTGTTAAAACAAGGGAGACGCTCTATCTTCCCTACTATTCAATTTTGTACTACAGCATGCCATTATTTTTTAGAGGATGGAGAAGGCTAACACTCAACGGTGTTAATAAGCTGTTAGTTTATGCTGATGGTGTTGTAGTACTATTAGGCGCATGAGCGAGGAAATACTAAGGGTCAATACGTACACTCTATTGAGTAATACAAGAAATTGGGACTGGAAGTAAACAACAATAAAACTAAAATATATGTTCACACATAAAAATACGTTATATAAGTATAATTAGAAATGGACAGCTAATGAAAAATTAGGAAATTTTGAAGAAAGAAGAAATGGCTAAATTCAAATGCCAAGGAATAATAATTACAAACAGGAATGAGATGCACAAAGAACTTAAACATAGGCACATTCTGGAAATGCATGCTATTGTGTATTATAGGGACTCTTTATTCCAACTTCTCTTAAAAAACACATTGAACTGAAAATGTATATTAGCCTATATGGATGCGAAACATGAACTGTTACTTTAAGGGAGGAGAGAATAAAACGAGTATTTGAGAATAAAGTGAGCGGCTCCAGGTTGAGGAAAACCAGCTATAAACGGCTGGGGGACTCGACATGCTAACCACATGTCACCCCTACACTGGCTGTTGAGCATCTACCTCTGTGATTGACACATGTGGATGTGAAGGGCCAGCAGCCGCGTGGTTAAAAGGGCAACCGCGTGAAAAGTGGAAAGACCCTCAATCGGATCGGAGGAATATTGTTTAGACGAAAGAGAGATGGACTGACAGGCGATTGGAGAAGACTACATAACAGTGAGCTACGTAATATTTATAGGAAACCAGATATAATAAGAACAGTTTTTAAGTCTTGTAGACTGCGATGGGCAGGACATTTGGCACGAATGGGGAATGAAATAGGTGCATGGAAGTTTCTTGTAGGAAAAACTAGATGAAAATCACCCAGTGGTAGACTAAGAATTAGGTGGGAGAATAACATTAACCGTTAATTTGTGGGAAGTAGATTATACAGGGATTATTGGAAAACAAGTAGCTCAGGATAGGTATGTATGGAAATCGTATGTCCGCGCGGCTATGCACCTATGGGTTTGGTACAGCCAGTGAGGTTAGTTTTAGTTAGTTAGATGGATTACTGGAGAAGATCATTGAGGAAGTCCAGATTAGAAAGAATTTGAAACGCTTGAAATCAGAAAAAAAAATATGAAAGTTGATAGAGAGCATGCATTACACACAATTGAAAGAAAGTTGATTAAGATGGTATGGACATCTCAAAGAGGATGGCATCTAATAGAATTCATAAGAAGACCTAAAGAAGGTTGGATGGACGGTATGAGAAGAAGTATGAGTGAACTGGGTCTTACAGGTGAGGATGTTGAGGACCGATACAACTGGAGAAAGCTAATTTCTACAGAGTTACTGAAATCCACTGTATTATGGATTAATTACGAAATATATATTGTTATTGTGAAGATCTTGAAGAAGATTTCAGGGTTGTTGGCCGTAGTCTCGAGGCTTGAAGTTCCCCAACGTTTCGCCAGAGACTGCGTCAACCCTTGAGGATGCCGGAGGCAGTCTCTGGCGAAACGTTCTGGAAACTTCAAGCCTCAAGACCGCAGCCAACAGGCCGGAAATCTTCTTCAAGGTCTTTATAGTAAAACAAAAGAAAGCGCTGACCGGAAAGGGCCCCAGTCACTATCATATTCCTTTCTTTATTTTTATAAATCTTGAACTCTCAAGAACGTCAAGGAATTTAAAATCAATTACCGATCTCATCAAAACATGAGCATAGTTAGAAATATATTGATAGATCCCAGGGTTTTTTTTTTCAGTCAATAATAATTAGTCTTGATTGAGATAGCCTCGTTATCGAAACGTGTTGACTGTTCTAATATTTGGTTATGATGATTTGGTTTTTATTGATAATGTGTAGGCCTAATACATTATTATTATTGTTATATTAAGTATTATTATTATTATTATTACTTACTTACTA
>JASPKZ010004831.1:0-21499 GCA_030220185.1 Diploptera punctata | reverse complement strand
TTTTATTCGGGTTAGAAGGGTGATAGAGTCGCAAATATTGCAGTTAAAACATTGGGTTCGACCTTTACTAATTGTCTTCTAAATTCATGTGACGAGAGTCTTGAGAAAATTCATCCTAGATACCTCTGTACATATAACTTTAGGTATTATATATTTGTATAAGCTGCATGGAAACCATTCTTCTGAGGACACAACACACAACTTCAGAGCTAGGTAGAGCCAGAGTTACTATTTTATTTGCTACTGAAGTCTCCAGCCGTCATTCGAGAAAGAAAAACATACCCTTCTTAATCTTATAGATAATTTTGTTTTGGCGATTCAAACTTAACCCATGCTCTTGGCAACCTGTGTTAAATTATAAATAAGCAAATCAATTTCTGCCTCCATCACCTGAACTGAAACAAAAAATCGATAAAAAATTTGAATGACACAGAAATACAGTACTGTAATACTTGGGAAGGTAAGTATTGTTTGCTAGATAGAATTATAGGTTGAAAATTAGAATAAACATATATGAAATAAGATTTTATGGTATATTTTAATGTCCTTTATACACAATATTTTCTGTGAATACTCTTACAGAATAAAGCGGATACAAGATGTGACAAACATTTACGAGGATATCAAATCTTCTTACAAGTATATGGAGTGAATTCAATTTCATGTTGTGGGATATTGTTTATTAGTCTTGAGTTTATTTGAATATTATAAATAAAAAATATCTATATATCGTAAAAGTAACATTATTTCTTTAAAATGGGGCTATACAAAAAAGAAGAGGAACAGATTCAAACATATATTTCTTTCAACACTACAAAAATTAATTACAATTCCAACGTTCCAGGAAGAGAAAAGTGATGCTTTACTATACGGGCGCATTGGTTGCGGTTGCTTGTAATGTTGACTGTTTTTGTATTATTAAAATGCGCCCACAATAGGACTTGGCACTGGAAGAGGGCACCTACATTCCGGGGCTCCAAGGTCACCAGACCTAAGCCCTGTGTGTGTTTTATTCTGGTGTGTTTCCGTAAAAGACCGGACTTTTATCTCTTTCCTAGCCTGGACACTCTTGAAAAAATCTTGAATATTAGCCGTGATTCGGGAACTAAATACAGCTATAATGGCAAAAAAAAAAAGAGCCACCTTATTGATTATTTGTGATTTGTAACGCAGGAGACTAATAATAAATGCATTAAAATAGTGAAATTTGAAACTTTCCTCTTTCCAGGAAACGTTCGAAATTGTGTTTTTTATTTTTCTGTAGTTTTGGAAGAAAAGAAAATAAATGTTTGAATTCGTCCTTTCTTTGGGAATAAGTGTCTGATAATATCTGTCTTCTCAACTAAAAAAGCATGATGATTTTACCTGTTTGACGACCGTCTTTTGAAAGAAATTAATTTTAGTTTAAGACGGATAATATTACCACGTAACTTGCTTATAATATTTAAACATTTACAAACGTCAACGGTGATTTACAATGAAGTTTAGAAGTATGATTATTATTCTACTGTAATCACAAATGTTTTTCTTTAAAAATAAAAATACCCCATAGATTAATAATAAGCATTTCTCTTAATAATGCAAAAATTGTGTTAGAAAAGAAAGAAAAGCACTACTATATATTAACTTACTCATTGTCATACCGATACATAGGTTTCAGCTATCCACGCATCCCTATCCCGAGATAATATTTCCAATTCATTCCCTGCATTATTCAATGCCCTTAAATCAGGTTAACATAAATTTTCCCTGTCAGCGTACTGGAAACGTTTCCTCAGGTTTCCTAAATGCGTTTGATGCACTTCTTTCATTCGATTCTTTCTTACCATTTCGGTCTGTGGCTATTTTATCATGCAATTTATAATTGGGCGTACAGAATTAAACTTGTTTTAAATGACACACACCAATTATACATTTTCGTTTGTGACTTCTCTTTATGAAATCATTGTTTTTACATACTGGCATTATTTTGGGTACAATTGAAGTCACACTTTTTATCTCACCAGTTAGCGGTTTTGTGTTTACAGTCTGCTCTGGGTTGAGATGTTTTCTCGGTTGAATAGTTAAACGATGACCACATTTTTTTTTTTTTTCAACCTTCATATTTGTTGATGTCTGTAGAATTAAACGTCTTAATATTCTGGTTACACATACAAATAGATTTTTCTTAAATTAGTATTTTGTTGTCTTTTGGAGTTCATGCATGTAGCGTAGCGGAAACCCCGCGCTGTACATTGCCTCTAGCCGTTAATCTTACATATTAATTACTACTTTTCAATCAGTTGCTTTCAATGAGGTGGAAAAAATACAACTTTATTCTTTTTAACATGTATGAATTGGATCACTTCCTTCTATATCTTGCTTACGTATGGCCTTTCTTGCATTGTACCTGTTTTTCTAATACCATTTCATTTTTTTTTGCACCCCTTTTTTGTTCCCTCGCAAATCGGAAGTTATTTTGGTACAGTATTTAGGTTCACTTAAGATACATAGTATGAAAATTTTCCCTCATCTGATAGTTTTATTTTTTGTGGAATACTCTGGTTTTATTCTTCCCTTTTTTGTATTTCTTATAACGTACGTCACAGTATTTACTGAATTATTGCAATGTAGTATTTGTCGTTGCTTCTATATGGTGATTGGTCATACACTTATTGCTTCGTTTTTACCCCATTCGTCTGTCCGTTTAATTATTATCCTTGGGAGGTCTTATTGACATGGATTGCAATGTACACGATTATAAAAATCGTAAAATTTTATAAATTTCAATTCAATCTACAAAATAAACTTTACAAGTAATGGAAAGGTAATGTGGAAACTAAACAGATTTTTTAACCATAGCATGATTATTTTAATATAGCAGAGTAAAAGAAAAAGAACAGGGACTATACAAAACGTGCATAAATATGAAATAATGCCCTATAACAGGACACGAATAAAAAAGTTGCATTATTAAACTTGATTTACTGTAAATTTGATTTGCGTTCTAGTAAAATTGTTATGTGAATGCTAGGTAGAGTTAGAAAGTATGCGGAGATTGTTTGTATTCCACATTAAGATTGTGGAAACAAAAAATGCAACATTGTTTACAAACATATTGACCATAACTGAAATAAGTTTCGTTCGAACGTTTTTAAAGTAACACCATTTTTTATGACTATTTAATAACCGGATTCTTAATTTTTATTAATGAATATAACTGATATATGTAACCAAAATCAGGATTGGAAACCCCGAGAAAAACAAATGGCTCTACGGTGATTACGATGATAAGATGTGAAAACAGTGATTGTTAGTGTTATCTATTGTATTATTATTAATTATTATAATGTTATTGATATACCCTGTTTCAGGGATGTCGTCTCGAGGTTGCGTGCTGCCTGACAGTAGTGGGCTCGGGTTGATTTACGCGGTCGGCGTAAGTGAGATCTTTGCAGAGTTTTTCCTCGCCAGAAAGGCAAATCTCATGAACATTCGGGCCCAAACGCTCCCCAACACATTATGAATATTCATCAATCACCTTATTTTGATTAAGTTTAGAATATTAAGACCTGGCTATCACAAACATTGTTCGTTATGATATCAGTAGGGCAGCGTATCACCGCGTTCCCGGGCGCCGCAACCTCAGATGTGGGTTCCCAAGACACCAATACCAGGGAAAGAGGAATACGGGAAATGGGCTCGGAAATGACCCCAAATTTTCTGGCATTGAAATTAAAAAATATTATAAGCCTACTACTTAATATGAATAACATCTTCCAAATCGTAGCGCGACAGGCTAGGAATAGACAACGCCCCCTGGGGGCCTACCAAGACGGTTCTGTCTTTCACATCCACATGTGTTATACCGAGATAGACGATCACCCAGCAGGTCGGGTCTCCTCAAGCAGTTATGGTGGGCCGGATTTCCAAGTAGTAAATCACCGGTAGAACACACTACCCACTCACCCCACATCATGGCACGAACATAAACTTCACTTAATTCAAATGAAGTAGAATTTTCTTGTAAATACTGCGATGTTTAAAACCCGGTTGGTAACGATGAGTTGTGGCAAAATGAAATGGTAAAATTAATATCGAAATGTGAATTTGTATTAATTTTTTGTAAGCAAAATATTTGAATTATAACGTAAGGAAGGCCTAAATTCTACAATAAAATAGAAGTGGTTGTTTATGTGAGATTGAGGTAATATTGACCGATGCGAAGAGATACTTAAAAAGGCCACACGCAAAAAAACCCGATGAATAAAACCTATGAAATGAGACTTGAAGAAATATTAAAAAACTAAATATATGATTACCCTGGAATTACATTTTATAATGGGAGGGGCAGCTCATATCAATATGAGGATATTTTAAGGAGGAGGCTGATATTATTTAAAATTACATTTAGGACCAATAAATCGAAATAGGAATGAGATGCAAATAGGAAATTAAAAAACACAAGGCTCAATCTCTGGAAAAGACATGCTACTATGCATTAAGAGACCTGAGTCCAACTCCTTTCGAAATATGTTAAACTGAAATATTACAAACTGTTATTCTCACCAGTTACTATTAAAGCATGCGAAAGTGGTCTCTTACTTAAAGGGCACAATACGGAGATTACAGTATTTGAGAGTAAAATTGTTAGGAAAAAATTATGACAAAAGAAGAGGTGTGAAAAAAAAGGTGAATGAAGAAGACTTTGTTAACAGTGAACTACATGGTCTTTTATAGGAAGTGAGGAATATAAGAAAAGTTACGCTCGCCATTACTGTGGTGGGCAGGAGCATAATCACGGTGGGGAAGAGAAAGTGCAGGAAGTTTCTTGTAGCACAATTCAAACACCCAGAAGAACAAGAATGAGGTGGGGAGAATCACATAACTATGATGTAGGGAAATGAATGGAAACATAAGATCGGATACGGGACATGTATGGAGAGCTCATGTCAAACGCGCCCATGAGCGTAACGGTTTTTGGATAGTGCCAGTGCGTAAGGTTTAGTCAAGGTAGTTATAAACGATTCATTTCGAATTCATTAGTTTCTGGATCAAAAACTTTTAACTTTAACAAAACAATATAAATTCACAGCATTCCTGTAAAATTGCGACCAAAGTACTGGTTGTTTTAAGTCTGTGATTTCGAATGTTTCATATTGAATGAATTTATCTATCTAATCAATCAAGAAGTTCTTCCCACGGTTGGTTAATATAAAAGATAAAATATTGCAAAAGTTATGATCATTTCGACAAACCCAAGCGCCAAAAAAAGACCTAAAAAGGCCCTAGGCTATCAGCCGACTGATTGGTACACATCCACATGTTGTTAATCGCAGAGGTTTGCGGATCATGTAGGCAGTTTAGCGGTGACATTAGGTCAGTATGTCGGTCCGAGGAAGGTTTTTCTTAACCTTGGAGTTGCTACTTATTGTAGAACCCAAAATGCCTTCCCGATGCTGCGTGTGCACAGGGTCCATACTGACCGAAATCTGTGAAAACTTCTTCCCCGTGGGGACTCGAACCAGCGCAAGTTCCTAACCATTAGACTACGGCGCAAACATCTTTCTTAGGTTGTAATAAAAACCATTTTTTTGTTGGTCGCATTTTAAAAGAAATGTTTCTTATCCAAATTTGTTACTTTGAGAATCGAACACACAACACCTTTAAACTTTCATAGTAACTCTTCTACGGATACCTATAACACACATGGATGTTTCTAAAATATTTGTGTTAGCGTTTATTTACAAAACTCTATAGAATATGACTTGCATTGAATTTGATACTTCTCTCTAGTTGAATGTCATTATTTAAGGAAAGCCGTGAATTCAGTACGAAACCTCGTATAATTGTAACAAGCACTGAGATTTGTTAATAAGTCATCTCAAACTGACTGACTCATTGACTATCAAATCCATGGTTCATGGCCACGCGGATATAAGCTCTCTATACATCCCTATCCTGAGCATGTTTTACAATCATTCCCTGTATGATCTACTTCGCACAAAATCATGGTAAATGTTATTCTCTCACCTCATTCTTGGTCCACCAACTGGGAGATTTTCCTCTTGTTTTCCACACAAGAAGCTTCCATGCACCTCTCTCATTACCAATTCGTGCCACATGTCCTGCCCATCGCTTGTCTATTTGACTTAACTATTATTACCATTATTATATCTTGGCTTCGTACTACATGTAGTTTACGTTATGTAATCTTCTACATTCACTTGTCTGTTCATCTCTCCTTAGTTCAAAAATGTTTCTTAAGAACTTTATCTCAAATTCTCATAATCTCCTTTCTTCCCTTAAAGTATGAGTCCATGTATCGCGTCTATATATATAATATAATGTTAGAATAGTCTTACATATTCTGGGATTAACGTCTTTAGAAAGCAGTTGGGACGGACAAAGTCCCTGTAATGAATAATAGCATGCATTTCCAGAATTGAGCCTTATTTTCTTATTTTTACATACTACATAAAGGTGTAGGTAAAGTGATCGCACTACAGACCTCAGGAGGTCCTCAGGGTAGTAGGAGGTTAAGGCTCTCACTTTTTCTGGACATTCGGCACTTGATCTTAGCCGCCTTTTCCCCGAGTACAAGCGTCTGTACTAATTTCCGTTAGAGATTGATTTGACCACAGGACCATAGTGCCGTCTGAATGTTTGTGTCAGTTTAAAAATCCTGACACCACCGGCTTGTAGCTTATTGCTTTAACCACTACGCTACGGTGTGCCCCCGAATAAGTTAAAAAAATTACATAATTATAATATCCATCCATAGTAAATCTGCCAGAGATCAGGTCTTTCACTTCAATCATAGCAATTTCATGCTATACTTTGCATCTTTACTAGGGAATAATAGATGTGGTATCTCAACTTAGCTTTCCACCACCGTAAAGGAAGATGATGATAAGGATAATAATAATGATGGCTGGATGGTTTTCGCACCCCCTAGGGATTGCAAGACCTTGTCGTTGGTGGGGGTGCTTGTGAATCAGAATTATCCTTTGGGCTATGCCAGCAGTAGCATAGCTACAGGTAGGGCCTCCCAAGCTGGACAGGCCAAAGGTGAGTGATCAGACTAAGAAGCAATCCAGATGGGTAGATCAGGCTCAACAGCTGTGGTGAAAGCAACTGATTTAGGGGACGGAAACCCCAAAATCAAATGACCTGGTCCTCCGAGCTGGGGGTTGGGCGTTAGGCCAGCAACCTATCACTGTAAAAAAACTTTCCCGCTACAACATCTCAACGAAGTACAGGCGGACAGAAACAAAGAAGACGACCACAGCAGAGAAAAAGGACTATGAATAAACTAGAGATAGGTACTTGGAATGTCAAAACTTTATTAAAACCCGGAAAATTACAAGAATTAGTCGATCAAATCAGAAGAACTAATCTCAATATAATAGCCTTACAAGAGATAAGGTGGACTCAAAGCGAAATAATCAACAAACAAGATTATACATTGTATTACTCTGGAACTGAAAACAAAATCGGACAAGTTGGAACAGGTTTTTTAGTCATGAAAAAATTGCAGAATCGTGTTATAAATTTTGTTCATATTAATGGACGAGTATGTACACTGCGCATTAGGGGAAAATATAATAATGTGACACTAGTAAATTGTTATGCACCAACTGAAGATAAATATATCGAAACTAAAGAATTTTTTTACAATGAAGTACAAAAAGTAATGGACAAAATACCTACAAGCGACACAGTGATAGTGCTTGGAGACTTCAATGCCAAATTAGGCAAAGAAGAATCATTCAGCTCAGTAACTGGAAAACATACTCTTCATGAACAAACTAACACAAATGGTGAACTGCTATGTGATCTTGCAACGATGAACAACCTTAAAGTCATGAGTACACAATTTCAACATAAAGAAATACACAAAGGTACATGGCAATCACCTGATAACAATACCATAAACCAATTGATCATGTTCTGACTAATGGTAATAAACATGAACTGATAGAAGATGTAAGATCCCTCAGGGGACCAAATATAGATTCAGATCACTTTTTAGTGAAAGTGATAATGAAACAATCATTACCAACCATCTATAAAAACAAAAAGAAACAGGAGATAAATATTAAATGGAATGAAAAGAATTTACAGAATGCTGCTAATTAAAAGGATACTGTAAGAGGTTATATGAAAATCTGATTAAATTAGATGAAAAGAAGATGTTAACGAAGAGTGGAACTCAATACAACAAACAATTAAAGAATCAGCTAATGTCACCATAATGAAACAAGAAGTCCAACCACGCAACGAATGGTGGGATGAAGAATGTAAAGAAGCCATAAAACAGAAGAATGAAGCAAGGCAGAAAAAATTACTAATGAACATACGAATCAATCAAGAAAGTTATAAAATCAAAAGAACGAAGAAAATAAGTTATGTAAGAAGGAAAAACGAACATGGCTTAATATGAAACTAAATTCAATAGAATTAAATTATAAGAAAAATGAAACCAGGAAATTCTTCAAAGATGTAAATAGTTTCCAAAAATACAAAGCAGGTTCTTTATAATGCAGAGATAATGAAGGTAATATCCTAACACAAAAAGAACAAATTCTTCAAAGATGGAAAGAATACTTCACCGAAATCTTTCATAAAGATAATCAAACAAGAATTTTTATGCCAGAAACTCCAAACTTTCCCAACTCACAATCAATACAACCTCCATTGTGGAACGGACTACATTATATTATACAAAATTTAAAATCAAATAAATCGGCTGGTCCTGATAATATTCCACCAGAATTAATTAAACATGGAGGACGAACATTAAAACAAAAAAATACATAAACTAATACTCAATATTTGGAATAAAGAAGAAATACCAACAACCTGGAATGAAGGAATTATCTGTCCTGTGTTCAAGAAAGGAGATAAACTGTTATGCAATAATTACAGACCTATAACTCTCTTGAACATTGCATACAATATTTTTGGAATTATATTAAACAATAGACTTTTAGAAATAATAGATGGGAAAATGAGTGAGGCCCAAGCGGGATTCAGACCAAACAGTTCTACAATAGACAATATCTTTGTAAGGAAACAAATCTTTGAGAAATGTCACGAATACAATATTAACTTATATATTTGTTTATTACTCCCAAGCTTTTGATACTGTACATCGAAACAAATAATATGAAAGTCTAAGTGAATATGAGATACCTCAAAACTAATAAAATTAATAGCTTTAACTTTGATAGATACCAAGTACGATTAAAATGTAACAACGCACTCAGCGATGCGATTGAAGTAAACTCTGGGGTCAAACAGGGAGATCCTTTATCTACGACATTATTCTGTATAGTAATGGATATGGTCTTAAAACAACTTGATTTAAGAGGAAATATTTCAACAAGTCTAAAACAATGTCTTGCATATGCTGATATGTAATAATAACAGCAAGAACAAAAAATTCCCTACTGGAAACCTTTGACAAATTGAAAAAATGAAAGTATAAAATATGCGCTTTAATCAATCTAAATAAAACAAAATATTTTTGATGTATGAGAAATAAAACAAATTTGACTGAACTAACTATAAATAGTGAATGTAGTGAATGTATTGATCAAATTAACTCCTTTAAGTACCTAGGCACAATACTAAACGATAATAATACTGTTGAAGAAGAAATCAAAACAAGAATATCGCAAGGGAATAAAGCATATTTTGCTAATTTCGATATATTCAAAAGCAAAATTAATATCAAAAAATGTTAAATTCAAATTATATACAGCAATAAGAAGACCAATCATATGTTATGGAGCTGAAACCTGGGTACTAAAAGAAGCAGATAAATTAAGGCTATTAACGTTTGAGAGGAAAATATTTAGAAGAGTGCTAGGTCCAGTAAGGAAAATGGAACTTGGAGGTTAAGAAGGAATAACGAATTATACCTCAAGAATAATAAAGAAAATATAGTTAGTTTCGTCAAATCCAAAAGATTGCAATGGTTTGGACATACACTAAGAATGCAAAAGGAAGATTGGCGAATGATATTTTAAATTGGAAGCCAGAGGGAACAAGAACAAGAAGAAGACCTAAAGATCGAAGGGAAGATGACGTAATTGAAGATTTAACAGAGATGGGGATTTTTTATTTGAAATCTACTGGACAAGATAGGAGGAGATGGCGTAAACTAGTTGAGAAGGCCAAGACATTCCACTGGAAGTCGTAGAGCCTGACGAAGAAGAAGAAGGATGATTTTCGGGGACAGTTGGATCCTAAGCTTCCCGATATTTGTCCTAAAGTTGAGGAAGAAGCTAAAAAAAAAACCTTACTCAGGAGCCAGTGCCTGACGAGGCAGTACACGACCTTGAGACCACAGCGGGGTACAGTAGTAATATAAAGTAATTAATAACTTGCATACCTAATTAAATCTGAGTTTTCCCTGTGAATAGTATTTCGTGTTTGCACGCTTACTACATTATATTGGAATAGAATACATGTTAATATTTATAATTAAATCGTGATAAATGAAACTGTTGACAAACTTTTAATGATAATGTTCTGCAAAATAATTACAAAACAAACTCGTTAAATATAATGTATTATGTTGGCAGCATCGCATTATTCCATAGTGCGTTTATGGGCGCATGCGCATGCTGTCTACCTGGGACTTGGAAAAATTTATCACTGCATTTAATGGAAACTTACCCATGAATTATCCCGAAATGTTCTAAGTTAATTCATTGTAGAGCCACAGCGCGTAAAGCTATAGTCGCTGGTTCATTCAATCGCGCAAGTTAATTAAATATCTAAATTTATTTATCAAACATAATTAGGAATGAAAATGGGGACATGATTGCAGATTTCAGAGTATATTAAGTACATGGAAAATTTACTTAAATCAACCATTAATGTACATACAGAACAGAATATCGAAAAGGATAACTTACAGACAGCAGAAATGCTAATCGCAGAACCAAGTGCATTAGAGTCTGAAATGGCGATAGGAAATTTAAGCTGTATAAAGCATCAGGTTCAATTCAGATCCCAGGTACTGATAAAATCAGGAAGAGCAGGGGTAGAAGAATTGATGGACAAGATACGCCAGTTGCATAATATGATTTGGGATAAAGAAGTTCTTCCAGATTAATGGAAAGAATCGATTATCGTACCAAATTTATAAGAAAGGAGATAAAACTGATTGCAACAACTATAGAGGCATCTCATTACTTTCAACTTCGTACAAAATCATAACAAATATATTAGTTAGTAGATTTGCTATTTATATTATTGACATTCTAGGAGATAATCATTGTGGATTTTGATGCAACAGATCCACAATAGATCAGATTTTTAGCTTAAGACAGATTTTAGAAAATAAATGAGAATTTAATACATCATCTATACGTAGACTTCAAAAGGGCATGCAATTAAATTAAAAGAAAGAAGCTATATAGTATCTTGCTGGAGTTCGGAATTCCTAAAAAATTGCAAAGAACTTATACGAATGTGTCTAAATAGCAGAAAGATTAGGGTGAGTGTAGGCAAACAGATTTCAGATACTTTTGAAATCCACAATTGGTTGAAGAACTATGCACTATCTCATATACTATTTAATTTGGTACTAGAGCATGCCATCAAATCATTAGAGGATGAATGCTTATAACTCAATGGTATTAATAAGCTGTTAGTTTATGCTGATAATGTAGTACTATTGGGCGATAGCGAAGAGATACTATAGGCCAACACGCACACACTACTGAGTAACACTAAGAAATTGAGACAGGAAGCAAATATCAAAAAAACTAAATATATCACATATAGAAATACATTTTTTATATAATGACTCCAATATTGTCCTCTTAGATATTTCTGATGTTCTCTCCTGGCATTGGCGTAATCGTAACCCACTTCTAAAGTTGGGGCGTCTGGAAGATGCGGTTACGTTGCCCTGATGATATGATGGGTGATGATAGTGTTGCCCCTAATCCTATGCTTAATCTAAGATAAATATGAATGATGATGAATGCAATGGCGATATGATTTATAGGAACGTGTGGGCCTTAAAGTTTTCCAGGCATTTGTTTTATAGGCGTGTTAAAAACCCTCATCCAGAAAAACTGTCCCGACCGGGGATCGAACCGGGACCGCTGCGTGACAAGGCAACACACTATCTCGAGACCATAGCGATGGACTGAGAGAAATATATTATATGATGGAAGTGGACAGCTAATGACAATTGAGGGAAATTTTGAGGATGTGGCTGAATTCAAATACCTAGCAACAATAATCGCGAACAGGAGAGAGATGCACAAAGAAATTAAACATAGGCTCAAGTCTGGAAATGCGTGCTATTATGCATTAGAGAGGAATTTGATGTCACAACTCCTTTCAAAAAATGTTAGACTGAAAATATAGGCCTATAAAAACTATAATTCTACCAGTTATATTATGTGGGTGAGAAACATGGACTCTTACTTTAAAAGAGGAAAGGAGATTTAGAGTATTTGAGAATAAAATTCTAAGGAAAATTTTGGGACCAAAGAGAGATGAACGACAAGTGAATGGAGAAAACTTCATAACAGTGTACTGCATTGACTTTATAGGAAGTCAGATATAATGAGAACAGTTAAGTCTCTTAGATTGCGATGCGCAGGACATGTTCTATGTTCAAATGTTCAAAGTGTCAAAGTCCATATCATTACTGTAGGTTTACATTGGAACTCAGTTACAGGTAAGTGCTGAGTTTTTCCAAATTGTTGGAAGGGGGTTTACCTTACCCCTCTACCTGCGGTATGTAGGCTAATGGCACAATATGGTCCGTGGAAGGGCAATTAAGAAAACAGATAATTTGTCTAAGGTCTATATCAATGGTCCACTAGGAGGTAAAAATCGCCTGGAAGGGGAAGGTACTACTCTCTGTTGCAAAAAAATAAGTCTTCACAAGTTAAGAAAATATACGTCTAAATTATATATTTGTCTACCTCTGTGGTCTCGAGGTAGCTTGCTGCCTTTTCACGCAGCGGCGCCAACGGTCACCGGAAATCATCCGGCCATCATCATCATCATTATCCTTCACCTGTGTGCAAAACAACGGGAAACCACGACACCTATAATTCCCTAGTAAAGCTGCAAAATATAGCATGAAAATGCTATTACTTGGAATTAAAAATCTGCCATCGGGCAGAATTACTATGGATGGATATTGTATTTGTTTACTGAATTCTTTCTGTCCCCGTCACTCTCTCGCTTTGTAGGTAATTTTACTTCTCCCAACATCACCCGGACAACTGAAGACAACTGAACAAGATATGTTTTATAATTATTTTTATGGTTTATACCAGCAAATTCATTTATTTTTATTCTCTCCGTTGTATTGCACACTTACGTGTTCGTAACTCCCATAGTCTTTGTACCGTTTTATCGGTTTAAATAATTATTATATTAAACAAAAATAATCACATTTAATTTCTCTCTATAAAATCGGAAAATTGTGCCTTTTTCAATAGTCTGTACAGTGTTGGGCTCGAAAATTTGAGAATCAGTATATTACTATCATCATCATCACTGTTCAGTGGAGATAGTGTCCTGTCTATGATTGACACTTCCACCAGTAAAAGCAATTGATGCGCTTTAGATCTTGTACCTGATTTTGTAAAATCGTCATAATTGTTTAATGGTTGAATTGTACAATTTTCCCCAGGACTATTTAATGTATCGCTGATTCAGTTTCGCCTACCATCTGATTCTGTAAAAGCTAGCTTTTCCCGCTCCCGCCATCTTTGCAGCAATTTCGTCTACCGTATACAATCTCCAAGTCAGATTGTCAGCAATATTGTGAGATGTAGGCCTACTGAACAAATTCAGTAATCATCTTCTCTCATCACGCTCAACAATTATCCTTTTTTATGTTTTACAATACTGTTTTCAGGCATGATGTTACCTACAAATACAGACGACTGAAATAAAAATGAAGGCCTATATATAATATAAATCTCCAAGACACGGCAGGCCTAGAATAGTCTTGGTCTACACGCCAGCTGCTGACCTCACTTCCATATTCAACATTTACATAGGTGGATGATTCTCCAGCTAGCATAGGGGTGACGTTTTTAGCATTTCCAATCCCCCAGCCGTTATACCTAGTTTTTCTCAGATGCAACTTATTGTAGGTACCTAAATTACTCACGACGCTAAATGGACTCGACACCTACTTACTGACTGAAATGTATTAAGAATATTTATTTCGGTATTGGTACTGGAATAACAACTTGTCGAATAGCTCCGCGCTAATGCATGTTGCCGTAGACCACACGGCTGTAAAGACCGGGATTTTGTATGTGTGTCTGTCTATATGTGCACCTCACATGTGTGTCTAATAGGCAATTAACGTAAGTTACAACTTGGATGAGAAATGTGAAACTAAATTTTGTTTTAAAGACTCTAATTTAAGTTTTAAATTCTTTTATGAAGCCCGAAATTCTGAGATATGGACCCCGGCTTTATGTCCCTAACAGAAGACCGGTCCCTTGGATTTTCCATCCTAAAAATCAATGGAACTCTGATGGGTTTGAACCCACGAACCTCGGAACCAGAGGCAAGAAATTTAACCCCTTGATCGCCGAGATGTATACTCCATATGTATAAATTAACTCACTGGCAATATCGAACACGTAGACTCATCGCCGCGCGGCCATAAACTCTCCTTATACCCCTATCTGAGCCAATGTTTTACAATTATCGCTGTATAATCTATTTCCTTCATATCATGGTTGTTATTCTCTCGTCTCATTCTTGGTCTGCCTACTGGATTCTTTCGCTCTAGGTTTATAGAAGGTATTTTCATGCTTCTCCTTCATTCCCCATTCGTGTCACATGTCCTGCCTATTGCAGTCTGAGACTTACATATTCTTATTATATCTGCTTTCCCTTAAAGATCGTGTAGCTCATTTTTGTGCAATCTTCTACATTCGCCTGTCTGTTCATCTCTCTTTGGTCTGAATATTTTCCTAAGAACTTTATTCTCAAATTCTCGTAATTTTTTTCCTCTCTAAAGGTAACAGTCCATCTTTCGGATTCGTATAAATGTGAGAACCACAATTTTAAATATTTTTAACTGTTATAGACTATAATAAACTAAAGTTTAAATATTTTGTTTCTTGCAATTATGAAACAATAACAAAACACAAAGTAAATATTGCACATTTTAACTGAATATTCCGAAAGTAAAATATGTAAACTATCCTGGTTGCTGAACAAGGCAGAGTGCACCGAGTTTTCTTTACTGTCAGTACTGAACAACAGATGACTTAGCATCATCCATCCGCCGCCGCGGTTTTCTGCTATAGAGCTTATTACAGTTTTTTTTCTTCAAATATAAGGGCCTGAAACGCGTAACATTAAACCTCTTGTGATCAAGTAGGTGTCTATGAAAAGTAGCGAAATTCGACCAAGAAAAACACTAACATTCATGAACTAATTGACAGCGTCCACTATCAGGCTTACTGTCATGTCTACAGCGAGGAATTATATGAAGATAATTATACCAAAATATGAGACCATAATAAAATATGAATTTGTGACACAAACAATTATGAAACAACTATTTTTTAAACATCTTTACGTATATTTATATTCAGTTACATACGATTTACAAATGAGACAAGATGACAGTTCTGTAGCTCAACAAAGCAAGAGTTTTACTGCATAACCATTTTAATTAATTTTTCATTAATTCTGATACAATATAAAATATCATGTACGTGATTTGAAGCAATTTCAATGGCTGACGTTATAGTGATGTTGCTTGCGGAATCACACTACAAGTCGGAAGGTCAAGAGGGCCAGGATTTTTATTTGTACCAAGCCTTCTGCCGGCATCGAGACCCTAAGGGCTACTCAGCTCTTAATGTAAATTAGTGCCAGACTCACGTGCTATGGGCAAAAGCAGCCATCATTCAAGGCTGGCAACACAGTTGACATCATATGGTGATTGTCTAGAAACTTGGAAGTCTCAACAACCATCTACCCGAAGAGCCTTCCAAGCCTGTAGTTTGACAATTTAATTAATTACATACTCACTGGCAGCATCGAACTCATAGGTTCATGGCCGCGCGGATATGAGCTCTCCATAAGTCCCTAATCTGAGGTAATGCTTTCCAATCATTCCCTGTATAATCTACTTTCCTCAAATCATAGTTAATGTTATTCTCCCCCCTGATTCTTGGTCTACCAACTGGGCGTTTTCCCTCGGGTTTTCCTACAAGAAACTTCCATGCACGACTTTCATTCCCCATTCGTGCCATACGAGCTGCCCATCGCAGTCTACGAGACTTAACTGTTCTTATTATATTTGGCTTCCTATAAAGACCATGTAGTTCATTGTTAAGTAGTCTTCTCCATTCACCTGTCCGTCTCTATTTGGTCCAAAAATTTTCCAGTACTTTATTCTCAAATACTCGTAATCTCCTTTCCTCCCTTAAAGTAAGAGTCCATGTTTTGCATCCATATAATATAACTGATGAAATAATAGTTTTATATATATTTTTCAGTTTAACTTTTTTTGAAAGGAGTTGTGACATCAAATTCATCTCTAATGCGTAATAGCACGCATTTCCAGAATTGAGCCTATGTTTAATTTCTTTGCGCTTCTCACTCTTGTTTGTGATTTATGTGTTTGACATTTGATTTTAATAATAATAATGGTGGTTTATAAATATATAACTATATATATATATATATGTAGTGTGTGCGGTGTGTGTGTGTGTATGTATGATGTATACAAAACAGACTATTTTTGATTACTCGGCAATTAAGATGCTATGGACTTGTCAAAGCGAATGGAAGAGGACATGCTACAAAAATGTGTTTTGGAATCGAAACCTGAGGGAAGATGAGGCTGAGGAAGACCTAACACCTCCATGGACTCAGGGAATATACTTATGCATGAAGGAGAAAACATCTACAACCAGGATATTGGATGGACCGACAAAATTTTGTATTACGAATCGGACGATGTCTGACACATTAATCAACCAATGATCTATCCATATAAACACGATCAATTAATTTATTCAAATAAACTCAATTATCAGTTCCAAAACATAGCAACCGAGGCAAAAATGATTCACTCGAATATATCCACTGTCAACATTTAGAGTGGGTACAGTTTTGATGATTGCAATTTACCTTGAATAAATATATTGAACTCCAATACATGAAAATGTAACTGTGACTTTACATTGAGTGCATCAGAACACAATTGGACCATGTGCAGTATGTCATATTTGGAGGAACAAGATGTGGAAAATTAATTAATCCGCAATTAATTCTAGGCAGAATTTCAATATCTTTACAAGTACCGTACAGTTAGATTTATTCCTATAAACTACACGTCTAGTCTCAGTCTAGTTGTGCTTAGAACAATTCAATTATCAAATCTGTTCGTAATACACAGTTAGGAGCTTTGTCTACATATATATATATATATTTTTTTTACTCCTGTCCGTGAGAATGTGTGTTATTACGATCAGAAAGTACGCTCCACGCCATGTGATGTCATGGGAGTAAACATGTACCGAGCTATATTGGTTAGTTTCATGTAAGTGAGAATAATATTCGCAATACCTACAAGAAGTTTACTAATTTCATAAACTGTGGAGTAAGACCTTACTTCCCAGCACAGCTTCAAGTTTAGCAGCAGCAGTCTTTCCTCTACTTAAATGCTGTAAATCCAATCACAAAATAAGGACCGTCCTTAGGTAGCGAATATGTACCGATTGCTTCCATATAGAAAGTGTAGTGGTTATTCTAATATTGTTCTACTTATTCATGTTTTTGTTCAGTAGTTTCGGACAAAAGCCTCCACTTGGTCATTCCATGTCTCAATATTGAACTTACTTTCTTTTATCAAATATATATAACATGTCCGGGAAGGGGCACTGAGGAATTTTCGCCTGTCTACCCATTTATATTTTCAGAAAATTTCATAACTACATTCACTTCAAAAATGTTTTTAACCAAATATAAGAAATCTTATTTAAAAAGTTCAAAAATATGAAGGGATTATTAAATTTTCACTAAATAGTAATATTTTATCAAAATGTTATGAAATACGAAAAAAAATGGTCTTATTTGATTGTGCAGATTATAAAATGTATAGATACTTTGTCTCTGACTAATAGTTTTAAACATGAAATATCTCTAAACCCTGCCTCTAGTGATAACTGTGTTTACGGTGTTGTTCACCTCGGCAATTTTTTGTATAAATATGTTTATATTTGTCCTGGATGGAACAAATTTGAAGTTTATTTTTAGGTTTTTTTTGGCTGTGCTATTGCCTATAGTTTTGTGTAGTAAAATGTAAAGCGATCCCATTACAGGTCATATGAGACCATTGGGGTAGTAGGAGATTATGGCTCCCACGTATACTAGACAATCAGCACTTGATGCCAGCCCTGCGTGGACGGCTGCCTTTATTCCCAGAAAAAGCATCTGGTACTCATTTACGTTAGATGCTGAGTCCACACAAGAGCTATGATGTCACCAGAAGGTTTGGGTCAGTTTAAAAATTTGGACACCCACCGGGACTCGAACTATCGACCTTCCTGTTGTTAGCGCACTGCATTAAACCACTATTCTACGTTTCAGAATTGTAGGTTTGATTGTAATTGATGGTTAGGAAGAATTTCATTAATTTGTCTTTAAGTGTCGTCAGCATTCTCATCTATGTAGTTTTCCAGGTTTTTGGTAGCTGTTATAATCTTTTCGTCGGTGATTTTAAGAATCTCATCATGTGAAACGTTTGTTGTGTCTTTGTCTGTATTTGAGGTGAGTGCCAGCAGCCGGCTGGTAGGCTAAGGGCCTTCTAGGCTTGTCGCGCTTGGAGTAGGGATGTTCAAAGCTCTTGTGCTAGGTTTAGCTAGATTTTTTTGTGGAAGTAGAGAAGTGTCATTTTTGGCAGGTGGCAGTATTCTTTCGGGTATTTAACTTGCTTTTACATTGCATGTAGCGAAGTAAATAAGGTAAAATATTTTTCGGAAGAATTACATTTAGTAGGATGTTTAGCTGCACCTGACACATTTCTGTGCGGTTGGCATTCTGTTTGGCTGTGTCCGTACTGACAGCTCTTTCTGCGTAGAATGTGTCTTTGCCGTTCGAGAGGTGGTTATACTCAATATATTTTTGCTATAAAGGTAAATTCCTTCATTTAGTGTTGTTTCTGTTTCATCTTTGTTAGGGAAATTGAGTCGAACTATGTCGGACATTTTATCATTTTGTTGTGATTCGTTTTATTAGTAGGGGCTGAAATTTATTATGGGTTACAGGCTGAGCCTACATTGTACTGTGACTGTTGTGTTTACGAACTGCACGTTGACATGCGCTTCTCGGGACAGAATTCTAACCACAGTCAGTTTCGTGTTAAAGAATGGATTCATCTTTACGCACTTTTTGTTTCGGCTTTCAGACAAAAACACGTCACGTAAACAGGTCTGTTATTGAGGATGTCGAACATACACACTCTCCGCTCCGAGCAGGCAGTAGAGTCGCTCGATAAAAACACACATTTTGAGAGAAAATGTGTGAATAGAATTTACCTACTACCTTGATGCCGATACAGTACTTTTTTCATTCCAAATGATAATTTGTGATTCTGTAGTTGGCCTTTGTGAGTTCTTCTATGATGGAAGGATCAGGTCTCCTCATCTCTCCAGATTTATTTATGATGGTTATTGTGTTTTTATTGTGTAGGTTTTGTTTATAACATGTTTGGCATTAGGCCCAAAGGCTGTTTTTGGAATTTTAGATATCATAGTTTTAAATTTGTGTTCCGTGGAGAAATTTAGGGTTGTTGTTTTCAGCTTGTACTGGAATAATTTTGTGGCATTGAAATGAGTAATATTGGTGCTTGTTGCTGGATCGTGTTTTTTTATGAAGTAAATTGGGTTTCGATTTGGTCCCAGTTGATGGGTCGTGATTTTTAGGGAGTATTATAGAATTAGTGGTTCTGTTTACTCTTCGGAATTTTGTGGATTCTTCCTCAGTTACTCTATCAGTGTCTTATGTCTGTTTACTATTTCCCAAGGTGGGACAAAAAAGCCTTTTACGATATAGCGATGGATGCATTAAATCCGAAATTGTAAGCTTCGACAAAGTGTAATCTGCTAGTGTAATTGATCATTAGCATTTCTTTGTGGTAATTGTTCAAATTTGAAGTTGTTTTTACCAATTCGTGTTAAGGTTCGTTTCCTATACTATTTGATTTAGGTCTTATTTCAATTGTGAATGTATATGAAAAAAATTGGTTACTCTATTAGGTGTTATATTATTCAGTGTCGTAGTTGCTTTTCGGCCCTGGAGGGCAGTTGGCAGTTTCGATCTTCTTTTACTGTATGTGTGTGTGTTTTTTTGTATTTTTGTTCTTAAGCTGGAGGTTTTTATTGGTAAATAAAAATTTTAAACAGTTCTTGCCCTGGGGTCGGACAAGTATAGGGGTCGATGAAATTTGGAGTAGGTGTTTTGGGATTAGGGAGGTTGAACAGGATTCCTCTTACCAACAGAACAGCCCTGAGTCCCCGGCACTGACGTTTACGTTGTACCGAGGGTTAAAAGTGAGAAACACTCGCCCTCTGCTCCCAATTAGGAAATAGTTGAATTGCGACATTGACGTCTGTCACATCCAATCAAGTTGCTATTGATGACGCTAGTAAGCTTTTAAATTGCTGCTGCGATGTTGTATTTCGGTTAACCCGCCCGGCTTCAGTTATCAGTGGTACATAAAGCGGTCCTTCCCAACTAAATATCTATATCGGCAAAATTTGTCATGAAAACATCAGGGCCGGAACTCAACGGCGCCGACTATAGACTTATGTTGATTTCGGGTGATATTATGTATGTGTTATGTAGTGGATCCGTTAAAGTTCGCAACTACTAGAGTGGGGTGCAGACGGCCGCAGCTGTAGCTACAGACATGTCATCTCAGCCTCTATCTTTACCGCTCGATAAGCAAATAAATTTTAACTTTCCTGGTGGGACCTAGGGGAACTACTCTGGCATTTGCCCATTCACGCTAAGGAAACCACCGAAACCCTTAGTAGAGCATCTTGTCGAATTTATAATACAGTACCTTACTATTAATGGTGTTTAAGTTTATTAAAAAAGTTTTTCATTTTTATAGGTAGGCATTACTTTTTATGAAATTTTCCTTTTATTTTAGAAATATAGAAAATATTATAGACTGAAAATACAGGTGAAAAGCTAGAGGCCTACTCTGATTTTAGACTTGGCGCGAGAGAAAACTTCGAAAGCATTAGCAGAGTAGGATTGATTTAAAAATAGAGATCGAAAAATTGCCAATAAATTGGTCAGCCTGCCGCTGTTAAAGTGAATAATCGGCGAATATCTGTTTGCACGGTATTGAACAACAAGTTAAGTTTATTGGGAGTTAGCGCGGGGGGGGGGTGAGTCGAGACGGAAACTTCTCATTTTTCTTAATCTCTCGCGTCCCATTTCAACGATTTAGAAGTGATTAATCTTGGCC
>JASPKZ010004829.1:0-33602 GCA_030220185.1 Diploptera punctata | reverse complement strand
AGAAGGCAGACCGTGCAAGTTGTGCAGTATTGAGAAAACAGTTTAAAAGTGAAGTTATGTAAGGAAAATCATAGGTAATTCAAAATGATATCTCGCGGTTGACGCGTAACTAGATAAAAAATATTAAATACTATTCCTACTCATTTTTTTTCAAGAAGAAAAAATCACTGACGTACTTTGTTTTTAATCGCCTCAATTAAAATACATTTTTAATGCGGAAAAGTGGCTTTAATGGATTCCTCCTCGTACCTTATTTAAACATGATAACTTATGTAATTGAATATTTATCTGACATAGAAGGTCTGTACATACATTTCCCCGGTACTACGTGGATGAAACCTTCTGTATTCAGTCTGTTAAATATTAATGTATTTTAAATTTAATTTGTAACATATTTTTCTATTTTTATTAAGGACGTTGTCCGTACGACACAGTTATTACGTCAACTTTATTGTTATCGCTTAGTAAAGAAGGGATTTTTACAATTTTTTTGCACATATGGTTCTGTCGTACTTACAGGATGGCGACATGACTGAAGTTTCAGTTTTCTATATTTAGGGGTTGCACCTAGGCTAAATAACACATAATTATACTGTTATAACAATTACCTACCAGGGCGAACGTAAAACCATGCCTCTATGTATACTACGTACAATGTGTACACAAAAAGAATATCCAAAAGGTAGTATAAATACTTATACAAACAATCTTCTCTTCTCTTCGGCTTTCCCCCCCTTTTAGTTTGCCGTCTTCAGTTTCCATTATCTCTATATTCAATCTCCCTCTTCCAAATTCCGATCTCCATATAGTTCTGAGTGGTTTTCCATTTCCATCTTGGTCTGCCACGTTTATTTCTTCTAGGGGGTGACCATTGGTATATATTTTCTGGCCATCTTTCATTTTTCATTTTTTGTACATGGCCATACCATTTAAGTGTTTGATTTTCAATCCTCTTAACAACAGATGTGTGTGACATTCATTTTCTCTCAAAAGGAATTCATTTCTTATTTTATCCTGTCTTTGTTTTTGGAGGCTTCTTCTAAAATAATCAAATTCAACTGTTCTAATTTTGTTTCTTTTGTAATTCCGTCAAAGACCAACCAAAGAACATCACTGCATTTTAAATGAACTGAGATATGTTTTGAACAATATAGAACAATACATTTACACTTGCCGACATTTTGTCCCTGATTGGGTTTTCACGGCCTGCTGTAGTCTCAACTAAAATTATTTTCGGCATTTACCAAATATACATTGGTCAGACTCCTTATAACGACATTTCAATTGTTTATTAATAAACGTAAATATTCCCAACAAAGATGTTATTATTTTACTATTATTATAATTTTGAAAACACCATCCTGCAAAAAAAAAAAAAAAATGTACAACACATGTTTGTGAAGTGGTTTGCAGAATGTGGGAAATTTAACCCCAGCAATACCAACCCAGACCTTATACTACTTTCTGACCACCAGTTTAAACAGTATATATAATGCAATTTTTGAACCACATTTTTAAATATTTAAATATTATATAATCTCAATGCTTATTTATGTAATATTTAACTTAGTTTTGGCATTTTGTTTTCACTAATGACATTATATATTTAGGCTGATATAGTAGTCCGTTGTCTTAATGTAAGCAGAAACATTTGTGCAAATTCATTATTGATAATTGTAGAAACAAATAAATTTCATTGATGGTTAGTGTGTAAGTGTAACTCATCGCTCTCCTCACAACTTTGTCCACATTTTGACACAAATCAACTGTTTTTCTTGCTATGCCTCCCATACGTATACCTGTGACAATGCCCACAATTTTCATTGTTTTACTATTTTTGTTGTATTTTTTTTTTCTTACACCTGAACTTTGAATGGACACCTTCCACGGAATAATCATAGCATTTCATCAACTACAGTATGAATTCCAGGCAGAAAAACATGTTGGCAAAAGTTTGGTTCGTTGTTTCGAATACCTGTCTTATTGCTGCAATCTTATCCAGTTCCCTGCGTTCATTTCGGGTTTATTCTATCATCAAATCTAATTATTTTTAGTTAGTTTCAGATAATCTGGTCCTACTAATAGTTTGCAGTATATTTGAATCTGCCAGAAAGTATTAGACCAGAGATCTGAAATATAGATGCGACTGTCACCTCCAAGTTCCATATAGATTAGCTATAAACATATATTTGTTGTCTGGTATATTTATTCTTGCTGCCTTCTTCATTTGTGTGTTTTATGTTGATGCTAACAACTTCCTGTGTAAAGAATTTGTCAGATGATTTTCTAATGTTTTTCACTTTACCTTCCCTTTCTTTTACAAGATTTTGTGCTACACGTCATGTAGGCCGAGGAGGTCTTGATGTGAAATTTCTTCCACTAGCTTTAACATACATGTGGTACTGAGCGTCATTTCATTTTTACTCTATTATTATGATCCTCGCTCATCATCGTCATAAGGCAATAAAATCATTTCATCAACTTGGTCACGCACAATATTTTCATCTTCTGTTTCACTCACTTCCTCATCACTATCATCAAATTCAAAATCTGAAACTATTTCATTAACAAATATATTCATAATTTCTTTGTCAGTCAAAGGACGTCGAGGCATTTTTGAAATAATTTTGTTACATATGTGTGAATTACTTACTAACTGCACAACAGACAGACTGGATACTGAGTAAGTAAAATAAATAAATAAATACATAAAAATATATACGAGAACAAACTTTCTTATCAATCAATACTGAAAGAATAAATTTAATAAACCAACAACATTGTTGGTAAAAATAAAATTAAGATATAAAACCATTATTGAAGAAGCTACGAAAAGAAATTAAGGACATGTTATGCGTCTACAGAACAACCAACGGGGGGGGGTACTTTTAGACCACAATAATATATCATTGTTTCATAAAATAACCAACAATGAAACTTACAAACAATTACGCATTTCAATACTAGAGAAAATGATTGACAATAACAATTAACTTCTTGCTTCTAGTGAAAAAATTAAAAGACAAAATGATTAAAATTACAGAAGGTGGGCATAAAGTACCCCAGCGTTGGTATTGCTGTGGTTAAAACCTTGCTATCACTCGATTTGTAATAATTTCCTCGCTTCTGTAAAGCCACTTCCCAACCTCGTATAAGAATTGACCATTGCGAAATGTATCTGCTTTTAATATAATTATTTGTTGCACGTAGGAAAAAGTTTCCTATCGATTTAGATATCAAATTACAACAAGATTCCTCAAGTTTAAATAATCGTACGCACAGTTTTATTTATTTTAAAAAGTTACGTTATGGTTACAATGTCTGTTAATATGACATAGAGAATGCAATATTCATACGATTAGAGCATTTTCTTATTTTTTTCCTTCTTCTTAGGCAGGCGGTGTAATCGATCTTGCTAGACTAGAGCTTATCATGCTCGCTTCTGGTTTAAAGTTCACGGGAACAAACCCTGCCGGCGTTTATTTATGCATTTTTTAGGACGTAAATGTCGTAAGTATATGTTCCTTCGTACAGGACTAGAAACCAGTGTCACCTGTCTGGATTTAGGGCACGTAAGATAATATCAAGCTTGTTAGAAAATACCTGGTTGGTTCTTTCTCCCCCAGATTATAATTGCGACACTAATTAGTTTACATTTTAAAGGGTGTAGTTGATTATTAATTTGGACATAACACTGATTGAACGTATTGGTTTGTTTAAACTTTTCTCCCGTGTGAGAGTCGCCTTTTCTAGGGCTAAAATGTTCCTTCTACATTGATGTTATTTGATACTCTGTTCCGAATTCCTTCTTTGTGTGGTTTCTCGCCAAGATTTTCCAATCAAGGACGAGTTAACAATAACTATGTAACTATGCAATTGCTAGTTTAGTTATTGGGGACTTGAAAAACACAAATACACCCGCCAGCATCGTCATGGAATTCCTGTTGGGTGCAAATATTTCTTATGAACTAACTAACTCACTACATAAAAGTGTTTCGCATACATATAACTCGGTGAATAATCATATCAGGGCCTATATATTTTTTTAGTTTAAGGTATTTATTTGTGAAGTTAGAGATGACAAGAGTCCCTGTGATGATAATAGGATGCATTTACAGAATTTAGCCCACGTTAATTTCTTTCTTCGCATCATTCCTGTTTGTAATTATTGTCCCTATGTATTTGAATTGGGCCACTTCTTCAAATTTCAAACATTTTTATTAACTGTCCATTTGATAATGTATTTCAAGTTCGATCATATATTTTAGGCTTACTTGTTACACTGAGGCAATTCTGTAACAGTATTTTGTTTTTAATGTTTCTTCTATTTTTATTTCTGATTTCGTCCTTTATAATCTTTAATTTGTGTAGCTCCATTAAGACTGGGAATGTGAGGTTATGAATTTTATCTCACATGTGGATATAGAGCGAGGTGGCTCAAGCGGTAAGTTTTGGGATTTATATTTGATAGGTCCCGAATTCAAAACCCAGTACCGATAACTTCAATTAGGTTTTTTATCAATCCTCAAGGCAAATTCAGGTTTGTAATGCCATTAGAAGTTCCTGTTTTGTCGTATCCACCACTTCATAATATAATTAGTTCTATATTATATAAATAAACATACAATGAAATAAATACACGTATATGACCTGTACTAATTTCGAGCTAAGTTCAAGTTGTACTATAAAAAACTTGTTTAAGTTATTACTCCGCTGACTCGGTCTGTTGGGGGAACTGTGGTGGCATTTCTACTCAGCATATGAACAATTGTGATCTGAACTGTTATCGATAGAAACGTTGTTCCTAGGCAACATCTTACTTTACAGGAAATAAGACTGGATAGAATAATTAGGAACATCCATTTATTATTTACCAGCTAATACCCGGCTGCTCATAAATAAATGCTAATATGTTTTTACCACTGCCGTGCATCTGCTTATCACGATATTCTTGGCACCAATGAAAGACAAGAATGGTTATGGTGAGTTATCCGTGGAAGATAAACGTATGCTGTCAAGGACTTTTTGTAGAGGTTTTGTTTGAGATATTGAATTCTGTGCACATTCATTTGGTGTATTTGTTATGGTTTAGGCAGCGACATTTTATATGTCTAGGACAGGGAGCTGGCAAATTTCTAAAATCTCCAACCTGGAGGACCAGGTTCTTCTAGCTTTTAGAGAATGAACACCGAGTTATAAGACAGCACCTGTTAATTTTGGTTCTCTTCGGGTAAAAACAACAGTAATAATATAATAATAGTAAAATATGAAATTGAATAATGATAATTATTTATTTCCAGGTTTAAAATATACATACAATATGGTTTTTAGTTTTTCTTATTTTTTTCAAAGATCAGTATGATTTTAAAGTTAATATTTTAATATTTCTAACTATTCTTTGACTTATTCGAGAAAACAAACAGAAAATCTTAAATTTCAGTAATCCGTAGGTCGCTGGTTCAAATCCGAGCCGGAGGATTTTTTTAGAAGAGTATTAAGCAATTACATTTTCCATGGGATTCCGGTTTATGACAATCAATTAAACTAAAAATTAAAAAATAAAAAAAAATTAAAAAAATTAAAGAATGGACCTTACTGGCTTTTCTAAATTATCATTGCAGTATCAACCTAAAGGAGGTCGAGATAGAGGAAGACCAACATTAAGATGGACTGAGCAACCACATCTTGAGATTTCATAGAAACTGGCTGAAGTTCGTGATGATGATGATTATTAACAATGATACGTCATTAAGAAATTGCAACACTAAATGCTAAACATTCATACGTATTTACAATTTAACGAATGGATTATGAAAGGTTGCCAAGAAAAGATTTGAACTGGGTTCCAAAGGGAAGGAGAGGCAGAAGAAGACTAAAAAACATCTACCTGCTGGACACAGAAACAGCGATGATTGAAAAAAGAATCGCAAGATAGGGATTATACAAATAAAGACATTTGGAGTCCACTACATTGGTCACAGGAGGATGTGAAGACTTGTTCACGATGACGATTCACATTAGATATGAATTTCCTTCTTACCCTAAATATAATCCATATACAATGACGTAACAGCCCAATGTTGTACCTTAGCCTCTCCTTTGTTAGCAGTTAATAGATCAAGTTAATTTAGTTACACTTATTTGACTACAGATGTCATGAATCGTTATCTATCAACATACTGTGGCAAGAAGTAATAGACTCGTGAGTAAACGTACCATTATTAGTAATAACTGGAAGGCGCACAAACGTACACACGAGTCTATTACCAACATAGAAACCCAAACGAATGGTACCTACCCTTCTAAGCTATAATGAATAACATATACACTCGGAGTGGGGATGGGAGGAGTCATCGCCCTTATAAGGCAAGGATGCGTGTGAAAACACTCACGCTCCTACGTTCTGCAATAGTTAACTACTGAAGTAACCGTTCGCGAAGGTGATATTAAAACACGTGGGCGCAAATAACTCACTAACTCCACTCCGAGACAGTGAAATAAATAAAATTGTGTATACAAATTTATCCAATAAGCTAAAATAATAAGTGTATAATTTAAAACATCCCTGAGTGATCATATTCTACCCTGAGCGAACCGGCACACATGGCGCCCACGTGATAGGGTCGAATTAATCTAATAGTGTGGACTCGTATCGGTCACATGGAACCAACGCGGTTTAGACCTATGTTCCCTACCGAGTGAATTATTGTGAAAACATAAACCGAGACCGCAGCACGTGGCAACTACAATTATGAGCCATCTTACTACGGCCGATGAATGGTGAGTAAGGGATTGCAGAAACAACGGTTGGAGCTCGCAAGACACCAGTAAATCAACACAATTTATCAGTAAAAAAAAGTGAGTAAATAAGTACGGTAAACCAAATTTTTTAAGTGCTAAAGAAAATTTTTATTGTGTAATACACACTCCTTGATGTTACTAAGGTGTGGAAAAGAAATTAAAATGGCTGCTGTAGATCTAGAAACACGTGGTCAGGATTCATTAACCTTAAAAGAAAACACACATATAGAAACAATGTTAGGGAATAAGGATGCAGACAAGGATATAGGACAAACAATTAACAGTAAGGAACCAGAAATTTCCACATACACACTGTTTAATTTATTGAAAGAGATGAAGACAGAAATAAATTCATTAAACACAAACATACAATCCATTAACAATAAATTTGAAACTGCAGAAACAAATAATGCAGAAATCCGTAGGGAGCTAATCAATTTAAGAACAGAAATCAAAGAAAATACTAGGACCTTGCACACAGAATTTGAAGAGGAAATAAATCAGATACACGAGAAGATAGACACCATAACTACCTCCACAGCAGCCAGTATAGCTCAAAATGAATATAAATTAGAAAATATACGTTCTAGCGTTAACCGAGTAGTGGAGGAACAGGAAACATTAAAAACAACGTGGATATCAGAATTAAATGATCAATCAAAACGCGTGGAAATGGTTGAAATGGTAACCAACCGCAAATTTACAGAATTGCCCAATATAATAAAACAAGAAATAGGTAAGGAAATAGAAGAATTCACAGATGGTTTCAAAATCCAGATACAAAAGGAACTCAGTGAACTAACCGAAAAAGTAAATTCTATAAGTAATGGGAAAACTGGCGATAATAATGTTCAAAATGTTTCCTGTTCTGACCACATGTGTGTAGCGAGTGACGTAACCGAGGTATTAACGACTCCCATAAACATCGTTAATAGCTCGATTACCCAGACTGAAAGTACCATTGTAAATGAACCATCCACTCCCCGAGGGCAGTTTCCTCCCTATACACAATTATTGGAAATCCCACTTCCAAAATCCGACGACAATCAGGGTAATAGTCCTATTCAGTTCCTGGAAGATCTGGACCAATATCTTACACTAAAGGGAATCCCGAAACACATGTACATGTACATTACTAAAAGATGCCTTCGCGGGAATAGTCTAGTATGGTATGAAGCGACTCTCACAAATGAAACTTCATACGAAACATTTAAAAAACTGTTCAGAAATAAATTTTTCGGTCATGAAAAACAAATGCAAATCAGAAATGAAATTAGAAATGGGATTTTCAATTATCAGGGTAATATGAGCTATACTGAATATTTTATGTCTCTCGCTTAAAAAGGCCAAATTAATCGTCCCAGCCTATTCTGAGGAAGAATTGATACAGGCAACTATAAATCATTAACCTAGCCACGTGCGCTATGGCCTGTTAATTGCTAAAATCACAACCGTAAACCATATGATAGAAGTTTTGGCCATGTTTGAAGCCGGTGATATGAGAGAGAATAGACAGGAATCTAGAGACAAAGTTCAAACGGGGGAACATACTTATCAAAATAATAATAATAATAATCATGCTAAAGATAGGAATCTTCAAAACGTAGAGAGGGGCACGGGAAGAGTTTATAATCAACCGAGAAATGGCAATCGGAACGATAGACCGTCCTACGATAACAATCATGGTAGCACAAGAAATAATAGGGGGAATTATCACGGGAACCTGGGACAAAATCATAAGAGTAGGTCCGATCCACGTATTAACATTGTAAGATTTAATTCCAACATAGATGGACAAATCTTGAATAGAGGTAGACTCCAGGACAGTAGATACATCCCTAATAGCCAGAACTATGACGGATACAGGTTAGAGCAGGAGAACAACGAGGTATTCAACGGTTACAATAGAAACCAATGTCGACAGAACTCGCCCGCGGCAGAAAATGATAGTAGAGCGCAGGTACCAAGTATTCAACACAGACAAGCTGGCGAAACCTTGAACGCACAGGCAATAACTTTTAATCCAAACGATATGATAAACACAGGAAATCGACAACAATCACCGTCACTTTCTTTAAACTAATACCAGATACGGTTAGTAGTGGCTGTAAGCGTATCTATAGCCTGGAAAATGCACAAGTGAATCCTAAGCCACAATATGCGCCTACGACAGAGTTTATGTACGTACACGAGCACAAAATTAATTATAACATATTGGAACCTGAAATAGGAGAGGAAATAAGATTATCGAATGTGAGTGCTGATACTCCAACCATTACCAATCTACCACTAATAAATGTTAATATTAACGGTAATTCTTACACGAGCCTTCTTGACACTGGCTGCTACAATTCTGTAATAAGTGAGTCATTCTATAATATGTTATGCCTACAAAAATGTAAACTGAGCACAATCAGGGTCTCTAACGTGTCTGTTTCTACGGCTATCTGAAAAAAAGACAACCTATGAAACGTCAGACAATGGTGACAGTAAATATAGAAGGGGTGGACTTCGATATAATATTCTTAGTAGTTCCATTTTTAACAACGCAAATTATTATCGCTTGCGAGATATTTGAATATTTTGGCTCGTGTATTGACTTCTGCAACAAAGAACTTCGACTCTCAGGTTCTAATCTTAACCTAAAAGTACCTATAATTCGTGAGGAGAGGTTCAAAAGTAATATATTACCAGGTGATGCTTTAGAAGATGAGGCATTCTTTATAGAGCATATGAATATTAATGGGGAGGAAGTAAGAATAATAAAGGGGCAAGGTCGTGATGCCATGGATGATATCATTGATGATTACAGCGACGAAATAAATGTAGGAAGTGAATGCAAGTTAAACGAATTAGTAATAGACCAGAAACCTCCTTTTGATGCAAATAGCTTAATTCAGTGTAAGGTTAGTTCAACTGAGGGAGTCACGGGTCCGCAACGCGACAAGTTACTACAAACTCTAAATAAAAGCAAACATGAATTTAGCGATAAAGCGGGAAAGTGTAAAAATTTCATATATAAATTTGAAGTCAAGGATCATAGTCCACAGAAAATAAAAGCTCGTCCAATTCCAATTAACGTACGTGCTAGAGCCGATCAAGTAATACAAAATATGTTGGATAACGATATTATAGAGCGATCCTCGTCAGAATATCTGTCACACTTACACTGTGTTGTCAAACGTAATGGCTCATTACGATGTACAATTGACCCTAGACAAATCAACACTCACATTGTGCCAGATAATTATAGAGGTGAATCAGTTGACACAGCTATCGCTAGAATAAAACATGGTAAATATATATCTACGATAGATTTATGTGAGAGCTTTCTCCAAATTCCCTTATCCAAGGATGTGCGAAAATATACAGCGTTCATGCACAACGGCCGTACATATCAGTTCAAAAGAAACGGGTTCGGGCTACGCAACTCAAATAGTAGTCTGTTGCGAGCGATGGATTACATTTTTCAAGGAGATATTGGAGATTCCGTGATCCAATTTTGTGATGACTTATTGATAGTGTCAGAAAATTTCGAGGAGCATATAGCTCAGATAGACTATATATTATCGACCATAGGGCAACACGGCATGACCGTTAACTTGGAAAAATCTCAATTCCTACGCACTGAGATAGAATTTCTTGGCTTTATAATTACTAAATCAGGCGTTGGCCCAAGCAAGAGTAAGATTGAATCGATCTTGGCCATACCAGCTCCTAAGAATCTTAAACAATTAAGAAGATTTCTTGGAATCCTTATATACTACACAAAGTTTGTAGTTAATTATTCTCGCGAAATCAGTCCTTTAAGTGACTTATTACGAAAGGGATATCGGTGGGTATGGAATAGCCACCATCAGGAAGCCTTTGATAAAGTAAAGGCGTTATTTGCAAACTGTATATTGTTGCAAAGACCTGATTCCAACCGTCCCTACCACATTTACACAGACGCGTCTCAGATCGGTTTGGGAGCAGTATTGACTCAGATCGATGCTGAGGGAGGCATCAATACGATAGCAACTGCGTCTCGAGCGACGACAAACGTCGAAAGAGAAGCCATGGTAACCGAACTGGAGCTAGCAGCAATATATTTCGCCCTCCAGAAGTTCCGTTCATATGTATTTGGACACCAGACCATAGTGCATTCTGACCACATTAGTATTTCATTTTTAAATCGATGTAAACTAGGGTCGAACAAAATAAGTCGCTATATCTCAGAAATTTTAAGTTATAAATGTGACAATCGAATATATTCCAGGCAGTGAAAATACACTTGCAGATATCCTGTCTCGCTTAAACTACGCGTCGGGGAATTCCGGAAAACTCAAAAAGTCCTAAATGTGATGTAAAAATCATGAGGACAGTCGCTCACGCAAACAAAGGCCTATCCAAGAAAATAAAAGAAATTGATAAATACCAAGAGCGGGATCCGAGTCTTACACTACTTAGAACACAGGCTAAAGATATCGCATTAGTGAGTGACGTGGAAACGTATGGAATGCTGAATAATGTGTTATATAAGAAATGCGGTAAAGACGTAATCGCCTGGAAAACTGTAATCCCCAAATAATTAGAAATACCAATCATCGAAGAGTTCCACACGGCACTAGCTCATGCTGGTTGCGAACGCGTCGCGTTAAACATCTCGGAATATTTCTATTGTAAACGACTATACAAGAAAATACGACAGATCACTTCAACTTGTGATTTGTGTCAAAAAAGTAAAGCCTTGAACGTGAAATTTGATATAAGTCCTCAGAGCATCCAAAGGGACCGCGTTAATAGCCTTATCACAATTGACTCACATGGTCCCATGCCTACAGGTCAGGGTGGCTTTAAACATATCTTAGTCGTGGTTGATGTTTTCTTTAAATTCACAAAAATCTACCCGATGCGTAAGATGACGACACAAGGATGTCTAAACAAACTCTTTAATGACTACCAGACGAATTACGGCAATGTCGAGGCGATTCTTACCGATAACGCGTCCATATATCGGAGTGCAAAATTCAATAACGCACTGCAGGACAGGAATATAAAATTAGTACACTCTTCTCTATATAAACCGTCTTGCAATCCCACAGAAAGGATGAACAAGGAAATTTCTATTTGCTTACGTATATTATGCCATAAGCGACATAATACATGGGTACAATATATACCACACATAGAGAAGGTATTAAACCACTCGATCAACAATACCACCGGCTACGCACCAGTACTATTGATGTGTGGTACAGAACCTGAAAAATTCATAAAAGGTTTACCTGACTCGATTCCGATAGATAACAAAGAAGTGTCAAATGATGAAAGTTGTTTACGAGCATTTTCAACGGATACAGAAGCTCACAGAGAAAAGAAAACAAAGGGCGAAAAGATACAAAAATATCTGGCATCCTTCGATCGGAGACAAAGTACTTATCAGAAACAATACGCTCTCCGACAAGGCGAAAAACAGGTATTCAAAAATGGATTTATTGTGGAAAGGTCCCGGAATAATCTCGCGGCAGTTCGGAACGCACACGTACGAGATAATCTGTGCTAAGAACTCAAATAAAATATTTGGTCGATACCATCTACAGAAACTTAGGCCTTATAAGGAAACACAGGGTGCCCAATAAACAAAAATCATAGGAATGGTTCATGTATGTAATGTATGACAAAGTGTAAAAAAAAACCTAAGGGTTATGCGTAAATAACAGTAGTCGAGTGATCTATTTGCGTGTGTTACAAATAAATAAAATAAAATAGTGAAAAATCATAAAGTGCATCAAGAAAATACTTCAACATAATGAAAACTGATGAAAAATGACACTTTACTTACAAATCAATTAATATAACAATACTAGACATATGATTGTCCATGAAATGTATGTCTAATGCAAGGGTTATATAATTTATTATTATTATTGTTATTACTGTTATTATTGTTGCTACTGTTGTTATTATTATTACATATCTTTGTATAGGAGATAGTATTTATCGTAATGTCTTCTTCCAGGAACAGAAGGTACATGCACTCTCTCTCACTTTAACATGAGTGAACACTAAGTTTAAATGAGACAAATAATTTCTATGTATTCTTACGAAGGGCGATTCATTTTACAAAACTGTCAATTTACACTAAAAACAAAATTAATTATTTGTTCTCGAATCAAATTAATTTGACAAAACGTAGAGATGTATATGTGTTATACAAAATTTGTTCCGTAGAAAAAAATTACATAGAATCTCATATGGGCATTATGTGGCAAGAAGTAATAGACTCGTGAGTAAACGTACCATTATTAGTAATAACTGGAAGGCGCACAAACGTGCACACGAGTCTATTACCAACATAGAAACCCAAACGAATGGTACCTACCCTTCTAAGCTATAATGAATAACATATACACTCGGAGTGGGGATGGGAGGAGTCATCGCCCTTATAAGGCAAGGACGCGTGTGAAAACACTCTCACGCTCCTACGTTCTGCAATAGTTAACTACTGAAGTAACCGTTCGCGAAGGTGATATTAAAACACAATAACTCACCAACTCCACTCCGAGACAGTGAAATATCAAACATTGTAAATAAAATTGTGTATACTAATTTAGCCAATAAACTAAAATAATAAGTGTATAATTTAAAACATCCCTGAGTGATCATATTCTACCCTGAGCGAACCGGCACAATACAGACATCTAGCAGGCAACTAAGGTACTACTAAGATGATGAGATAGGTAAATTTTGCTTAGAGGCCTCTTTATTGAGGCTTAAGGTTCTTTTACGTGCGTGGATATTTTCAGACTGTCCCTCCCGGTGAACTAACTCCTTGGATTTTTGAATCCTAAAAAATCCGTTGACACAGAGCGCGTTTGAACCCGCGACCCTCTGGACCAGAGTCAAGGAATATTAGCACTAGTCCACGCGTCCGACACTAAAATATAATATGATCTTTTTCACAAAGTCTACCATGTTAGTGTGTATATTCTACTTGCTAATACCGGTGTACTCTGGTACGTCTAAACAAATTAAATGTGTTTTTATGTTTAGTTGAATAATTAAAAAGAAAAATAATTATAAATTTATATCGTAATTATTTTAGATTACCTAGGAACAATAATCACAAACTGGAATGAGATGCACAAGGAAATTAAACATAGGCTCAATTCTGGAAGTGCGTGCTATTATGCACTACAGAGACTCTTGATGTCCGAACTCCTTTCAAGAAACGTTAAACTGAAAATACGTATAAAACTATTATTCTACCAGTTATATTATATGGATGCGAAACATGGACTCTTACTTTAAGGGAGGAAAGAGATTACGAGTATTTGAGAATAAATTTCTTGTGAAGATATTTGGAGCAAAGATAGATGAACAGACAGATGAATGGAGAAGACTGCGTAACAGTGAATTACATGGTCTTTATAGGAAGCCAGATATAACGAGAACAGTTAAGTCTCGTAGACTGCTATTGGCAGGAAATGCGGCACTAATAAGCAGTGAAAGACGTCCATGGAAGCTTCTTCTAGGAAAAGCAGTAAAACGCGCAGTTGGTAGACCAAGAATGAGGTGGGAGAATAACATTAACTATGATTTGAGAGAAGTAGATCATACAGGGGATGACAGGTAAACATTGGCTCAGGATAGGGATCTATGTTGGAGAGCTTATGTCCGCGCGGCCATTATACTGCCAGTGAGTTAGTTAATTATTATAGATACCCCGTGCTGATTACCCGGCGATGTCCGCGGAATTTACTTATCCCGATCTTGTTGGCATCAGTGAGCCTGAAGATAGAAATGGTTATTATGAGTTATCCGTGAAATATACACATAATGCTGTCGCGAATGTTTTTATAGATTTTTTAGATATTTAATTTTGTGTACATTAATTTGGTGTATTTGTATGGTTTAGGCAGCGTAACCAGTTAAGCGTCCTAAAAGCTACTTGTATAGTGTGTACCGATACCCTTTTATTTATTTCCAGCCCTATAGTACGTAGGGTGAATGTGTTATATACGTTAATTGTTTCAGAAGAATTCTCTAAATGATGGGAAAAAAAAACCCATTCAATGGAGTCAAGTAGTTTTGAGTCCATAGACAGACTCACGTTCATTTTTATATTAAGATGTATAATGTTTCAGAAATGTATACTTTAAAATAAGGTAATTATACGAGGTTGGGAAGTGGTTTTATAGAAGGGAGGAAAATGTTTAAAAACCGAGCGTAGGGAGGTTTTTAATTTCCGAGATTCTGTAAAACACCTCACAAACGTGCGTTGTACATTAGGTTTTGCGCGATGGTGTTTTTAAAATAATAAATAATAGTAAAATAATAACATCTTTGTTGGAAATATTTGCGTTCATTACAAACAACTGACTAACGTTAACAGCGCGGGCAAAATTGATTAGTTGCAAACTACAGGAGCCCGTGGTACCATCAGTGATAAAATGAAGGCAAGTACGTATTTATTGTTTGAAATAAAGTTCAGTTCATTTAAAATGCAGTGATTTGTTTCGTATAATGTATATTAACACTACCTTTTGGATATATTTTTGTATATACATTGTACATAGTATACACAGAGGGCAGTGGTTTTACTTCCCGCACGTAGTTTGTAATATGTAATATTACAGTATAGTTAATTGCGTAGGCAACCCCGAATGTGTAGGAAGTTGAACTTGCTATCTTGGTCGCCATTGCTGGTAAGTACGACAAAACGCACAATCGCGCAAAATGTCTGGTATATCTGTGCATTACTTGAGCATTGTTCTTCCGTCAGTGAAACTAGTTTTAGTTACATTAAAAAAAGTATTAGCCTTGACCGGGTTGTTAGGGCTCAGCGCCGTAGCAGATGGTTGACCTTGTTTTTTCAAGGACACGTTGGATGTTCCATTAACATCAACCTGTGAAAATATGGCTTCAGTTTTCCGTCTCTTGTACCGATGGTCGAAATATTTAAACATATCTGTAATTTATTCTAAAATACCTTTTCGGGATTCTTGGCCGTGTCTTGCAGTGTTGTCTTCTCGGGTGTTTCACCGCCTTCTGTGGGTGACATCTTCAGGAGGTATTGCTTGTGTAAATTTTCGTAATAAACTGCTAATTATTTTTAACTTGTGTGATTTTACCGTAACTATGATATTTAGTAAATAATTTCTAATTCGTTGAGTTAAACATAGAACAGCTCGCGATTTGTTGTTGTCATGATATATGTCATGAATTACTATATCCGTGAATAAGGTTCTATTTAACCCATCTATATGGCAGGATACCATGTTTTATTAGTTCTTAAACCTCCCTATTTTCTGTTAAAATTTTGTTTATGTTTATAGCTATTGGGAAGCTATTGAGATATATAAACATAAACAAAACTTGGGTATATAATATAGCATATCTTAAGACAGTGCTGCCTAGATCCAAGTGGCCTCAAGCGTTGGCAGAAAAAAAAACTGTTTACAGCTTACTGCACTGTAGACAAATACATTCGCGTCATCTAGCTAGAAAAAAATTGATAATTTGAATTGATTCCGGTGGCACAATCGTCATTTTCGATGTGTACAATACCACATTTCAAACATTTGAAGGATTAATAACAAAACACGTTGGTATCGTGAATATCATTTTATCGTTCATAAGTCAAAACTTTATTAATATACTTTTTAAGTTATTAAGTTACGAAGAGAAGTTGTGTGTTAAAGAATTAGGAAATCCTGTGCGAGATTTGAACATAAACATTTCGGTAAAATGTAGAGATAAGACGTAAGCTAGACATTAGCTTCGGAACATTTATAACAGAAACAATAGGATTTGCGAGTGCGTTAGCGAAAATTCACTTTTTTGTTTTCCGTGTAATTTTTTCCAAGAAGAATTCACGTGGACAAAAATCGGAGTGAAAGTCTAATGTATGTAACTGGAAAAAGAAGTCCTAATTTCAACAAATTGAAAACTTCGTGCACCAAAAGGAAAGAAGAATGAAATCCATATCCAAAAGATAAGGTAAGAATTGCATGAGTTTCTTTAACACTTAACTAACAGAATTACATATTAAAACTAGTGCCATTCTCAACTAATTCCTATAAGTACACTACAATAAGGAAATAATCTCCAATATGCGACAAGAAAAATGTTTCCAACCATACATCTTGCGCATGCACAACAAACGAGAAGCGGTTTACATTATAGAATCATTGGATGCAGCGAACATATACACGATATTTGAACTCGCGTTACCGACCTCTCTGAACGCTAACCTAACGACATTTAAGTGAAAGAATGCAACGCCCAAAAATAGCGAAAATAGTAAGTTCTCAAGTAGGCCTATATGTGTAAATTTAATTAGTGCATACTGTATGTTTGCTGCACCGGAACACGCTTATAGACTTTGTTAGTTACGTAGAACATTCGTTAAAATCAATATGGCTGCCACGTCTTTACGGCTCGTATGTGCATATCGTAATATTCAATATATCCAAATAATCGTGAGAAAACACGAAAAAATCATTGTAAAAGATAGTCATTAACTATAAAAATGAAACCCTAAGAGTAAAAATTTCACAGGAGTTTATAAAAATTATAGGCTATATATATATATATATATATATATATATATATATATATATATATACATGGGCAGCTACTGGGATGACCTATCTGTATCAAATTCTAATCTGGAGCCGATTTCAGATGTTAAACTCAATTATCCGATTATTTTCGTCATCAGTGTACATTATCTGTCGAAACTACAACATATGGAATAATTAGATAGCTAAATAAAACAATGGATGCATTATGTACAGAAAAACTGCATCTAAATTTAAAAATGGCCCAATTTAGAATATATTGACCTATGAATTTCCATACTACATTAATGTAATAATGTTGGTTTACGTACTTTTTCCGTCTTTACTAACATTCCGTAATGTTTTAAACATTTTGCAACGATACTTACAACCATTTTTACAATTATTGTCTGGTCATTTTTGAGAGTGGCGGGAATTTTAAATCAAACGACATCTTTATATTAATTTCGAGTATAAGACGCATCTGAATTTTGGAGAGAAAAAAGTGCATATGCTATTACAGTCCGTACAATACGGTATATAGATTATGAAATTGCACATTATTAAATTAACAGCTGATATTATAATTAATGCAAATGAAATATTTGGTTCATGTGTGTTATATTGAAATTATTTACATAAGTACTATGGGATCCGCGAGACATTGTCCTCCTCGATAAAAATGTGTTACTTTTTTACCATAAATGCACTAATTAGTAGTTCGCAAGAAAACTCCTCACTGCCATATTTTGTGGCACAAGATGTACGCGTTATGACATCACATAATGCAGATGTTTGCACTTCTGACACAGAAAAATCCTATAATCCGATCGCAGCGCCACATACCGGGTCAAATTGTGAATCTAAACCATTCAGGACTCACTCAAACACAAAAAAATGGTCATCAAATTCGGTGCAGTCGTAAAGACACTTTTTAATTTCGGATTTCAAGTAAACCTCCACTTCTAATCATCATATTAGTACAATACTTTACTCGTCTATTTTCGTTGTAAAACATCGAAAAATGTGATCGCTAGAGTGATTTTTAAATGTTCACTTCAGCTAAACTCCTACACCTAATGGTTTTAGAGTGTCCTATTGTGAATCTAAACTAAGGACGAGGGACCCAATTAGACACAACACAACCAAATTTAATCAAAATCGGTCCACTCGTTTAGGAGGAGTTAAGTGACAAACACACGCACAGAAGAAGTATATATATATATATATATATACATAAATGAAAAAAACTGCGATATTATTGTCATATTATATGACAAAAAATAATTATGTGCAAAAAATTAGCACAAAGTCCATAACATAAAAAGCGAATGTGTGTATGTTTGTGATTTATAAAGTTCTAAACCACGCAACAGATCTTAATGAAACTTTGTACATGTTTTCAGGTATGTGTAGGAGTTCACCTGAAAAAATAAAAAATCGCTGAAGCGGACGCTAATTTCGATATTTAACAACGAACGACTGTATAGGCCCATTCTATTAAAATTAACCAATTTAGTTACTGTTAAAAAATCAGGGAAGTTCGACCACCAGAAATGAGGGTTTAGCTGAAATTCGAAATTAAAAATGGACTCTAGCAACCGCCGGAGTCATATTTGGTTATCGCAATGTATACCATACAATGTAATTAACCCCTAATTTACTTAAGACTTGTACAAATAAAAATAAAAACACATTTAATGTTATTAGGCGCAGCAGCGCACGCCGGGTATTCGAGTGCAGTTTATATAATGTATAAAGCTTCTTTAATAAAAGCAATGACATTGTAATTCAACTCGGTGAAGTAATTTCACAAAACCATACGTAAATAAGTGCTATATTTTAATTTATATGAACATGTATTTTATTCATAAATGCGCGATCTGTCAGCTGGGAGATGATTTGCATCTAGGTGACGTAATGGACACAAGCCACCAAAATTTGCACTGCCAGTCGTTCACATATTATACCTAAACCATGCCAAAGAGGGATGAACAGAAAGGTGAATGGAGAAGACAACATAGCATTGAACTACTTGATCTTTATAGGAAGCCAGATATAATAAGAACAGTCAAGTCTCGAAGTTTGAGATGGGCAGGACGTGCGTGAAAGCTTCTTTATAGTAAAACCAGAGGAAATACGCCCAGTTGGTAGACCAAGAATGAGGTGGCAGAAAGACATTAACCATGATTTGAAGGAAGTGGATTATGCAGCAACATTAGCTCTGGTTAGGGATGTATGGAGAGGTTTTTTCAGTGCGGATATGAAGCTACTGGTTGGATAAAGGCAATTCATTTCTCATTCGTATTATGATTGCATTTTATTATTTTCGCATTTTCTTCTGCTAATTCCATTCTCTTCATACTGTCGTTATACCATCCATCCAATGTGTTTGCGGGCTTCCTCTTCGTCTTCTGGTTTCAGCATTCCATTCCAAATTAATTTTCTCAATTACATTAATTTTGTCAGAAATCCCGTGATTGCCCCAACATACAGTATTCATTAACTGCTGTACTGTATCCGAGCTAAGTTCAAGTTGTACCTAAACAAAATTGCTTGAGATATTACTCCGTCTATTGGCGGAACCGTGGTGTTTCTTTTACCCGCCAAATGACTGAATTGTGTTCGGAAGTGTCAATGATAGAAGCATTTTTGATACGTTATGTCGTATAACTAGAATAAATAATCCTAAATACAGGACAAGATGGTAACAATAATTAGTAACTTGCATTTCCTATTTATTTATGACAAAAATTATATATGGCCTACCTAACCAGATGTTTACATGTTTTCTATGATGTCCGTAGATATCCTATATTTACGATTTCATTAGGTCTACAAGCAGATATATGCTCAATCGTTTAGTAGTTAGACAAGGGTATAGTCTATCGCCCACACATTTTAATATACATATTGATGACATTATGAAACAATGGAAAATTATATCAGACGGAGGCCTTAGACTCAACAATAACACAAGTGTTAAATAGCTTAATTTTCGCCCATGATTTAGTCTTACTACACCAAGATGAAGATATGTTACAATTGGCTGCTTACAATCTAAATGCAGTAAGTAAAAACAAATAATGGCATTTTGTGGAAGAAACACTCTGCGAGCAAAAATAATAATTGGAGACGAAATTATAGAAAAAGTATCCCACATTAATTGTTTAGAATGTGGTATCAGCTATGGATATGATAAAGATATTGAACATAAAACTCATCTGTTTCAAGCTATTTGTGGCACAATAAACAGAACATTGAATAACAAAGCCCATAAACAAACGTAATTAAAATTTTATACAAAAATGGCACTCCCTGTCTTTTTGTATTGGAATGAATCTTGGATTATCACTACCAAACAAAAAAGTAAAATCCATGCAGCCGAGATGAATTTTTAAGAAACATAAAAGGATGCACTGGAATGGACCAGATAAGAAACGAGGATATCCGCGAAGAACTGCATATCTACTCTATAAAAGAAAATATATTTAACAAGAAGATTCAGTACGAAGAACATGTAGAAAGAATGGAAAAAAGTAGACTATCAAATAAAATCTTAATTTTTTCCGAGAGGAAGAAGAGATCTTGGACGCCCTCGGAAGGTATGGTCTTAGATCTATTAGTGAAGATGGAACAGGCAACTAATGCCTACACCAGGAAATGAAGAAGAAGGCTTTCGTACCTGTAAATTTTCCCTCTACAAGGGAGAAATTCAACCATACTAATTTAGTTGGACTTGTTTTCGGATAGATGTCAGATTGACCTATGGTCTATGTTCGACATCACAGTGACGTCTAGGGAGCCAAGATAGTACTAGGAAGGGAAAATTCGGTAAATGTTCCTTAGAAGTAATTTATTCAGGCTTACGTATCTTTTATGAGCCTGAAAACCTTCAGACTCTGATCCCACGGCTTAAAGTCCCCCCCCCCCGGGAGGAATTGCTCCTTGGATTTTTTCTTCCTAAGCAGTTCATCGACCCCGTCCTGCTTTGAACCCGCTGCCCACGGGCATAATAGCCACTAGTCCACCGCGGGCAATACTTATTTAACCCCTGAGCGCGGTTTGACGTACATATACGAGACCGGCTACCTCCCTTCTGTGCGGCCATTTAAAGTCCATGCAGTCCATCTGCGCGGTAGTATTTTTAAACTACTCACCCAGTAACTTATTTTAGATAACTAACTAACTAACTAACTCACTAGCACTCTCGAACCTGTAGTTCATGGCCGTGCTGACATAAGCTCTCCATACATCCCTATCCTGAGCTAATGTGTTGAAATCATCCCCTGTATGATCTACTTCCCTCAATTCATATTTAATGTTATTCTCCCATTCATTCTTGGTCTAGCAACTGGCCGTTTTCCCTCTGGTTTTCCCACAAGAAGCTTCCATACACGTCTTTCATTACCCATTCGTGACAGATGTCCTGCCCACCGCAATCTACGAAACCTAATTTATGTCATTATATCAGGCTTCCTATAAAGACCATGTAGTTATCTGTTATGTGGAGCTTATTTTAGATATATACCAAATTATTAATAAATTATATTTAGTTACATTATATTTCTAATCTTACCTTGGTTATACATATCCTTTGCTCACGGAAAGTCGATTTTAATATTGATTGTAGATCGTATTTATTTGTTTCTTCAACAATAATATTCAACAACGTATTGTCAAATATTTCCTCGAATATAGCAACAATGTCCCCACAAACATCGAACTGTGGACCACTGATGTCACAGAATGTCTCTCGTATTAAATTAAACGTGTCCATATTTTGCCATACAAAATCTGTGGACACTCCCCCTAGCCCTTTAGCAATCAAAACACGTGTAAGTGTCTGAATATGTCCCTCGTCAACACAGCAGATGTCACTATCACTTATATCGTGAGGAGGTTGTGTATAGTCAAGTGCAAAGAAACTATCCTCACTATCTGATATAGACGCTAAATCACTATGTTTATCAATCTCATCTAAAATTTTGTTGACAAACTTAAAATGTTTTTCTTCTGACAACACTTGGTTTTCTGCACAGGCATGAGCCACGGTTTCACAAAGACTGCGATAATTGTTTCAAAAGAAAAGTTTGAGACCACACAATGAGACACTTTACAGATATTTATTCTTTTTCGACAAAAATAAGGCACAGGATATGTTCAGAAGAGGGTCTGGCTGAAAAAAAAAAGTATTTCCTTTCACTTACAAGTAGCCACTCATTCCACTTGCCCTGTCATAAATTATGTCGTAACATGAAGGGGAATCTTTCCTTAACAGGGTGACAAAAAATAAGTTCTCCAACATGTAAAACAACCTAGTTATAGGCTTTGGAAATCATAGATGTACCACGCATGTTGACATGGCAATCTGCATGTGGATATTTAAAAGTCCTGACGTTTTAACACGTCCTTCTGCATCTGGGAAGGGAACGCAATGTTTAAATGTCCACGTTGATGGGTTAATCTAATTTAAATTATTATAGGTCCTATATTTTAAGATTTTCCCACATAACTTGAATAAACATGTGCTAGTTAGGCCTAACACGTATATCATTTTTATTTTATTCATTTAGAGTGTTAGAAAGCGAAACACATTTTGTTACACTTTTAAATGTAATCAGTTCGACCGATGAAAACGCAATCCATACATCAGGTTTGTTTACATTACTCGTAGGCCTACAACTGAAACTTCAGTCCTACTTTATTCTTTTTGTTTGTTATAGGAGTAGGCGTATATATTTTATATCTCTAGAACAGGGAGTTGGCCCATTGCTAAAATATCCAACCTGGAGGACCAGGTAATTTGTTATCGAGTTTGTCTTCTTCTAGCATTTAGAGAATCAATACTGAGCTATAAGGCAGCAGCTGCTAGTTTTGGTTCTCTTCGGGTAAAAACAACAGTAATAGTACAATAATAGTAAATATTAAATTCAATAACAATAATTATTAATTCCAAGTTTACAATATGAATACATATCTTTGGAGATTTAACCAAAATTATACAGGATTTTTTTATTCAGTATTCCCTATTTTTTTCAAATATCAGTTTGATTTTAAAATTCACATTTTAATAGTTTCAACTACCCTTTGACTACTCTAGAAAACAAACACAAAATCACATTGTATGAGGTCACATTTACCACACGCCATTTTCTTGCAAATAGAATATTTTTAATTACTTTACATAACTGTTTCACTTCACACTTCCGTCATTTTGGTTGATCACAGTCCGGAGTCGTATGTGATTGACGTTTCAAGTGTTCGAGGGGAAGTTCTTCTGCAAGTTGTTGAATATATTTCTTTCTTGTATTTTTTTTTTGCCAGTGACTGATCTATATATTACAACCGCATTTATTACTGCCAAGTCCAGGATATTGTAAAATGTATGCACAGGCCATTGTCAGCTTGAGGCCTTTACTGTATATTGACTGGCCATTTTATATCTACAATATTCACACCTTACTTGGTTGCATTGTAGAAAATTACGGCTTCAGGAGTTTTTTTTTCACTGGTGCCAATATTTCCTGTTGGGTGAAGAGAGCTCATTACCAACACATTTTTAGCTTTGTTCCCTTGATATACAGTCAGGTTCGTATCATCATGCTTTAGTATGGTGGTAGTATACAGAGGAGCTTTCAGAGATTTGATGCTGAATGAGACCTCTCTCCTGATTCTATTTACTGTGTCAACGATGCTTGTTTCACTTTGCTTTCAGACTTTTAGCCCGGTTCATGGATGTGAAATAATTATCAGTTGTGATGTTTCTGCCTTTTGTCAAATATGGCTCCATAAGTTTCATCACAACACATGCTCATTGGTAGTCCGAGTATCATCTTACAGTTGTCAATAATTGAAAACAGATAATTGTTTTCATTCTTGACAAACTTTTGCATCAAATGACATTGTTGAATGAGTAAAACAGAAAAATAAATAGTAATTAACATTCAAAAATACCAACTGCATAATTTTAAATTCTTATATACATGTGGGTCGAAATGACCCGGTTTCGGCGTTAAGAGTAACTTCTTTATATATTTAAAAATTACAGGAAAATAATATATATTTTATGTGAAAGTATAGAACCCCTAAATTGAGGAAACGTCCTAGGAGAATGTACTCCCATTTTCATTTTTAATACAAAAGTATGGTTTCCATTTCTCAGTTGGATCAATTTGAACCGATTTGGCGTTGTAGTGTTAAGGGGTGGTTCTATAGATCAGAAGGCCAAGGTTCGAATCTTGCTGAAAACAGGGTTAGAGTTGTACTTAAAATACGTAGGAATACAGTATGAATTGTATAGAATTTTATGGATAAGTTGAATTGAGATAGAAGTGAAATATAAAATAGGTTAATGGTAGAAGAGAATAATAAATAGAGAGACAGCTAGTAGCGTAAAGTGGATTTTTTAAAATTCTAAATTACCATATGTTCAAATGAACGGAAAACATGTTAGTTAGTTAATTTATCGTTCCTTTACTATTTCATAGTTCATATAAAGTTTTCTCACATTTACGTAATATCTTCTTATTATATGTAAATAGTTAAATTGATAATGTCTCTCTCTAACTTACACCTAGATAGACCTGTGTGTTTGTTACTTCCTGTGCTGATGGAACTGGAATCCTGACAACTGGGAACCAGCGAGGCCGGTCACTATAATAATAATTTAATGTGTCCAAAATAGCAATTTCTTTGTGAGATACAAACAAAAATAGGTTTAGTGCAAGAGGACTGAAAAGAAGAGGATTAATATATGATTTAAATAAAAGTACCGTCATCGGCCACAATGTGAAAATGTATTAAAATATTCTGAAACAATTAGCCCGGGGACGTTACGTAATTGGCAAAGCAATATGCTACAAGCAGGAAGATTGCGGATTTGATTCCCGAAGTAGTAATGTTATACACGAAGGTTCGTCTTCTCCTGAAGATGTCGTATAATCATTACAACGAACCATAAATCCTAAAGTTATGAAAATTGTTGGATTCAAAAATGTAAAAGATAATAAGTAATATATATATATATATATATATATATATGTTGAACTAGCGTAAACATTCCCACGGCCCATTGTTCTAAGTTCGAATATGCGTCTCTAGCAATTGAGTACCTTACATACGTTCTAAGTGTAAAGCCGTTGGGAAGGGCTGACAATCCGGCTGATATCTTGCACCCAATGTCTAGAAAGGTGTGAGGCTTAACTACTCAATATCCCAAGGGCTTCCTAAGGCCTGCAGTGGGATAAATTACACCACTTATAGCAACTAGCCGTGATATAAATTGGGATTACTTGTATTTTATCTAATAAACCTCGAGAAAGACGTGTGCGCCTTTACATACTCACTTTTTTCATGAGATTTTATTGTTCTTTTTTTGTATAAACTGTGTCTTTTCTTAACTTTTACATTAAAATAATCCAATCGATTATAATGATCAAGTGAAACAATCAACTTAAAAATGTATAATTTTGAAGCCTGGTGAGAACAAATAAACCCCCTGGAATAAATTTAAAAAGTAGAGAATTGTGAAAAATATAGATTACTTACTTACTCACTGGCACTATCGAACCCGTAGGTTCATGCCCGCGCGGACATAAGCTCTCCATACATCCCTATCCTGAGCTAATCCTTTCCAATCTACTTCCCTCAAATCATAGTTAATGTTATTCTCCCACCTCATTCTTGGTCTACCAACTGGGCGTTTTTCCTCTGGCATTCCTACAAGAAGCTTCCATGCTAGTCTCTCATTCCCCATACGTGCAACGTGTCCTGCCCATCGCAGTCTACGAGCCTTAACTGTTCTTATTATATCTGGCTTCCTATAAAGACCATGTAGTTCATTGTTATGTAGTCTTCTCCATTCACCTGTCTGTTCTTCTCTCTTTGGTCCAAAATTTTTCCTAAGTACTTTACTCCCAATACTTGTAATCTACTTTCCTCCCTTAAAGTAAGAGTCCATGTTTCGCTTCCATATAATATAACTGGTAGAATAATAGTTTTATATATTTTCAGTATAACGTTTTCTGAAAGGAGTTGGGACATCAAGTGTCTCTGCAATGCATAATAGCACGCATTTCCAGAATTGAGCCTATGTTTAATTTCTTTGTGCATCTCATTCCTATTTGTGACTATTGCTCCTAGGTACCTGAATTCAGCCACCTCCTCAAAATTTCCCTCATTTCTCATGAGCTGTCCATTTCCATTATATAGGTAATGTATTTCTGCGTGTGACCATATATTTAGTTTTATTGATATTTACTTCCAGTCCTAATTTCTTAGTGTTACTCAATAGTGTGTGCGTGTTGTCCTTTAGTATCTCCACGCAATCGGCCAATAGTACTACATGATTAGCATAAGCTAACAGCTTATTAATACCATTGAGTTGTAAGCCTTCCTCATTCTCTAAAGATTTAATGGCATGCTCTAGTACAAAATTAAATAGTAGAGGAGATAGTGCATCTCCTTGCTTCATCCCATTCTGGATTCAAAAGTGTCTGAAAACTGTTTGCCTACAAGCACCCTACTCTTTGTGCCATTTAGACACATTAGTATAAGTCTAACTACCTTTTTAGGAATTCCGAACTCCAGCAGGATACTATATAACTTCTCCCTCTTAATTGAATCGATGCTTTTTTTAAGTCTATGTATAGTTGATGTACAGTACCATTATCATCATCATCATAATAGGCTCGACAGCCCCACGTGGGCCTTGGCCGCCTTCAGAAACCTATGCCAGACTTCCCTGTTCTGCGCTTCATTCTTCCAGTTTTTTTTATTTTTAAAATTTTAATGTCTTGAATTATACCATCCTCCCATCTTAATTTAGGTCTTCCAACTTTTCTGGCCAATAGTGGTTGTTCATTGTAAATTCTTTTTGTAATCCTTTTGTTGTCCATGCGAATTTTGTGTCCAGCCCATGCCAATCTATTAACTTTAACAAAATTCTAAATATCTTGCTGATTGTACAATTTATACAATTCATTATTGTATCTCTTTCTCCATGCATTATTTTCTTTCACGGCACCAAAAATTGATCTCAGTATCTTCCTTAAAAACGCCCTAATAATTCCTCATCAGATTTCAACATGGTCCAAGTTTCTGATGCGTAAGTTAACACTAGTCTAAGGAGAACTTTATACATGAGTATTTTTGTCTTTCTAGATATAAACTGAGATTTAAACATTGTCGTGAGTCCAAGAAAACATTTATTTGCAGCCATGATCCGTAGATGTATTTCAGCCGAATTGTCATTTCTACAATTTACTTCAGATCCTAGATAAATAAAAGCTATGAACCAGTTCAAATTTATATGTGCCAACTTCCAAACTAGATGGGCACGCTTCACATTTACCTTTAATCACAGGCATATATTTTGTCTTGGCATGGTTAATTTTAAGATCCATTCTTTTGCTGCCTTCTCTAGGCTAATAAATGCATCCTTCATGGACAGTACCATTATATCCCCATTTATTTTCTAAAATATGTCTTATACTGAAAATTTGATCTGTTGTATACCTGTTTCTTCTAAATCCACATTGATGATCTCCTAGAATGTCATCAATATAGGGAGTAAGTCTGCTTACTAACATATTTGTTAGAATTTTGTACGAAGTTGAAAGTAATGAGATGCCCCTGTAGTTATTGCAATCAGTTTTATCTCCTTTCTTGTACATTGGTACGATAATTGATTCTTTCCTTTCATCTGGAAGAGCTTCTTCCCAAATCATACTAAGCAACCAGCGTATTTTGTCCATCAATTTTTCTCCACCTGATTTTATCAGTTCTGCTGGAATCTCATCTGAACCTCATTCTTTATACATCTTCAATTTTTCAATTGTTATTCAACCTCTAATGCACTTGGATCTGCAACTAGCATTTCTGCTGTCAGTAAATTATCCTCCTCAATATCTGTTCTGTATGTACATTTAATAGCTGATTAAAGTAACTTTTCCATCTATTTAATATACTCCTAGAGTCTGCAAACTATCCCCATTTTCATTCCAAATTTTATTTGTTCTAGCCTGAAACCCTTTCTTCTCTAAACTAATTCTCTTATATAATTCCCTAATGTTCCTATTTTTTGCATCATTTCAGTGTTATTAATCTTATCTCTCAATATTCCCTCCTTTCACTCTTTAGTAACTTGTGGTTTCCCGTCTAATACTACCCAATTGCTCTAAATTTACCTCATTTAGCTCGTGCAACCATTTCATTTTTGTTAGCTTTCTTTTCTTTACAATGTCGGCATATTCCTCATCAAACCATTTTTTGTTTTGCCTCTTTTTTAAACAACCAATGCTTTCTGATGCTGACAATTTAATAGTATCTCTTATAGCCTCCCATTCTTTATTTATATCAGTTTCTTCTTCGTTTGCCACATTGTCATCTGAAGATTCCAGTACTTCAAATCTACTAGCAATTTTGATTTGGTATTCTTGCCGCATTTCATCATATTTCAAGTTTTTTAATTCAAATTTTACAGAATCATCTTTAGCGATGGTGCCTCTCATAAGCGATAGCCGTTGTCTGATTTTCACCCTGACCAGATGATGATCCGAATTGCGGTCTGTCCCTCTAACTGATCTAACATCGATGATGCTACTGTCCACTAATACATGAACTATCTGGTTCCGAGTTTCGCCAACAGGGGATGTCCAGGTGTATTTACAGTGTAGGAAACTGTTATAAAGGCACTTGTTAAAAGTGTTAACACAAGTTTATTTACTCTTTCTATGGCATTTTTCTATATTAACTTAGGAGGTGATTGAGTATAAAACACACACAAATATTATCAAATTAATTATCCATTTCCGTCCAAAAAGGTACATGAAAACTGAAACCACTCCTACATATGGGTGGAAATTAGTATAAAGGCACTTTGTGTATTTCGCAGATTAAACCAAAAAGACTGAGCACAAAGATTACAAAAAGATTCTAAAATTTAGTTGAACCTCCATTGTTGTTAATTTCTTGGAAGATTCTCTTTGGCATTGACTTGATGACGGTGTTTATTTCTTCCACTGAGATTGAAGCCCACTCTTCCTGAATAACATTTTTCTGCTCAGTCACTGTCCCAAACTGCCGTCCATTGCGATACACACGCCTTGCCAGGATCCCCCATAAGTTCTCAATCGGATTTAAATCAGGACTTCTGACTTGCCAAGTTAAAAGTGGTATTTCTTTCTTCTTGAACCACTCCTTTGATTTGGCAGAGACGTGAATGGAAGCATATCTGGATGAAAAATTAGATATTCGCCAAATTCCTCATACATTCTTATCAATTTAGTCTCCAGAAGCTCCTAAGTGTAGGACTCAGAATTCATCTTGATGCGTATCCATCCTATTTTTGATCTTCCTTTAAAGCAGCAAGCTGCCCAAATCATAACGCCTCCACCACAGAAGATTCTACTCATTCTATATTGCTCTTCAGTACGGAGGTCGTTCCAGTTATACTGAAGGCGATCAGGCCCGTTCAGATTAAACTTCTTCTCATCACTGAACATTACTTTATTCCATTTTGATGTCCAGGACATGTGTTCTTCAGCAAAAGTCATTCTAACTTTCTTATGTGCATCGTTCAGAGGTGTTTTTTTTTAAATTTTAGGTTCTTGTCTATTGACAGAATTTGTCTTACTCGTCTGGCTGTTACTGGCAACTTCAAATCAGCCTGGAATTAAGAAGAAAACATACTCTTACCTTTTGCTTTACGTAAAATGATACGTTTAGTGCGCTCAGACAATTTTCTTGTCCGTCCATATCACCCGTTTTTTCCATATTGTGAGCCCAGTTTGACAAAGTTATCAATAACACATCTTTAAGTCCCAATTTCGTAGGTATTTGTCTATTGGAAAGGCCCATCTCCTTGAAGGCACTAACTCTTGATTTCTCTTCATTTGATAGAGGTTTTTCACGTGGCATTGTACGTTCTGCTGACATGTAACTGATGAACGATGCTCACAGACACGTCGTCTCCATGTAATTGCAGTGTTTTGTTTACATTTATGTCTCTGTAAGAGCCAGAAGTTGACCTGTCTTTATACCGATTTCCACCCCTAGGACAGCGTTTTCTTAGATTTTATGTATTATTTACATATATAATGAATACAAAATGATGATACCTGTATGAAATTATGTCAAGATAATTATATGTAATCTATGACACACATACGATATTTGCAATAAATATTTCATGTTGTTTTACTACTAAAAGTTAGTGGCTTTATACCAATTTCCTCCAATGTCTGAAGCTCCTTATGCTGAAATGTTGTTGACTCGTAAAAATGAGAGTCTTTGATGTGGCGAAGGTGACTAAATGTAACCGCATTGTCGTTACTATCTTCATGAAGAATGAATTTTCCTATTGTTGGTTTAATATACTCATCCCGCTTCACACTTTTGACATTAAAAATCTCCTAAGACAAATTTCATCTGATATCGTGAAAGACTAGCAAATACGCACTCTAATTCTTCATAGAAGTCGTCCTTGATCTTGTCATCTTTATCTTCTGTGGGGGCAGGTGCATTTACAATTATAAAATCATTTCCTTTTCCCTTTAGAATTATGTATGATATCCTATCACTAACAAACTTAATATCTCGGATAGCGGATAGGATCCTCCTTCTGACTAAAAACTCGTTCCATATGCAGGTCTTTCTGCACCCCCGTAGTATAATGCAAAGCTTCCTGATTCCTGACTACCTTCTCCTGGTCACCTAACTTCATTGTAAAGCGACTATATCCAAGGGCGATTTATCTAATTCCCGCGTTAATGTATCTAGTGCCCGCTGTTGCATAATGTCCTAACATTCCATGTTCCTAGGAACATGTCCTTGTGTTTGAGCCTTTGGCATGGGTTCCCTGAAGTAGTCCCTGGCCAGAGAACCGAATGGGGGACCATTTGACCTCCGGAAAATTTTACCTGAGTTGAACCCATGTCCGCATTTCTTGACGGTTGTATTTTTACGGTGAAAGATCGTCCACTCTTCGACCAAAGTACTTTTTTCGTCTGGCTTATCACCTTCGACCAGTCCGGCAATATAGATTAATTGGACATTTCAAACAATATAATCCTAGAGTTTATAAATAAAATAAGCAATCGATAGAAGAGAGTTGTTATGAGCCCAACTGGATTTATTAGGCTTAAAGGACCTTCGGGACTTGGAAAATTTGGTAGCGTGTTTCTAGCCGAGCGTTAGTATGAGGATGTACAGATATACATGTTTTGAAATAAACAAATGGAGTCTTATTTTAAACTATTTTATTACTAAAGTATAAATAATTAGAAACCCTTAATATTCTAGCCCTAAATTTAACCTAAGCCTATATTAAAACTACAGTACTTTCTTGGGGGGGGTTGAGAAGAGGGAGTTGTGGAATTTTTAAATTTAACCTAATCTACATGATTAAAATGTTATATCCCTTAGCCAAAAATATAGTATTATAAACAGTCTACATTGTTTAGAATTCTATCAGAATAGTTAAGGTAATTGATTCTTTTACAAAAAGACATGGACTACATATTAAGAAAATGGTCGGTGACTTACCCTCCAGCAGTACACACACAGACAGACACGAGCCCATCACTTCTCAAGTGTTATATATTCAATTTTGACCTCGAATTACCCGTAACTGTATCATACTAACATTCCAATGAACTAAATGTAGGGATGTTTACAGTTAGCTTCACCAAGACTTTGAATGTCTAAAGTCCATCTCAAACGACAACAGACTTTGAATGTCTAAAGTCCATCTCAAACGACTTTGCTCGAATAATTAAGATAATCTATAAAACAATAAAAAAATCTATAAAAAGAACTATGTATTCATAACATATTCCCCCCTTCTCAATCCCAAGAAAGGGTCTTTGAAGGCTCTTTTTGGGGCCGCTGAAGTTGTGTACTTAGACTACGCACAAGCTTTTTAATTGATCTGGATTTTGTTTACATTTGATACTACAGATTTGCTCTATCACCTGTTCCTAAAGCTACTTAATTCTTTCTAACATAATATTCACAAACAGGAATTTTAACAGGAACAATTTTTTTATAGTCATGAAAATTAGTGTGTTCAAGTTAATCCATTTTATCTTTACAATTAACCGTAGTTCCCTTTCTCTATATGGGGCATAGACGTTTTCATACTTTATCAACCACATTTATCTGGTTTTCAAATTACATCTGGAAAATGGATTAGCCTGTCACTCCGAACCTGAACAAGAAAACATATATATAAAACACAATTTATCTACTCTTCTTCCTTTTCAACTGTTCCATAGTTCTGTTTCTTCAATGCTGTTTCTTTTCCAAACTGTCATTCTGAAAAAAAGAAAATCTAAAACTTTAATTAGAGCTTATCACTTTCTTCACAACACTCGGCTTTTCCACTAGCCGCGTTCACCGAGAAACTTGAGCACTTAGTTCTTGTTTGGCGCCGCGCATGTCCGCGCTCATGCTGATCTCTTACAGCATCCCTGGTTGAATTCGATGCCTGGGACCACGTTCGGTGATGGTATCTTCCTTAGGTCGGGAGAGAGCCATGCCGGATACTGGGTCTGTCCTTTGAAGTTCTCGAGACCAGCAATTTCTTTTAGGAGCCATGGATTATCCGGAGGATAGGTTTAATGGGATTTCTGCGTTTTTATCCAATTTTCTTACTGTATAATACTGGTTGGGAATTATTATATGATCCACGGACCATCAGAGGTTCGGTTTGATATGGTTAAGGTATTTGCTTGGTCTCTCATGTCGCACCGTATTGACTGGTGGACATTTCCCATGTTGAATAACTATCCCTGATGTAGTAAGTCGTACCCGCATAGACCCTGTCTTCCTCCTTTTTGTTTTTGGTATCAGCTAATCTATGTTTCGTGGTGTGGGGGATGTCCTAGGTGACTCAACATCCTTCGTCGTTTTCTAGTTAGCCCAGTCGTGCTCGTAGTGTCAGATCGTGTGCGTAGTCGTTCTTCTTGTGCTGAGGGTTTTTTTCTTGTTTACCGTTATTATTGTTTAGTTTTGTTGTTTTTTTCTCTTTTTTTTTGATTTTTTATTTGTTTAAAACTATGGGTTTGCACTACCTTTTTCTTAATAATTCCATATGGACTTTTAGAAATGAATCAATAGTACATTCTGGGGTCTCAAAACCAAATCCTAGTTTCTTACTAAGAATAGTATCCCTCTTAACTAAACCCCGAATCTTGAGCAACCATGGTACATCTTTACTTTTATAATTTTCCTACGTTCAGTTCCTCTAAA
>JASPKZ010004828.1:0-14872 GCA_030220185.1 Diploptera punctata | reverse complement strand
CACGGAAAACTCTAGTTTTTAATTATGGATTTTAGACCGGAATCCTTTGCAATTATAAACCCGAGGACACAATCTGTAGATATATATTGTTGCTTTCCATCCATGAAGTTTAGAATAAATTCACATTTTCTGGCCAAACTGTAAGAATATAATATTTTCCAACAAAATTTTTAAATTCTGTACCTATTCTGAATTTTTTATTTCATAAACGCTTTACACAGTCTCAAGAAAGGAATTTTGCAATTTCTTAATAATCGAGAATTTTTGCATTTTTTGGTTAGTCAGTAAGACGATAACCAGGGAAAACTCAAATTTGAAATTTTGGATTTAGTCGGAATTCTTTGCATTATAAATCGCGGACACAGTCTCTAGAGAGTATTTTTGCATTTCTTGAAGTTTCGTAAATTTTGACAATTTATGGTCAACTATAAGAAATATAACATTGGCACACCACAATTTTGAATTTCTGTACTTAGATTGCATTTTATTGCAGGATAAAATGCTTTACACTGTCTCAAGAAAAGAAGTAATCTAACAATCATAGTAATCGAAGAATTTTGCACCACTTTTTTAATAATCTGGTAGATTGATATCCACGGCAAAAGTCACTTATGAAAAATTTGGAATTAAGAACGGATTGTTTGCCATTATATAAACCGAACACTTGTCTCGAGTCCTTTTTTTTTTCCCCTTTTTTAGTTTTCGTAAATTTGGACATTTTCTGGTCAATCTGTAAGAATAAAACAATTTCCACCACAAGTTTGAAATTCTGTACTTATACTGGATTTTTTTGCAACACAAATGCTTTACACAGACTCATGAAATTAATTTTGCAATTACTTAATAATCGAGAATTTTTGCATTTTTGGTGAATCTGTAAGACGATAACCAGGGAAAACTCAATTTTGAAATTTTGGATTTAATCGGAATTGTTAGCATTATAAATCCCGGACACAGACTCGAGAGAGTATTTTTGCATTTCTTGAAGTTTCGTAAATTTTGACATTTCTTTGTCATACTATAAGAATATAACATTGTGCAACACAATTTAGAAATTCTGTACTTAGACTGCTAATTATGTATTATAAACGTTTTACACTGTCTCAAGAAAGTAATTCTACAATTTCTTAAAAATCGAGAATTTTTACAATTTTGTAAATCTGTAACACGATAACCACGGAAAACTCTATTTTGAAATTCTGGATTTAGACTGGATTGTTTGCATTATAAATCCCGGGCACAGTCTCTAGATAGTATTTTTGCATTTTATGAAGTTTCGAAAAATTTCATATTTTCTGGTCGAACTGTAAGAATATAATATTATCCAACACAATTTTGAAATTCTGTACTTATACTGGATTTTTTTGCAACACAAATGCTTTACACATACTCATGAAATTAATTTTGAAATTTCTTAATAATCGAGAATTTTTGCATTTTTGGTTAATCTGTAAGACGATAACCAGAGAAAACTCAATTTTGAAATTTTGGATTTAGTCAGAATTGTTTGCATTATAAATCCCGGACACAGTCTCTAGAGAGTATTTTTGCATTTCTTGAGGTTTCGTAAATTTTGACATTTTCTGGTTAAACTTTAAGAATATAACATTGTGCAACACAGTTTTGAAATTCTGTACTTAGACTTCTAATTATGCATTATAAACGTTCTACACTGTCTCAAGAAAGTAATTCTACAATTTCTTAAAAATCGAGAATTTTTACATTTTTTTTGTTAATCCGTAAGACGATAACCACGAAAAACTCAGATTTGAAAATTGTGTTTTAGACCGGACTGTTTGCATTATAAATGCCGGACAGAGTCTCCAGTGAGTAATTTTTGAATTTCTTGTAGTTTCGAAAAAAATTTAGATTCTCTGGTCGAACTGTAAGAATATTGCAACACAATTTTGAAATTCTGTACTTATACTGGGTTTTTTGCATCATGAACGTTTTACACAGTCCCAAGAAAGTAATTATGCAGTTTCTTAATAATCGAGAATTTTTACATTTCTTTGTTAATCTGTAAGACGATAACCACGGAAAACTCAATTTTGAAATTCTGGATTTAGACCGGATTTTTTGAATTAGAAATCCCGGACACAGTCTCTAGAGAGTATTTTTGCTTTTCTAGAAGTTTCGAAAAAAATGGTATTTTCTGGTCAAACTGTAAGAATACAGAATTTTCCAACACAATTTTGAAATTCTGTACTTATACTGGGTTTTTTGCATCATAAACGCTTTACACAGTCTCAATAAAGTAATTATGCAGTATCTTAATAATCGAGAATTTTTACATTTTTTTGTAAATCTGTAAGACGATAACCACGGAAAACTCAATTTTGAAGTTCTGGATTTAGACCGGATTGTTTGCATTATAAATCCCGGTCACAGTCTCTAGATAGTATTTTTGTATTTTATGAAGTTTCATAAATTTTGACATTTTCTGGTCAAACTATAAGAATATAACATTGTGCAACACAATTTTTTAATTCTGTATGTGGACTGCATTTTATGCATTATAAACTCTTTACTCTGTCTTAAGAAAGTAATCTTGCAATTTCTTAGTAATCGAGAATTTTTACATTTTTGTTAATCTGTAAGACGATAACCACGCAAAACTGAATTTTGATATTCTGGATTTAGACCGGATTGATTGCATTATAAATCCCGGGCACAGTCTCTAGAGAGTATTTTTGCATTTCTTGAAGTTTCGAAAAAAAATGAGATTTTCTGGTCAAAGTGTAAGAATATAACGTTTGCGAACACAATTATAAAATTCTGTAGTTAGACTGCATTTTATGTACTTTATAAACGCATTAGAATATCTCAAGGAAGTAATTTTGGAATTTCTTAATAATCGAGATTCTATACATTTTTTGGTTTATCTGTAAGACGATACGATGGAAAACTCATTTTTGAAAATATGGATGTAGACCTGATTGTTTGAATCATGAATCCTGGACACAGTCTCTAGACAGTATATTTGCATTTCTTGAAGTTTAAAAAAAATTGACATTTTCTCGTCAAACTGTAAGAATATAACGTTTACCAAAACAATTTTGAAATTCTGTACTTAGACTGCATGTTATGCATTAAAAATTCTTTACACTGTCTCAAGAAAGAAATCTTGCAATTTCTTAGTAATCGAGAATTTTTCCATTCTTTTGTTAAACTGTAACCACGGAAAACTCAGTTTTGAAAATTTGGATTTAGACCGGATTGTTTGATTTTAAATCGCGGACACATTCTCTAGAGAGTATTTCTGCATTTCTTGAAGATTCGAAAAAAATTGAGATTTTCTGGTCAAACTGTAAAAATATAACATTTTTTATCACAATTTTGAAATTCTGTACTTATACTGGATTTTTTTGCATCATAAACGCTTTACACAATCTCAAGAAAGTAATTATGCAGTTTCTTAATAATCGAGAAATTTTACATTTATTTGTTAATTTGTAAGAAGATTACCACGGAAAACTCAATTTTGAAATTCTGGATATAGACCGGATTGTTTACATTAAAAATTTCGGACAGAGTCTCTAGATAGAATTTTTGCATTTTATGGAGTTTCGTAAATTTTGACATTTTCTGGTCAAACTATAAGAAAATAACATTGTTCAACACAATTTTGAAATTATGTACTTCGACTGCTAAATATGCATTATAAACGTTTTATATTGTCTCAAGAAGGTAATTCTGCAATTTCTTAAAATCGAGAATTTTTACATTTTTTTGTTAATCCGTAAGACGATAACCATGGAAAACTCAGATTTGAAAACTTGGATTTAGACAGGATTGTTTGCATTATAAAATGCCGGACAGAGTCTCCAGAGAGTATCTTTGCATTTCTTGAAGTTTCGAAAAAAATTGAGATTTTCTGGTCAAACTGTAAGAATATAACATTGTGAAACACAATTTTGAAATTCTGTACTAACACTGGGTTTTTTGCATTATAAACGCTTTACACAGTCCAAATAAAGTAATTATGCAGTTTATTAATAATCGAGAATTTTTACATTTTTTTGTTAATCTGTAAGACGATAAACACGGAAAACTCAATTTTGAAATTTTGGATTCAGACCGGATTTTTTTGCATTATAAATCCCGGACACAGTCTCTCGAGAGTACTTGTGCTTTTCTAGGATTTTCGAAAAAATTGATATTTTCTGATAAAACTGTAAGAATATAGCAATTACCAACAGAATTTTGAAATTCTGTACTTGTACTGGGTTTTTTGCATCATAAACGCTTTACACAGTCTCAAGAAAGTAATTATGCAGTTTCTTAATAATCGAGAAATTTTACATTTTTTTGTTAATCTGTAAGACGATAACCACGGAAAACTCAGATTTGAAAATTTGGATTTAGACCGGATTATTTGAATTATAAATGCCGGACAGAGTCTCCAGAGAGTATCTTCGGATTTCTTGAAGTTTCGAAAAAATTGAGATTTTCTGGTCAAACTGTATGAATATAACATTGTGCAACACAATTTTGAAATTCTGTACTTAGACTGCTAATTATGCGTTATAAACATTTATACTGTCTCAAGAAAGTAATTCTGCAATTTCTTAAAAATCGATAATTTTTACATTTTTTTGTTAATCCGTAAGACGATAACCACGGAAAACTCAGATTTGAAAATTAGGATTTAGACCGGACTGTTCGCATTATAAATGCCGGACAGAGTCTCCAGAGTGTATTTTTGAATTTCTTGTAGTTTCGAAAAAAATTTAGATTTTCTGGTCGAACTGTAAAAATATAGCATTGTGCAACACAATTTTGAAATTCTGTACTTATACTGGGTTTTTTGCATCATAAACGCTTTACAGAGTCCCAAGAAAGTAATTATGCAGTTTCTTAATAATCGAGAATTTTTACATTTTTTATTAATCTGTAAGACGATAACCACGGAAAACTTAATTTTGAAATTCTGGATTTAGACCGGAGTTTTTGCATTATATATCACGGATACAGTCTCTAGAGAGTATTTTTGCTGTTCTAGAAGTTTCGAAAAAATTGGTATTTTCTATTCAAACTGTAAGAATACAGCATTTTCCAACACAATTTTGAAATTCTGTACTTAAACTGGGTTTTTTGCATCATAAACGCTTTACACAGTCTCAAGAAAGTAGTTATGCAGTTTCTTAATAATCGAGAATTTTTACATTTTTTTGTTAATCTGTAAGACGATAACCAGGGAAAACTCTATTTTAAATTTTGGATTTATTCGGAATTGTTTGCATTATAAATCTCGGGCACAGTCTCTAGAGAGTATTTTTGCATTTCTTGAAGTTTCGTAAATTTTGACATTTTCTGGTCAAACAATATGAATATAACATTGTGCAACACAATTTTGAAATTTTGTACTTAGATTGCATTTTATGCAGCATAAACGTTTTACACTGTCTCAAGAAAGTCATCTTTCAATTTATTAGTAATCGAGTATTTTTACACTTTTTTGTTAATCTGTTAGACGATATCCACGGAAAACTCACTTTTGAAAATTTGGAATTAGACCGGATTGTTTGCATTATAAAACCCGGTCACAGTCTCTAGAGAGTACTTTTGCATTTTTTGAAGTTTCGAAAAAATTGACATTTTTCGTCAAACTGTAAGAATATAACGTTTTCCAAAACAATTTTGTTATTCTGTACTTACACTGCATGTTGCGCATTATAAACGCTTCACACTGTCTCAAGAAAGAAATCTTGCAATTTCTTAGTAATCGAGAATTTTTCCATTTTTCTGTTAAACTGTAACCACGGAAAACTCAGTTTTGAAAATTTGGATTTAGACCGGATTGTTTGCATTATAAATCGCGGACACATTCTCTAGAGAGTAATTCTGTATTTTTCTTGAAGATTCGAAAAAAAATCGAGATTTTCTGGTCAAACTGTAAGAATATAACATTTTTTATCACATTTTTGAAATTCTGTACTTATACTGGGTTTTTTGCATCATAAACGCTTTACACAATCTCAAGAAAGTAATTATGCAGTTTCTTAATAATCGAGAAATTTTACATATATTTGTTAATTTGTAACAAAAATGTAACAATTCTCGATTACTAAGAAATTGCAAGATTACTTTCTTAAGACAGAGTAAAGAGTTTATAATGCATGAAATGCAGTCTAAGTACAGAATTAGAAAATTGTGTTGCACAATGTTATATTCTTATAGTTTTACCAGAAAATGTCAAAATTTACGAAACTTCATAAAATACAAAAATACTATCTAGAGACTGTGACAGGGATTTATAATGCAAACAATCCGGTCTAAACCCAGAATTTCAAAATTGTGTTTTCCGTGGTTATCGTCTTACAGATTTACAAAAAATTTAAAAATTCTCGATTATTAAGAAACTGCATAATTACTTTCTTGAGACTGTGTAATGCGTTTATGATGCAAAAAACCCAGTATAAGTACAGAGTTCCAAAATTGTGTTGGAAAATGCTGTATTCTTACAGTTTGACCAGAAAATACCAATTTTTTCGAAACTTCTAGAAAAGGAAAAATACTTTCTAGAGACTGTGTCCGGGATAATAATAGTCCCTTCGTTTGGTTGCTGGCCAAAGGAAGGCAAGGCCAGTGATGGGGCTGCCATCTTATAGCCTCTGGTCAGGCTTTTCTGGAGAAAAAAAGAAAATAAAGGAAAGAAGAAATGGAAGAAAGGAAAGACTCCCTAGCCCTCGGATGCCCTAATAGCGTCGGGGTCGAATAAAACAAGAGTTAACCAAGAGAGGTTAGATAGTAAAGTTAAAACAGTGCAAAACACAAGTAATTCTATTCTTTTTGCAGACGATTTAGCTCTGCCGGCACTTTCCAAAAATAATTTGCAACGTCAATTTATAATTTACAAAAAATAGGTGCCAAATTTAATATGAAAATATTTCATGGGAAGGACCCCATACAAAGTAAAATCTGTCTCCAGAATACAATTTTAGAGAGATCTAATCAATTTAAATATCTTGGATATTATCTCTCTATCTGGGATGAAAAGGATATCCCTGAAAAAGTTAGTAGTTATAATAAAAGTTTAGGAATTATTAATCAAGTTATGAAACCATCCATTGTACAAAAAAACACCAGATTACGTTTATATAACACTTTGGCTAGACCAGTGTTGACCTATGGTAGTGAAGCATGGACACTAAAAAATCAACATGAAAGCAGAATAACGGCTTGTGAAATGAGATTCATGCGCAGAACAGCGGGTTACACCAGATGGGATCGGAAAAGGAACACCGATATCTTAAAAGAATTGAAGACTACGCCAATTTTGGAATATATTAAACAGTACCAACTAAATTGGAAACACCATCTTGAAAGAATGAGTTCAAGTCGGATCCCCAAAGCTGTTTATAATTATATACCAAGAGGACGAAGATCACTGGGCCGTCCTATGAAACGCTGGAGGGAAAATTTTCTATAGGATCATAACAGGCCTTGGCCTAATACTTGGAAGGAAGAAGAAGAAGAAGAATTTCATGAGTCTGTGTAAAGCATTTGTGATACAAAAAAATCCAGTATAAGTACAGAATTTCAAAATTGTGGTAAAATTGTTTTATTCTTGCAGATTGACCAGAAAATGTCAAATTTTACGATACTTAAAAAAATGAAAAAGTACCATCTAGAGACAGTGTTCGGGTTTTATAATGCAAACCATCCGGTCTAATTCCAAATTTTCAAAAGTGAGTTTTCCGTGGATATCGTCTAACAGATTAACAGAAAAGTGTAAAAATTCTCGATTACTAATAAATTACAAGCTTACTTTCTTGAGAGAGTGTAAAGCGTTTATACTGCATAAAATGCAATCAAAGTACAGAATTTCAAAATTGTGTTCCACAATGTTATATTCTTATAGTTTGACCAGAAAATGTCAAAATTTACGAAACTTCAAGAAATGCAAAAATACTCTCTAGAGACTGTGCCCGGGATTTATAATGCAAACAATTCCCACTAAATCCAAAATTTTAAAATTGAGTTTTCCCTGGTTATCGTCTCAGAGATTAACCAAAAAATGCAAAATTTCTCGATTATTAAGAAATTGCAAAATTAATTTCATGAGGCTGTGTAAAGCATTTGTGATGCAAAAAAATCCAGAATAAGTACAGAATTTCAAAATTGTGGTGGAAACTGCTTTACTCTTGCAGATTGACCAGAAAATGTCAAATTTTACGATACTTAAAAAAATGAAAAAATACCATATAGAGACAGTGTTCGGGTTTTATAATGCAAAGAATCCGGTCTAATTCCAAATTTTCAAAACTGAGTTTTCCGTGGATATCGTCTAACAGATTAACAAAAAAGTGTAAAAATTCTCGATTACTAATAAATTGCAAGATTGCTTTCTTGAGACATTGTAAAGCGTGTATACTGCATAAAATGCAATCTAAGTACAGAATTTCAAAATAGTGTTGCACAATGTTATATTCTTATAGTTTGACCAGAAAATGTCAAAATTTACGAAACTCCATAAAATGCAAAACTACTATCTCGAGACTCTGTCCGGAATTTATAATGTAAACAATCCGGTCTAAATCCAGAATTTCAAAATCGAGTTTTCCGTGGTAATCTTCTTACAAATTAACTAATAAATGTAAAATGTCTCGATTATTAAGAAACTGCATAATTACTTTCTTGAGACTGTGTAAAACGTTTATAATGCAAAAAACCCAGTATAAGTACAGAATTTCAAAAATGTGATAAAAAATATTATATTCTTACAGTTTGACCAGAAAATCTAAATTTTTATCGAATCTTCAAGAAATGCAGAATTACTCTCTAGAGATTGTGTCCGCGATTTATAATGTAAACAATCCGGTCTAAATCCAAATTTTCAAAACTGAGTTTTCCGTGGTTACAGTTTAACAGAAAAATGGAAAAAATTCTCGATAACTAAGAAATTGCAAGATTTCTTTCTTAAGACAGTGTGAAGCTTTTATAATGCATAACATACAGTGTAAGTACAGAATTTCAAAATTGTTTGGAAAACGTTATATTCTTACAGTTTGACGAGAAAATGTCAATTTTTTCGAAACTTCAAGAAATGCAAAAATACTCCCTAGAGACTGTGTTCGGGTTTTATAATGCAAACAATCCGGTCTAATTCCAAATTTTCAAAAGTGAGTTTCCGTGGATATCGTCTAACAGATTAACAAAAAAGTGTAAAAATACTCGATTACCAATAAATTGCAAGATTACTTTCCTGAGACAGTGTAAAGCGTTTATGCTGCATAAAATGCATTCTAAGTACAGAATTTCAAAATTGTGTTGCGCAATGTTATATTCACATATTTTGACCAGAAAATGTCAAAATTTACGAAACTTCAAGAAATGAAAAAATACTCTCTAGAGACTGTGCCCGGGTTTTATAATGCAAAAAATTCCGACTAAATCCAAAATTTAAAATTGAGTTTTCCCTATTTATCGTCTCACAGATTAAACAAAAAAAATGCAAAAATTCTCGATTATTAAGGAATTGCGAAATTAATTTCATGAGTCTGTGTAAAGCATTTGTGATGCAAAAAAGTCCAGTATAAGTGCAGAATTTCCAAATTGTGGTGGAAATTGTTTTATTCTTACAGATTAACTAGAAAATGTCAAATTTTACGAAACGTAAAAAAATGAAAACATACCATCTAGAGACAGTGTTCGGGTTTTATATTGCAAACAATCCGGTCTAATTCCAAATTTTCAAAAGTGAGTTTTCCGTGGATATCGTCTAACAGATTAACAAAAATGTGTAAAAATTCTGGATTACTAATAAATTGCAAGATTACTTTCTTGAGACAATGTAATGCGTTTATACTACATAAAATGCAATCTAAGCACAGAATTTCAAAATTCTGTTCCACAATATTATATTCTTATAGTTTGACCAGAAAATGTAAATTTTACGAAACTCCATAAAATGCAAAAATACTATCTAGAGACTCTGTCCGGAATTTATATTGTAAACAATCCGGTCTAAATCCAGAATTTCGAAATTGAGTTTTCCGAGGTAATCTTCTTAGGAATTAACAAATAAATGTAAAATTTCACGATTATTAAGAAACTACATAATTACTTTCTTGAGATTGTGTAAAGGACTTATGATGCAAAAAACCCAGTATAAGTACAGAATTTCAAAATTGTGATAAAAAATGTTAAATTCTTACAGCTTGACCAGAAAATCTCAATTCTTTTCGAAACTTCAAGAAATGCAGAAATACTCTCTAGAGAATGTGTCCTCGATTTATAATGCAACCAATTCGGTCTAAATCCAAATTTTCAAAACTGAGTTTTCAGTGGATACAGTTTAACAAAAAAATGTAAATATTCTCCATTACTAAGAAATTGCAAAATTACTTCCTTGAGATATTCTAAAGCGTTTATAAAGTGCTTAAAATGCAGTCTAAGTACAGAATTTCAAAATTGTGTTGGAAAACGTTATATTCTTACACTTTGACCAGAAAATCTCAATTTTTTTCGAAACTTCAAGAAATGCAAAAATACTCTCTAAAGACTGCGCCCCGGATTTATAATGCAATCAATCCGGTCTAAATACAGAATTTCAAAATTCAGTTTTCCGTGGTTATCGTCTTACAGATTAACAAAAATGTAAAAATTCTCGATTAATAAGAAATTGCAAGATTACTTTCTTAAGACAGAGTAAAGAGTTTATAATGCATAAAATGCAGTCTAAGTACAGAATTACAAAAGTGTGTTGCACAATGTTATATTCTTATAGTTTGACCAGAAAATGTCAAAATTTACGGAACATCATAAAATACAAAAATACTATCTAGAGACAGAGACCGGGATTTATAATGCAAACAATCCGGTCTAAATCCAGAATTTCGAAATTGAGTTTTCCGTGGTTATCGTCTTACAGATTAACAAAAAAATGTAAAAATTCTCGATTATTAAGAAACTGCATAATTACTTTCTTGCGACTGTGTAAAGCGTTTATGATAACCCAGTATAAGTACAGAATTTCAAAATTGTGTTGGAAAATGCTGTATTCTTACAGTTTGACCAGAAAATACCAATTTTTTCGAAACTTCTAGAAAAGCAAAAATACTCTCTAGAGACTGTATCCGGGATATATAATGCAAAAATTCCGGTCTACATCCAGAATTTCAAAATTAAGTTTTCCTTGGTTATCGTCTTACAGATTAACAAAGAATGTAAAAATTCTCGATTATTTCTAAGAAGATTACCTCGGAATTTTGAAATTCTGGATTTAGACCGGATTGTTTACAATATAAATTCCGGACAGAGTCACTAGATAGTATTTTTGCATTTTATGGAGTTTCGTAAATTTTTACATTTTCTGGTCCAACTATACGAATATAACATTGTGGAACAGAATTTTGAAATTCTGTACTTAGATTGCATTTTATGCAGTATAAACGCTTTACACTGTCTCAAGAAAGTAATCTTGCAATTTATTAGTAATCCAGAATTTTTACACTTTTTTGTTAATCTGTTCGAATATCCACGGAAAACTCACTTTTGAAAATTTGGAATTAGACCGGATTGTTTGCATTATAAAACCCGAACACTGTCTCTAGATGGTATTTTTTCATTTTTTTAAGTTTCGTAAAATTTGACTTTTTCTGGTTAATCTGTAAGAATAAAACAATTTCCACCACAATTTTGAAATTCTGTACTTATACTGGGTTTTTTGCATCATAAACGTTTTACACAGTCCCAAGAAAGTAATTATGCAGTTTCTTAATAATCGAGAATTTTTACATTTTTTTTTGTTAATCCGTAAGACAACGATCACGGAAAACTCAATTTTGAAATTCTGGATTTAGACCGGATTTTTTGGGTTATAAATCCCGGACACATTCTCTAGAGAGTATTTTTGCTTTTCTAGAAGTTTCGAAAAAAATTGGTATTTTCTGGTCAAACTATAGGAATATAACATTGTGCAACACAATTTTGTAATTCTGTACTTAGACTGCATTTTATGCATTATAAACTCTTTACTCTGTCTAAAGAAAGTAATCTTGCAATTTCTTAGTAATCGAGAGTTATTACATTTTTTTGTTAATCTGTAAGACGAGAACCATGAAGAACTGAATTCTGAAATGCTGGATTTAGACCGGATTGATTTCATTACAAATCCCGGGCACAGTCTCTAGAGAGTACTTTTGCATTTCTTGAAGTTTCGAAAAAAAGTGAGATTTTGAGGTCAAAGTGTAAGAATGTAACGTCTTCCAACACAATTTTGAAATTGTGTACTTAGACTGCATTTTATGCACTTTATAAACGCTTTAGAATATCTCAAGGAAGTAATTTTGCAATTTATAATAATCGAGATTTTCTACATTTTTTTGTTTATCTGTAAGATGATACCACGGAATACTCTGTTTTGCACATATGGATGGAGACCGGATTGTTTGAATCATGAATCCTGGACAGTATTTTTTGCATTTCTTGAAGTTTCGAAAAAATTGACATTTTCTCGTCAAACTGTAAGAATATAACGTTTTCCAAAACAATTTTTTAATTCTGTACTTACACTGCATGTTATGCATTATAAACGATTCACATTGTCTCAAGAAAGAAATCTTGCAATTTCTTAGTAATCGAGAATTTTTCCATTTTTCTGTTAAACTGTAACCACGGAAAACTCAGTTTTGAAAATTCGGATTTAGACCGGATTATTTGCATTATAAATCGCGGACATATTCTCTAGAGAGTAATTCTGCATTTCTTGAAGATTCGAAAAAAAATGGAGATTTTCTGTTCAAACTGTAAGAATATAACATTTTTTATCACAATTTTGAAATTCTGTACTTATACTGGGTTTTTTGCATCATAAACGCTTTACACAATTTCAAGAAAGTAATTATGCAGTTTCTTAATAAACGAGAAATTTTACATTTATTTGTTAATTTTTAAGAAGATTACCACGGAAAACTCAATTTTGAAATTCTGGATCTAGACCGGTTTGTTTACATTATAAATTCCGGACAGAGTCTCTAGATAGAATTTTTGCATTTTATGGAGTTTCGTAAATATTGACATTTTCTGGTCAAACTATAAGGAAATAACATTGTTAAACACAATTTTGAAATTCTGTACTTCGACTGCTAAATATGCATTATAAACGTTTTACACAGTCTCAAGAAAGTAATTCTGCAATTTCTTAAAATCGAGAATTTTTACATTCTTTGTTAATCCGTAAGACGATAACCACTGAAAACTCAGATTTGAAAATTTGCATTTATACCAGATTGTTTGCAATATAAATGCCGGACAGAGTCTCCAGGGAGTATCTTTACATTTCTTGGAGTTTCGAAAAAAAATTAGATTTTCTGGTCAAAGTGTAAGAATATAACATTGTGCAACACAATTTTGAAATTCTGTACTTACACTCGGTTTTTTGCATTATAAACGCTTTACACATTCCCAAGAAAGTAATTATGCAGTTTCTTAATAATCGAGAATTTTTACATTTTTTGTTAATCTGTAAGTCGATAACCACGGAAAACTCAATTTTGAAATTCTGGATTTAAACCGGATTTTTTTGCATTATAAATCCCGGACTCAGTCTCTCGAGAGTATTTGTGCTTTTCTAGAAGTTTCGAAAAAATTGATATTTTCTGGTCAAACTGTAAAAATATAGCATTTTCCAACACAATTTTGAAATTCTGTACTTATAATTGGTGTTTTTGCATCATAAACGCGTTACACAGTCTCAAGAAAGTAATTATGCAGTTTCTTAATAATCGAGAAATTTTACATTTATTTGTTAATTTGTATGAAGATTACCACGGAAAACTCAAATTTGAAATTCTGGTTTAGACCGGATTGTTTGCATTATGAATTCCGGACAGAGTCTCTAGATAGAATTTTTGCATTTTATGGAGTTTCGTAAATTTTGACATTTTCTAGTCAAACTATAAGAAAATAACATTGTTCAACACAATTTTGAAATTCTGTACTTCGACTGCTAAATATGCATTATAAATGTTTTAGACAGTCTCAAGAAAGTAATTCTGCAATTTGCTAAAATCGAGAATTTTTACATTCTTTGTTAATCCGTAAGACGATAACCACGGAAAACTCAGATTTGAAAATTTGGATTTAGACCGGATTGTTTGATTTATAAATGCCTGACAGAGTCTGCAGGGAGTATCTTTGCATTTCTTGGAGTTTGGAAAAAAAATTAGATTTTCTGGTCAAAGTGTAAGAATATAACATTGTGAAACACAATTTTGAAATTCTATACTTACACTCGGTTTTTTGCATTATAAACGCTTTACACATTCCCAAGAAAGTAATTATGCAGTTTCTTAATAATCGAAAATTTTTACATTTTTTTGTTAATCTGTAAGTCGATAACCACGGAAAACTCAATTTTGAAATTCTGGTTTTAAACCGAATTTTTGTGCTTTATAAATCCGGACTAAGTATCTCGAGAGTATTTGTTGCTTTTCTAGAAAGTTTCGGAAAAAAAAAAATGATATTTTCTGGTCAAACTGTAAGGAAGAATACAGTCTTTTCAATTCACAAGTTTGAAATTATTACTTATACTGGGGTTTTTTTTTGCATCATCAAGCTTACCAGAGTCTCTCAAGAAAGTAACGTAAAGTAAGTATGAGTTTCTTAATAATCGAGAATTTTTACATGTATTGTTAATTTGTAAGAAAATTACCACGGAGGAAACTCAATTGTGAAATTCTGGATTTAGACCGGAATTGTTGTTACATTATAAATTCCGGACAGAGTCTGACCATAGTAGTAGTTTTGAATTTTATGGAGTTTCAAGTTTTGGACAATTTCTGGTCAAAACTGTAAGAATATAAACTTTGCCGCAACACATGTTTGAAAATTCTGTACTTAGGTTGCAAGTTATGCAGTAGAA
>JASPKZ010004827.1:27500-33006 GCA_030220185.1 Diploptera punctata | reverse complement strand
AATCGTGCGGCTAGAAAGCGCCTGTCCATTCTAAGAGATGAGAAGTTCGCCGGCAGCGCAAAAGGTGCCGGGAGGACGAGTTAGCCAGGCTTAGCTTAGAGTCTCGTCGTTATCGGAATTAACAGACAAATCGATCCACCAACTAAGACACGGCCCATGCACCCACCACCCCACCGGATTCAAGAAAGGAGCTCTCAACTGTCAATTTCCTCCCGGTGTTCTGGGCACCTGGTGAGGGTTTCCCGTGTTGAGTCAACTGAAGCCGCGGCTCCCACTCCTGTGTGCCCTTCCGTTCAATTCCTTTAAAGTTTCAGCTTTGCAACCATACTTCCCCCGGACCCAAAAGCTTTGGTTTCCCGGAAGCCGCCCGCCGAGTCAATCGGAGGAACTTCGGCGGATTGCTGGCTAGCATCCGTTTATGGTTAGACACTAGGGCGGTATCTGATCGCCTCGAAACCCTCTAACTTTCGTTCTTGATCAGGAGAAAACATTTTGGCAAATGCTTTCGCTTTAGTCCGTCTGGCGACGATCCCAAGAATTCACCTCTAAAGTCGCCAATACGAATGCCCCGTCTGTCCATCTATTGACCATTACCTCGGGCATTCGAAAAACCAACAAAATAGAACCGAGGTTCCTATTCCATTTTCAATGACTCAGTATTCAGGCTGACACTGCCTGCTTTTAAAGCACTCTAATTTGTTCAGTAAAAAGTGCCCGGCCCATCGAGAACTCGGTTAAGAGCACCGCGAAGGGTTAGGTCAAGGAGGCCTTCACCAAGGCACCGGGGTCCGGGAAAACCCCGGAGGGATCCCAGAACACCCGGCCGGCTTACGGCCACCAGCAGGACGTCAAAACGTGCATGCCAGTTCGCCACGACGGGCGGTGTGATGAACCGGGCAGCGTTGTGGACACAAGTCCGACTACGAGCTTTTTAACCGCAAACAACTTTTAATATACGCTTCTGGAGCTGGGAATTACCTCGGCTCTGGCACCAGACTTGCCCTCCAATGGATACTCATTAAAGGATTTAAAGTGTGTTCATTCCGATTTTACGGGGCCCGGATGAGTCCGTATTAGTTTTTGTCGCACTACCTTCCCCGTGCCGGGAGTGGGTAATTTTGCGCGCCTTGCTGCCTTCCTTGGATGTAGCAGCCGTTTCTCAGGGCTCCCTCTCCGGAATCGAAACCCTGACCTGATTCCCCGTTACCGTTACAACTGGTAGGCGCAGGACCTACATCGAAAGTTGATAAGGCAGACATTGAAAGATGCGTCGACGGTACGAGGCCCGTGCGGATCTGCACACCAATATCAGAGTCACCAAGGCAAAACGGACGAGAACGCCCGATTGGTTTTTGTCTAATAAAACGTCCATACCATTACGGTAAGGACCGAGTGCATGTATTTAGCTCTAGAATACCACAGTTATCCAAGTAACGTGACCATCTAAGGAAACCATAACTGATTTAATGAGCCATTCGCGGTTTACCTTACTTCGGTTGCACTGAGACATGCATGGCTTATCTTTGAGACAAGCATGATTGACTACTGGCAGGATTCAACCGGGAACTGCGTGTGTCAGACACCGAGCCGTGCGCGAGGGCACGCCGCAGACCCAAAAAGTTTTTGTGTGCGGAACGGTACATCGACTGCAGCCATTCCCGCAGTTTTCACAGAGTGCGTTGCGGAGCACCGACTCTTACGTCTCACTCCCTGACAAAGAAGCGAGGGAACCCAACGCTATCTCTTGTTTGACGTGCAGGTAACAACACTGAAACGCTCGAGTGAGAGAGATGGGAGAGAGGACGATGACGTACGAAAGAACTGTTCACCGCATAGAGGCATCTACCAGAAGGCAGAAAGCCCGCGGTGTTGCGTCCGAGTGCTAGCACGGGCCAGGACGCGCAGCACTACATGGTAGTGTTTCAATCCGCAGGATGTTAAACGCCCCGGCGGGGACGGTAGCTTCGCAAGCGGGAGCGCCGGCAGGGAAGTGCCGGCAGTACTGCTGCACGAGCCCGGTCAGGCTTCGTCGAGGCCCGAGGGTCGGCGACTACATGGATGTTCCGTCGGCATGTAGCTTTCTCGTTTTCGAGGTCCCGAATGCGGGGCAAAGCACTTTGTACTTTTTTGTTGAACGAAAACCACTGCGTAAATATATAATTTCATTAAATTCCAGGGACGGAGTGAGCGGCGTGACAAAAAAATTACGGCAAACCGGGACGCCGACCGCCACGCCCTTAAAATAATAAAAAAACCGTCCTGCCCAGGCGAGACGCCCTGTCAGTAAGTTAGAAAAAAAACATAGGTTGGGGATGCAGCATCATCATCATCAGGGGGGTGTTTTTTTATTTATTACTTTTTTATTTACCATAAGAAGAGAAACAATTATTTGGTGAACTGTTACTATAAGGATGACTAAAGCGAGACGTCCACCGCCAAGAAGTACCGCCATGCTGTTGTAAACCGCCACGCCCAGTTTCTATGAAACGGACCACGCCGACCGTCACGCCCGTAAAATTGAGGGAAAACCGTCACGCCCAGCAAGACGCCCCTGCCCCAGTAAGGTAAGTTAGAAAAGAAGTTATAGTTATATTTGTGATTCACATTCATCATCTCATCATCATTCAACCTAATTTACAAATTTTTGTTTAACATGATTATTGCTTCGGAAAGCGGGGAGGACGTCCCCGCCCACCGTTACTGGCATGCTGAGTATAGAAGTTGACGCCAACCCGTCACGCCCATTCTCGATGCACAAACGACACGGCCACCGCCACGCCGCATGAGCAGTGAAACTTTATTAACCACTTTTTTATAATTCATAATAGTTACTGTATCGTTGTCGGAATTGTTTAATTAATAAGATGATTGAGAATAATAATAATAATAATATAATTATAATAATTAAAATAATATAAAATAAAAAAGAAGAAATAAAAGAAGAAAAAATTAGGCACGTAATAAATAACAAGAAACAAACAAAACAAACAAATAATGGTCATTGACAGGTTGGGTCAAGTAATTTGCGGTTAGGTTAGGTTTAGAAGTTTAGAAGTAGGTTCACGATTTTCGTCCGGTTGTTAGGTTAGAGTATTGTTACGTGTGGGTTAGGTTTGTTTACGTTGAGGTTTAGGTTAAAGGTTTATGTTAGGTTAGGTTGGGTTAGGTAACATTTCGTTACACGAGGCTTTTATCTTTTTTTTACGCTTTTCACTACAAAGGTTTTTTTTTATTTAATTTTTTGAAGGAGTTGAGTGTCTTAGTAAATTTATAGGAGGAGTTGACGGGAGAAAGCTGTAGAAATTAGCGTACTGGCATTGACATTCCACGTGATTTTGATGTCAGCACCGATGGAACTCAAAAAGTGTATTTATTATTGTAAGATATTATTTGCCACACAAAGAAAATTGGGACTGTCAATGAAAGACGACAATATAGATAAAGAAAAATACATACGTGGGAGGAGTGAGGGAAAAAAAAAACTTGGGAGTGACTAAATTCGAACCTAAGAAAGAAGAAGAAACGCACAAACATGCTGAATTTTGGGGAATTCAGAGACTCTTGACGTCCGAAAGGTTTTTTTTAAAAGAACGTTAAAGTGACATATAGATAAGTTACAGTCTCAAGTTTTAGTTGGAGATTACGAACGAGTAATTCGGAACCAAATTGTTAGAGAAAAAAATATTGAACAGATGGAGAGGTGAAAAGAAGGAAGTGAATGCGAAGACTTTGAACGACTGTACTTAGAATTGAAGGTCTTATAAGGAAGAGAAGACGAAAGAATATAAAATAATCCGAGGCAGGTCAAGTGGCCATATATTTTTTTTAATAAGCAGGATTATGGGAAAGCAGGATTTGAAGAACATAATAAATATCGAAGTTTAAGTTAATAATTTATCTTTAAAAAAATTCTTTAATATTAAAATAACTAAATAAAGAGAAACAAACATCTGAATAAAATTCATTATTTGCATAAAAGGTTCAGTAACAATAGGCAAGGAAAAGTGCTTCTAACGAATGATTTTTTAAAATTCTTTTGGTAGTTGTCATAATTATAAATTTTGTTTCATGTGAATAAAAACTAAAAAACCAAATAGAAGGTGTGAACCCCCTAAAAAACATCATTCAAAAATTATACCAAGAATTTACTGTAGTCCATTCAAGCAATATTTAATAAGCGAAGAAGAAGAAAATTTCATTTTTTAATTGACGGTTGAAGAAAAAAAATACCCCCCCCCCCCTTAGGAAACAGTAAAAAAAGTCTCGTAAGACTGCGATGGGCAGGACATGTATTGAGTGGGACGGGCGCCTGACACACAACACACACACATCTTAGAGCCTAAATCAAATATAAAATAATTTATATAAGTATTACTACTACCATCACCTTTATAAATACATTTTAATTTTTATATTCGGTCAACTTAATTTATTATATATATATATATATATATCACCACTTAAAACATTAATTGCACCTTGACCTGAAAACATTTAAAATTTGTAGGAAGTTAACTCCAAAAAAGATTATTATCACTACGGCGGTATACAACCATAAACACGTTAAGGTTTGACGTGGATTATCGAGTCGGGACTAAGATACCGCCAAATTCTTTAAGTTTGTTTGAAGTCCATAACTATAAGTATAAATAAATTTTCTTAATTCATAAATAAGAACGGTACTAGCCTCATCAAAAATAATTTGAAATAAATTTACATTTCACCCCCCCAAACCTTTAAATCCCAAGCTCAAAGATTTAAACTAACAAAATTTTTTTACTACATCCAAGTATAACCGCGGACTGATGGGGGCAGTACTTCAAAATATAAAAATTTCAAGCAAGAATAAAAAAAAAACTAACTTTCCCTACAAAATTTGAGGCCAACGGAACCTTTATATATAGGAACAAAAAAAAACAAACATATTTCTAATAGTAGTAGTATTGACTTTAAATTTTAATTTAACCCCCCCCCACCCACGTTTAAATAAAAACTTAAATTATATATTATTGAATAATATATTAATTTGCTACGGTATTTATATTTATCTGTTAAATTTACTCTTATACATTAATAATTTGTACTTGTGCAAAATTTTCCATTTTTATTCTATACCTTTTCAAAAAACAATATTGGCCCAAACTTACATACCTAGTCATAATTAATTACATTCGATAGATTAAACTACCCATGTCTCTAATAAAGTGCAAACCTATGCTTCGTAATCGTCGGGGTAGTCGGTCTGCGTCTTCTTCTTTCGATCTTTCGGCCTTCTTCTTGCTTCTTAGTTTTTCTTCTATTGTTGTTGTTGTGTTGTTGTTGTTGTTATATTATTATATTATTATTATTCTCTCGGTCAATGTTATTTTTGTAGCGGCGTTCGTCGTACCGTCCCACGTAAATCGTTAATGGAAGTAGGTGGGAGTAGTTTCTATTTTTTATGTATTTTTTTCTTTATTATATAAAGAAGTAAAATTGGTTACTACATCTTTTAGTGCACTTAATT
>JASPKZ010004827.1:0-7500 GCA_030220185.1 Diploptera punctata | reverse complement strand
CCGACTCTCTACGTCTCACTCCCTGACAAAGAAGCGAGGGTTAACCCCAACGCTATCTCTTGTTTGACGTGCAGGTACAACACTGAACGCTCGGAGCTGGAGAGAGGACGATGACGTACGAAATAACTGTTCACCGCATAGAGGCATCTACCAGAAGGCAGAAAGCCGCGGTGTTGCTGTCCGGAGTGCTAGCACGGGCCAGACGCGCTAGCACTACATAGTAGTGTTTCACTCGCAGGATGTTCAACGCACCGGCCGGGGGACGGTAGCTTAGCAAGCGGGAGCGCCGGCAGGGAAGTGCCGGCAGTACTGCTGCACGAGCCCGGTCAAGGCTCGACCGCCCGAGGGTCGGCGACTACATTGCACTCGTTCTCGTCGGCAATGTAGCTTTATACGTTTTTATCGAGTCCCGCATGCGGCAAAGCACTTGTAATTTTTTGTTGAACGAACCACTGCGATAAATATATAATTTCATTAAATTTCAGGACGGAGTGACAAAATTACGGCAAACCGTGACGCCGACCGCCACGCCCTTAAAATTAATAAAAACCGTCACGCCCAGCGAGACGCCCTGTCCAGTAAGTTAGAAAAAAACATATTTGTGTATTCATCATCATCATCATCAGTTTTTTTTTTTTTTATTTACTTACTTTTTTTTTTATTTACATAAGAAGGAGAAACAATTATTGGTGAACTGTTTACTATAAGGATGACTAAAGCGAGACGTCCACCGCCAAGTACCGCCATGCTGTGTAAACCGCCACGCCCAGTTTCTATGCAAACCGACACGCCGACCGTCACGCCCTTAAAATTGAGGAAAACCGTCACGCCCAGCAAGACGGCCCTGCCCAGTAAGTTAGAAAGAAGTTATATTTGTGTATTCATCATCATCATCATCATCATCATCACCTAATTTTACTAAATTTTTGTTAACATAACTTATTGCTCTCGAAAGCGAGACGTCCACCGCCACGTACTGGCATGCTGAGTATAGAAGTGTGACGCCAACCGTCACGCCCCATTCTCGATGCAAACGACGACACGCCGACCGCCACGCCCTGAGCAGTGAAACTTTATTAACACTTTTTTATACATATATAGTACTGTTATCGTTGTCGGAATTGTATTAATTAATAATGATGATGATTAATAATAATAATAATAATAATAATAATAATAATAAAATAATATAAATAATAAAAAAGAGAAATAAGAGAGACAATTAGGCACGTAATAATAAAACAAGAAACAAACCAAACAAACAAATAATGTCATTGACAGGTTGGGTCAAGTAATTTGCGGTTAGGTTAGGTTTAGAAGTAGGTTCGATTTTCGTTCGGTGTTAGGTTAGAGTATTGTTAAGTTTGGGTTAGGTTAGTTACGTTGAGGTTTAGGTTAAAGGTTTATGTTAGTTAGGTTGGTTTAGGTTACATTTCGTTACACGAGGCTTTTTCTTCTTTTTTTACGCTTTTCACTACAAAGGTTTTTTTTTTTTATTTAATTTTTTTTAGGAGTTGAGTGTCTTAGTAAATTTATAAGGAGAGTGACGGGAAGAAATGCTTGTAGAATAGAAATTAGCTTTACTGGCATTACATTCACGTGATTTTGATGTCAGCACCGATTTGAACATCAAAAGTGTATTTATTTTATTGTATATATTTTTGCCACACAAAGAAATTGGGACTGTCAATGAAGCGACATATAGAATAAAGAAATTACATTACGTGGGACTTGAGGGAAAAAAACTTGAGGAAGTGACTAAATTCGATACCTAAGAAACGCACAAACATGCTGAATTCTGGGAATTCAGAGACTCTTGACGTCCGAAATGGTTTAAAAGAAACGTTAAAGTGAAATAATTATATAATTTACAGTCTCAAGTTTTTATTTGGAGATTACGAACGAGTACTTCGGAACAACCTTGTTAGGAAAAAATCTTGAACAGAGGGAGAGGTGAAAAGAGAAGTGAATGCAGAAGACTTTGCACGACTTGTTACTTTAGAATGTCTTATATAGGAAGAGAAGAAGAAAGACTTATTAAATAATCCGATGGCGGTCAAGTTGTCATATATTTTTTTATATATAAGCAGGATTATGGAAAGCAGGATTTGAATAACATAATAAATATCGAAGTTAAGTTAATAATTTTATACTTTAAAAACTTCTTATATTTTAAAATAACTTAAAATAAAGAAAAAAACATCTGATAAAATTATTATTTGAAATAAAATGTCTCAGTAACAATTAAGGAAAACAGTGCTTCTAAAGAATGATTTTAAAATTCTTTTTTAGTTGTCATTAATTATTAAATTTTTGTTCATTGTTGAATAAAAAACTAAAAAAACCAATAGAATGTGTGAACCCCCTAAAACATCATTCAAAATTATACCAGATTACTGTAGTCCAGTCAGCAAATATAATAGCTGAAGAAAAGAAAAATTTCATTTTTTAATACGGTGAACGAAGAATTTGAAGAATAAAAAATACCCCCCCCCCCCTTAAAGTAACAGTTTAAAAAAAGTCTCGTATAGACTGCGATGGGCCAGGACATGTATGAGTGACGGGCGATGTGTTACACACACACACACACACATCTTAGAGCCTAAATCAAATTAATAATAATAATCTATATATTATTACTACTACGTCCACCGTTATATAATAAAACATTTTACTTTTTATATTCCGTTCAACTAATTTATATATATATATATATATATCACCACTTCAAACCAATTGACCTTGACCTGAAATAATAAAATTTGTAGGAAGTTGGAATCTAAAAAAGGATTATTATCACATACGGCGGTATACAAACCATAAACTTAAGTAAGTTTTGACGTGGATTATCGATTACGGGGACTAAGATACCGCCAAATTCTTTAAGTTTGAAGTCCATAACTATAAGTATAAATAAATTTCTTTAATTCATAAATAATAACGGTATCTAGCCTCATCAAAAATAATTTGAAATAAATTTAAATTTCACCCCCCACAACCTTTTTAACTCCCCAGCTCAAGATTTAACTAACTAAAAATATTTTTTACTTACATTCCATGTATAACCGCGACTGCGGGGCAGTACTTCCAAAATATAAAAATTTCAAGAAGAAAAAAAAAAAAAACAACTTTCCCTACCAATTTGAGGCCAACGGAACCTTATTTATGGAACAAAAAAACAACAATATTTCTAATAGTAGTAGTATTTATTAATTTAATTTAACCCCCCCCCCCCGTTAAATAAAAACTTTAAATTATATATTATTGAATAAGATATTAATTGGCTACGTATTTATATTTCTTTTAATTACCTCTTAACATAATATTGTACTTGTGCAAAATTTTTCCATTTTTATACCTTTCAAAAAATATTGGCCAAACTTACCACCAGTCTAATAACTTACATTTGATAGATTAAACTACATTCTCTATTAATTCAACCTATCTTCTTAATCGTCTTTGTCTCTTCTTTTCTTCTTCTTCTTTCTTCTTCTTTCTTCTCTTATTCTCTTTTTTATTGTGTTGTGTGTTGTTGTTGTTGTTATTATTATTATTATTATATTATTCTCTCGTCAATGTTATTTTGTTCGCGTCGGAATGGAAGTAGGTGGGAGTATTCTATTATTTTATGATTTTTTTCTTATTCTCTAAAGAAGAAATTTGTTAATAATTTTAGTGCACTTAATTATGCCAACTATCACACCGTAAATATGTAGTTATGTGGTGTGTGTGTAATATATATATATATATATATATATCTATATATCTATGTAATGTATGTATGTAGGTTGTAAATATTTTTTTACCTTGAAATACTAAATTAAGCTATAATAGGTGATGGATCCAGCATGCTTACAACATTTCACAACACCCCTGTAAACCCCCCCCGCCCCCCCCACCCACCCACACACACACACACCCACACACACACACACACACACACACCCACACTGGCAGGATGATATGATATGTAAAAGGTTGGCGATGGATTTGGTCGTGCATCCGAAGAAAGAAAAAAAAAAGAAAGTGGGGTAAAGTAAAGATGTCTTTTCTGCTAAAATAATTTATACTAATAATAATATAATAATAATAATAACTAATAATAATAATACTAATAATAATAATAATATAATAATAAATATTAAATTAATATGATGATGAGAAAAGTGTACTAAATGTTACATTTTTACATGTAATATATCTGATGAAAAAAAAATTCTTCTACGTTATAAACATAGATTTTTTTTTAATACCCGGCGTTCGCTGCTACGGCAAATAGGAGTAACAAAAAAAATGTTTTGTTTTATTTTATAAGTATCAGAAGAAGTAATTAGTAATCGACAGATTATATAGTATGATAAAATTTATATAACTATACTAGCAAACAGTTACTTGATGGCAGTGAGACCGCGTTCTCGCGACATCTATTAAGAAGGAGAATAATACATAATGTAAAGAAAAATTAATGTTTGAATGATTCGCTTGTAGTGTAATGGTATCACTCTGAGGTACAGACTCAGAGATCCGTGTTCGAATCCCGTCATATCATACCATATAATCTTGCATTGCTCAATGTTAAACATTTAATTATGACATTATATATATAAAAATTGTGATGGCAATGTATAAAATTATAATTCTAAACAAAAAAATGTTCTTGGTACTTGATGCTCGGCCATACTTTCTCCGATTTTGCCGAGCTTTGCAATGTTAAGCAATCCCGATCGTATGTATATGTATCATTTTTTTTTTTTTTTGACAAAAAAAGGGCCCCCCCGCATGGGGCCCTTGGGACAGAAAACACCTCAATGCGGTGTTGATAATTTTTTTGACAAAAAGGAGGGTTGTTAGGCCTCGGGCGAGAAGAAAATAATAGTGCTCCCACCGACCTGCTGGCCTCGTCTAACCGACAATACGGACCAGCGAGCTAGTGGCCGCGTCTCACAGATCGCAGCGTGGCAGCTCTCTACCGAGTACAACACCCGCCCGTACAAGTCGTCTACAGACGATTCAGATCCGACTTCGAACCGAAACGACCCACGTCACGTTAGGGTCAGAGCGACGATTGCCTGTGAGTGTCCTGCCTCCGCTCGTAGCGCCCCGTCGGGCAAACGAGGGCTCGGGTCGGACAGCGAAGCGAACTCCGCGTCTAGTAAGCACTCACTTTGTTTGGAGCCTTTCGACCCGGGATCAGGGGGTTAATCGTTGCCTCGTCCAGACGATACGCCTTAGAGGCGTTAGCATATTCCCGCGGATGGTAGCATCGCACCACCGGCCCCTCGACCGATTGCGTGAACTAAATGTCGACCTGCGGTTCCTCTCGTACTGAGCAGTATTATGTCGCAACGACTTCGTCAGTAGGTAAACTAACCTGTCTCACGACGTCTAAACCCCAGCTCACTTTCCTATGGTGGTGAACAATCCAACGCTTGGCGAATTTTGCGTTCGCAATGATAGGAAGAGCGAATGCAGGATCAAAAAGCGACGCTCTATGAACGCTTGGCCGCACAAAGCCTGTTATCCCTGTGGAACTTTCTGACACCTCTTGCTGAACCTCTCCAAGCCAAAAGGATCGATGCCTGCTTTCGCAGTCCTTATGCGTACTGACACGGGATAAGCCAGCTTTTGCCTTTTGCTCCACCGAGGTTTTGTCCCGTGAGCTGGCTTAGTACACCTGGTATTCGACCGATGTACCGCCCATCAATCTCCCGCCTGCAGGTCTCGAATCGTATCAGGGGGGCACGAGCGCTGCAGGCGGGTCCTGGCCCCGCGGGATCGCTTGGAGACTAGCCCCACTGCGAATAACCGGACGGAGGCAACGCGGTCGCGTGCAGCAACCCCTAGCGCTTGGCTCGAGAACACCGTGCCGCCGGCCGCGAGCGGCTCCGACGCACGCGCTCCGCCCAACCGTAAGTAAGAAACCATGAAGTAGTGGTATTTCACTGTCGACGCGGATACGAGCCCCACGCCTCCCACTTATTCTACACCTCTCATGTCCCTCCAGTGCCAGACTAGAGTCCAGCTCACAGGGTCTTTTTCCCGCTGCTTGCTCCGCGCCCTTCCCTGGCAGTGGTTCGCTAGATAGTAGATAGGACCGAGGGAATTTCGTTTATTCCATTCATGCTCGTCACTAATTAGTGACGAGGCCTTGGCTACTTAGCATGAGTATGACAATTTACGTCCTTGTGTTGAGCGACGGACCTCTGCCCTTAGGCAAATAGTGACAGAGTACACTAGCACAGGCCGTGTAAGTATCTAGTATCCCAAGATTACCGAGCCCTAGCTATGGCACACCCCACTACCAGGGTTGGTTTTTAATTGGGAAAAATTCTCATTGCTTAATTAATAAAAATTGTTGGAGCATAGGCAATCGGGACCCCCGGGGGGTGGATCTTAGTTAGGCATCCCACATCAAGGTGCAGAGAACCAAACGGGGGAAACCTCGCGAGGTGTCCACCCTGGTTTTGCAGGCCCGCCGCCCTTGCTGATAAGCTTTAGTTGCTCAGCTAAGGCCGCAATATATTCCTCACAACGGTGGTAAATCAACCACTACTATCCTTATGGAATAGTGGATCAATGATAGAACATTGGGAGGCAACGCTATACAACGAGTAGTCACCAGTGTACTGCGTATTCTCACACGTAAGATATCCCTGCTCGCAAAGCTAAAAAAATCTTTTCTGCCAAGACTGGTCCAAGGCCCCTGTCTTCATAAAGCCTGTTCCAGCCTCAACCTACCGATAGTTAAAGCCAGCTTATGCCAGAGTAGGGAATGTAATCATCCCCAGTGTCCCCCTGGGACGAGTTTAGCAACAGAAGCCTAAAAAATAAAAGCTAAGGGCAATGCCCATCACAGTCTTTTATACTCGGGCAGATACAGCACCGCGCTCGTTCGCGGACACAAGTTCGACCACAAGGACCCTTCAACCGCCGTGTTGTCAACAGCTCCAGTTTGCAGATGATCCAGAAAAGGAGTCCAAATCAACGACCTAGGCCACCTACATCACCCAATGAACCCAGTCTCCTGTCACTCAGGGACGTGAGGAAGGGCAGAACCACACCTCTCAGCCCGACAGAGGTGGTGAAGCTCACACTTTGCCCCCAAGATGTCAGCATTTATTTAGTCAAAGAAAAGTGCCTCCGCTTTCCCAGGCATCAGCGGCAACCCGCCTCATTACCAACCTGCTGGGGGACTATTGTCCGGAGCCAGCTGATTCCCGAATCAGCCAATCTTCCGACTGGCCTGCCAGCAGAAGGGAGACTGCAGTAGAGGTCCTAGTGTCTAGGGTCACTTAAGAGAGTATAGTACTCCCGCAGTGTACCCGCGCTTGTTGAATTCTTCACTTTGAACAGTCAGAGCACTGGGAAGAAACACATTGCGTCAACCACCCGCTAGGGCCATCGCAAATTGCTTTGTTTTAATTAGACAGTTCGGATTCCCCGAGTCCCGTTGCCAGTTAGAGTCGAACCGTTGAGTGGCGCGCCGAAGAGTGCACGCGA
>JASPKZ010004826.1:0-26404 GCA_030220185.1 Diploptera punctata | reverse complement strand
CGAGGTTGTTACTCCTCCCCCTTCTCCTTTCTCACCCGGGCTTGAGACCGGCCATGGCGGAGTTCTCTACAAAAATGTAATAAGTAATTCACATTTTGTGGAAAAAAAATTGATTTTCTTGATACCTCGATGAACGTAGTAATCTTGCAGCCGGATCTTAGACTATAAGTTTATCTAAAACAGTACAATAATTATACCGCTTGTTATCACTATAAAATGTCTACTTAAACTAAAATTAACCTAACCAAATTCTCAATCCAATTAATTGAGGAGAATGGTTTTATTTGGGGGGATGGATGGCCCATAATTTAACAAATGATGAAGGCATTAAACTATGCCCACTATGCGATGACCATGAAAACTGGCAGCATATTATAGCATTCTGTAGAGAGACAGAACAACTTAGATTACAGATGCTGCCGGAGAGATTTCTCAGGTCGGATCGAGGGAGAGTGGCGTGTTGGGATCTTTTAGGACGGATCGAGAGTGAATCAAAAACATGCAAATGTTCGGGTACAGTAAGAATTTTGAGATATAGCAAAATTGTAGATTAATGATATATGTATTAACAATAAGAAGATTCTCAATATGGTCTTTGTTTTCGATCTTTAATTATGTTATATAATAAGTAGGTCCGATAAGTTGAATAGTCTGATAGTGTATTTGATGCCTGCAGGGACGGGGGGAGGGGGTATGAGCGTGCGGTGTGTATATGTGTGGGGGTGTGTGGGTATATGTGGAAGGAGTAGAGCAATTTCTACATCAAAAATTAAAAAGATAACTGCAATTAAGAAGAATCGTAGGGAAAATAGTAAGCGGGCAGAATGTGTGTTTTTTCTAATTTGTTTTCTAGCATTTTTTTTTAATATTAATGTACGGAATATGGTTGAATGTAGATATGTATTGTTGTGATGTAGTGTAGGCATAGATTTTACTTATATGTAGCCTGCTGTTGTTTTTTTGATACAGGTGTATTTGTAGGTATTTGTTTATATTATGATTACTTACTTACTTACTTACTCACTGGCACTATCGAACCCATAGGTTCATGGCCGCGCGGACATAAGCTCTCCATACATCCCTATCCTGAGCTAATACTTTCCAATCATTCCCTGTATAATCTACTTCCCTCAAATCATAGTTAATGTTATTCTCCCACCTCATTCTTGGTCTACCAACTGGGCGTTTTCCCTCTGGCTTTCCTACAAGAAGCTTCCATGCAAGTCTCCCATTCCCCATACGTGCAACATGTCCTGCCCATCGCAGTCTACGAGACTTAACTGTTCTTATTATATCTGGCTTCCTATAAAGACCATGTAGTTCATTGTTATGTAGTCTTCTCCATTCACCTGTCTGTGTTTATGTTATGATTAGTTTTATTTTTTATTCATGGAAGAATAATGCACGTACGGCCAAGCAGGCCGTGCGCAATTTAAATGCATATGTATTTTCTTTATTCTGAAAAAAAGGCAATAAATTCCATTATTTATCTATCTAAAAATTGAGGAGAAAAGGGAGAGACTAATTGCATAATGCCACGGGGCAATAAGGCTAGCAGTGAAATTTCTATTTAATGATGATTCTTTTCGCACACTGAAACATTGTATCAGTTAGATGTCGTGAACGTGTTACTTTACAATAGTTTACCGCAAATAAATTACTTGCGATATTTTGCTCAAGCATTCTTTTGTGGTATCACGCTTTACATTTCTCGCAAGGAATCCAATCACCCAATCACCTCTCGTGATGGATGACTTAGAAAAGCAATTAATCTTGCAGAAGCCACTTTCTTCTTCAGAAGATATGTCAATCATATCATTTGAATTCTTCAGCCTTTTCAGTTTGTCTTCAACGTTCGTGACGCTGATATTATTGCTGAACTGAAGACAAGCTTGTTTTTCTTATTCGTAATTCGTTTATAGACACTTGCTAATTTTTCTGGGAACATGTTAGGTGTGTGGGAACCTGTTCGTTTACGTGGAGCTGATCTATTCGTTGAGTTCTTCTCAGGTCTAGGAAACGTCTCCTTTACTTTAAAAAAACGAATCGACTGCGGGTTGCTAGTCTGTTCACCTTGAACTATATTTTTTGAACTTCAGTACTTGAAAATATGGCAGTTTAATCTGAATATGTTTCTAAAGCTATAACATTTCAGTCCCTAGATGGTTGTCGCCAGAATGGAAAAATTCTTGGAAATCATATTTGCTGTTAGTCCAACACTTGCAGTTGCTTTCTAAGCTTTATTGAAACCTGAATTTATTTAATCGGATCTTAGTTATACTTGATCGTGACTAACTGTGAAGCCATAGCATAGCTTCATGATGATAATGATGAACTGCAGCAAGAATACAAAATCAAAATTGCCAATATATTTCAAATACAGTATTGTTCAGATGATAATGTGACAACCTAATAAGAAACTGATATAAAAAGGGAATAGGAAACTTTGAGATACTTTCAAATTTTCAGAAGCGTAGATTACACTGAGCAACAAAAAATAAACTTTTTGTTTTTGTCTCAGAAAGAAAAATATGTTATTCTGATAGTATTGTTTCTCCTGAATTCAAATATGATATCGGGGTTTCTCCGTCACGCAAGGTTTCCGAGACACAAGAATTTTTAATTTCAACACTTAGTATTTTCTACATTCGTAACTACAAAATATTCGAACATTCGGACTCACCTAGAATGTAAGAAATGACGATGTTCTGCTTTATTTCGCCTGTGAAGCATCCCTATGTATGGTCCAACAATAATCGGCCAGCATATTAAGATTCCATTTGCCTTGATATCTCTTTTCCATAGCTGAAACCATTTGAGTTATCTCATTTGGTTTTATTTTACAATGGACAAATGGACGAAAAAATGTTTATTAAATAATAATCATTTAAATGCATTAATATAAATTGAAATAAAAAAACTGTGGATGATGAAGAAATTCCGAATACATATTTGAAAACACGATAAAAAACTGCATTAAGTACAACTATTGGTACTCATGAGACAAAAATCATGTGGACGAGTGTTATATGTAAGTTAATGCAGGATAGATTACGAAAATTTCTAAATGGTTGCAAATCGCAATTGAGGTTATGAAATAAAATGTTAAATATTAAAATAACAAACTCATATATCATTAATCCTCAATTAAATTAAATGTATCAAAAGTAACGTCACGAGTGATTTCCAGTTTATCTAGAGAATTTTGAGATCAAGAGTGGCATTTGTTAGCACTAAAATTAAGCTGTTTACTCACAAATCATTATTTAAATATAGTTATTTTAAAATATTTATATATTTAATATAAACAGCGATGTTTGAAAACAAATGAGAAACTTTGTTTCACTTGTTTATAACTGCAACCGGATCATATTATTTATTGCCAATGGATCGCAATATTGTAAGATTGCACCCTAGTGGAAAAAAATAAATAAATAAAACGCATCATTACAGGTTATTAATTAATTTCTGATGTCCTATGATGTAAATATGACTATTATATTTTTCTGCAACGTTAATTCCTGGGAAATACGTTTAAGAAATTGCAAACAGTGATTTATTTTTTTATAGTATAATCAATTGCTACGAATGCTTTTATATTGGTTGTATCTCGCAAGCAGAATCTGGTTACATTCGTGCACTATTTATACAATCTGGGAGCTACCTGATAAAATGAAAGTGATAAAATCGAGGTGAAAAAGACTGTGATTGGTTGTAAATAAAAAAACTCATTGAAATATGATTGGTCATTGACTGCCATTTGGGGCAGGAATCAAATAGTATTTAAAAAAACTTGGGCAAGTAGTTAAAACTTCGTTTTTAAACAGAAATTCAATTTAGTTAAGGGCTAATATCCCAGGTACTTACTTTAATACTCTAACATTTTATAAAATAGAATAAGTTAAAATATATTTTCTTAGGTCAGATCCGTCGTCGTCAACTTATAAAATATGTATTCTTTTTGTCTGAAGACCTTTCAGAACATCTGTTCCATCTTCAGCAGTCGTTTCTTCTCTATATTATTTGATGTGGTGGTTGATGGTGTTGGTGCTAATGTGGTATTCGTTTTGTCTGAAGGCCTTTCAGGACATCCGTTCCATCTTCAGCAGGTCTTTCGTCGCTACATTATTTGATGTGGGGTTGATGGTGGTGGTCCTAATGTGGTATTCTTTTTTGTCTGAAGGCCTTCCAGAACATCCGTTCCATCTTCAGCAGGTTTTTCTTCGCTACATTATTTGATGTGGTGATTGATGGTGCTGGTCCTAATGTGGTATTTTTTTTGTCTGAAGGCCTTTCAGAACATCCGTTTTATCTTCAGCAGGTATTTCTTCGCTACATTATTTGATGTGGTGGTTGATGGTGCTGGTCCTAATGTGGTATTCTTTTTGTCTGAAGGCCTTTCAGAACATCCGTTCCATCTTCAGCAGCCGTTTCTTCGCTACATTATTTGATGTGGTGGTTGATGGTGCTGGTCCTAACGTGGTATTCTTTTTGTCTGAAGGCCTTTCAGAACATCCGTTCCATCTTCAGCATGTCTTCCTTCGCTACATTATTTGATGTGGTGGTTGTCACGACACCACGTTAGGACCAGCACCATCAACCACCACATCAAATAATGTAGCGAAGAAAGACCTGCTGAAGATGGCACGGATGTTCTGAGAGGCCTTCAGACAAAATAATACATATTTTATAAGTTGAGGACGACGGATCTGACCTGAGAGGGTACATTTTAACTTATTTTATTTTATGACTCTCCACCTTAACGGTTTAACAATGAATTTTTATTAGTATTGATTCTAACATTTTATAATAAATTATTCAATTACCAGATTAAAATATAAAAAGAATATATAATTTTGGTTGGTTGGTTGGTTGGTTAGTAAATTATGCATGTATTTTACTTAACTACACTCTCATTAGCGTCGTGATTCAAATTAGGGTGCGCCTTCATCACTGTCATATGAGCTGACAAAGAGATTTTGATAAATTTCTAATGAATCAAGACCGTGATTGGGTCATATGTAGCTAACAATATATCTTTGATCAATAACAAACAAACTAATTAATACGTATTATGATACGAAAAATCGTCATTTTATCCTTAACAAAGTTTAAATTGCAATGGTGAAACTGGCATTATATAAAACTCTTTTTTCTTTGTTACTGTTTGTAAATCTTCTAATTAATACTTACGTGGTCTTTTCTCCTTCTCCCTTCATCTTACATTCAACTCACAACTTCTTTTCATATTCCCCACTTTACTTATATTTATGCGTCATTTCTTTGTACTTCCTCTTTCCTTGTTTCTTCGTTATGAACATTATTAAAATTGTCTTGAATCTTGCCGTTGTTGGAAGATTTGTTCATTCAAATCTCAGAGACGTTTTATATTTGAAAATGTCAATAGAACAGATGAGATTCACACTGAAATGAAGTGAAAATGGAGATAGACGACGGAGAAATATTTTACATTAGCGCCAAAGACGTAATATGAAACTGTGCTTTTGTACCAGATCAAAATAAATCCCTTTTCGCTTCCATCTGTCTTCTTTGCGACCATTGTTGCATCATATTCTATGTTGCTCTTATCTTGCAAAGCTTATTTCCTTCTCTAAATTGATGTTGATGACTTTTTTCTTCAGTTTTGAGTCCAAATAACAAAACTCAGCGGGGACACAAAAAAATGTGCTCCAACTAAGCTACAGAGAGCTTATCCTAATGACAATAGGAAATACGATTTGTGTGTGGACGCATGCTTTACGACAACTAAGAAGTTTGCACGAATAAAATCTGCTTCTTTGTATTGAAGTCTGCAGTCTTTTTATTATTACTTCTCCAATGCTCAAATGCAAATCTCGAAACTGTTTTTGTGCAATCAAATTCAAGGATAATTAAATTTTAATTGAATTGTGCAAAGTACATTGCTAGGGGTAGGATTTTAAGATGCAAATTTTGGACGTAAAAGAGAGAAAAAAGGTTCTGAAAATACATACGAAAAGGTGCAAAAAAATATGTTGCTGTAACAATTAAATTAAGGTTCAAACCAGTTACATGAAATCAGTTTATATAGGCCTAATATGCATATCATTTGGTACCAAATTTTTCTTCTTTATAGAGTCCATAGGAGGTAATTCATAATTCTTTAGTTTATTGAAATATTTACTTCGCAGATGGAACGTCGAAGAATGATGCCATATATTTCGGTAAATTGCGTTTTGAATTATTTTAAAGTGCATACAACTTATCCTTCTTAACATTCGCCATGTTATTGTGAAAACCCAGTTGTAATACTATAAAAATACGTTGTGGTTCAGACTAGTAAAACACAGCCAACACAAGTCAGTAGATAGAAAACTGTTCAATTATTGCCACTAGTAACTGAACGTACTTTAAACTGTTACAGCACATTGTTGAAATTTAAATTTGACTTCACAGCTGCAGATTGGCCATTGTTGCTAGGATATAAATTACTGTGGTTTACATAAATATATTTTAATATTTATTATTTACTATTGTTGACTTCAAACTGCAGATTGGCCATTGTTTTTGGGGTCTGGAGATAGCGTGCTGCCTTGTCACGCAGCGGGCCCGGGTTCGATCACCGGTCGGAACAGTTTTTCTGGGTGAGGTTTTTATCGGGGTTTTTTCTCACCTGTAAGGCAAATGTCAGGAAAACTTTAAGGCCCAAACGGTCCCTGAAATCATATGGCCATCGCAATCATCATCATAATTCATATTCATCTAGATTAAGCTGAGGATTAGGGATTCTCCTGGCGCACCACTATCATCATCACCACCCATCTTATCATCGGAGCAACGTAACCCCGCCTTCCAGGCGCCCCAACCTCAGAAGTGGGTTACAAGTACGCCATGCCAGGAGAGAACACCAGGAATGTCGAAACACAAATTGGGGCATTTGAAAAAAAAAAATGTATCTAATATCGTTGACTTCTGATTGAGATTTTAAAAAGCTTTTCAAGAAGAAAAATAAACATTTTTCTGTCCAATCTTTCAAAAACGCGGAGGAAAAGGTGCTGAAGCATAAAAAAAGAGGAGAAAGGGCGAAATGTAGTAATCGCACGAAAAGGTGCAAAAATTTGCAACAAATTGTGTTCATTTCACTTCATTCCATCCCCCCCAAATACATATATTAAACTATTGGTATGAAAACAGCTATATTTCTGAAAAGATGCCGTACCTCAAAATACTTTCCCTATATATTATTGTATACAACTTTCCTCATTAGAGGATTGCCTCAAAGACAAAGTGATACAGACAATTAATTTTCGAAATTGTCGAAACACATTTTGTAAATACATTTAAAAATTTCAAATTATAATTGAAGTATACATACTATAAAGTAGAAATTTTGTAAAGATGGTTTCTTAAAATTGAAATTGATCTCTAATGGCAGCGATGGCAATTTTAGAAACATTACAATACACAACTATGTAAAATAGTTATGCAGGCAACTGTGTTATATATTAATGAGGATGAAATAGATTGGACGGACTTTATGTTTGACCTACGTCTCACGGTATGTTGCGTGTGACTCCAATATCCGCTCTAATGACATGGATATTTTAGAGCACAATCGAATATATGATCGTTAAAAAAAATCTAAGCGCAACAGGCCTAGAAGGACCATAGCCTATCAGCCGACTGCTGACCTCACATCCACATGTGTTAATCACAGATGTAGATGATCATCTAACCAGCGAAGGGGTGACACGTGGTCAGCATTTCGGGTCTCCCAGCCGTTATAGCGGGTCTTCTCAACCTAGCGTCGCTACTTATTTTATATACCTAAATGCCTCACAATGTTGGGTAGGCACCGGTCCCATACTGGCCGAAATTCCATGAGAAAATGTCTTCTGGGAGGTAACCATATTCTCATAAAACATTCAATTTTTGGTTAAACTTTACAACCTGTGACGAGACTTTATAAATTCCTTCATAAAGTCCTGTCGATTTTATTCTTAGGACATCATTTTTCAAATTATTTCCCACAATTTACAATTATTTTAAATTTTTTCTAACGATTGTTTGAGTATATTTTTTGACGATATTGAACTACATGAAAACATGGCAGCCATATTGATTTTAACGAATATTCTGTGTTCCAGTGCAGCCAACATAGAGTCTGATACTAATTAATTTGCACTAAATAAAATCAGCGTGCATTCTTTCACAGATATTAGAGTACTTAAATTGCGTTAGGTTAGCTTTTGATTCGTTGGCAACTCGAGTTCTAATATCGTGTATATGTTGGCTGCATCCCGTGATTCCATAGCGTAAACCGCTTCACATCTGTTGGCATGCGTATGGTGTATGATTGGAACTTAGAAAAAAATTTCGCGTCATACGTTGTAAAATATTTCCCTTCAATAAAATAAAACAATTTACGGTAGTAATGATTCCTCTAAAAGAGTGAGCAATCAATCTGGGATGCAAATATGTAAAATTAAAACCACAGTTACCAACAAAAGTGATCAAAACATATACAAATTAATCCCGACATGTGTTTCGTCCTTGAAAAGGAATCGTCGGGTGATCACATCGAAGTAAAAACTCTACTACTAGGCGCTGGAATCGAATTCGGACCTTCTAGTCTGAAGGGAGACATGCTATCATCTGAGTTAACGCGGCGGATATATCTAACTAAATAAGTATATTTTTATTGACTCAAGGTTTCCGATTCATGTTACCTAAACAAACATTTAGGAGTTCGGGAAACGATCCTGGTTTTCCAGACCAGTTGTCGAAATCGGAAGATTTCATTAAAAAAACGTAAACGTGGTATTTGACGCAATAAAGCTCTGGAAGAATTCCCAGTAAAACAACACAGTGAAACACGCTGAAAGCCGTAAAAACACAAAGAGCTGTGTTTATTTTTTGTAACAGGTCGTCGCAGGCAGGAAATAACAGTTCCTTGCCAATTCCAGCATCATTGTTCAAACCAAAAAAAAACTTTTTCTGCTGTAAAAACTGTCAGTACGACAATGCAATCTGTAGGATACGTCGAAACACTTGCGTTACTCAATTATCAGGGATCAATACAGAGGTTAATAATACGCTGAGTGAAGGAATAAGTGAGAAAATAAATAAGCAAATTCTTACATAAGTAACAAAGAGAGGGCACTCTCTGTAAATCAACAAATAAAATAAAATGTGAGATTAAAGAACATAGTATTATTGGGCGATAGCGCGGAGGTACAGAAGGCTAACACGCACACAGCTCTGAATAACACTAGAAATTGGGACTGGAAGTAAATATCAATAAAACTAAATATATGGTCATACATACAAATACATTATATAATGGAAATGGACAGCTAATAACAAATGAGGGAAATTTTGAGGAAGTGGCTGAATTCAAATACCTAGGAACAATAATCACAAACAGAAATAAGATGCACAAGAAAATTAAACATAGGCTCAATTCTGGAAATGCGTGCTATTATGCATTACAGAGACCCTTGATGTTCCAACCCCTTTCAAAAAACATTAAACTGAAAATATATAAAACTATTATTCTACCAGTTATATTATATCGATGCGAAATATGGACTCTTACTTTAAGGGAGGAAAGGAGATTACGAGTATTCGAGAATAAAGTTCTTAGGGAATTTTTGGACCAAAGAGAGATGAACAGACAGGTGAATGGAGAAGATTACATAACAATAACCTATATGGTCTTTATAGGAAACCAGATATGAGCACAGTTAAGCCTCGTAGACTGCGATGGGCAGGACATGTGGCACATATGGGGAATGAAAGACGTGTATGGAAGCTTCTTGTAGGAAAACTAGAGGGAAAACGCTCAGTTGATAGACCAAGAATGAGATGGGAGAATAACATTAACTATGATTTGAGGGAAGTAGATTATACAGGGGATGATTGGAAGACATTGGCTCAGGATAGAATGTATGGAGAGCTTATGTCCGCGCGGTCATGAACCTACGGGTTCGATAGTGCCAATGAGTTAGTTAGTTAGTTAGTTAGAGATTAAAGAACAAGATCTACTGTATTAAACATACCTAGTTTTGGGGGCTAATGGCTCCTCGTTTCAGAAATATGAGCAATTCTTTGTTAACATACTTCCTTTAAGGGGCTATTAAAAGAGCTACTAGTAGGATGTAGGCCTACTCTGTGACTGCGTAGATCATGTGGATAGTTTCTGGACAGTCACGTAGGTAATTCTGGGTTCGAATTATGGCCAGTTCTATTATTTTGTTTATTATTATTATTATTATTATTATTATTATTATTATTATTATTATTATTATTATTATTATTCCATCCGTAGTAATTCTGCCCGAAGGCAGGTCCTTCACTGCAATCATAGCATTTTCATGCTATGCTTGCAGCTTTACTAGGGAATTGTGTAGGTGTGGTAGCTTCCCGTTGCTTTCCACACCGGTGAAGGATGATGATGATAATGATAATGGTAAGGATGATAATGATAAGGATGATGGCCATATGATTTCGGGGACCGTTTGGGCCTTAAAGTTTTCCTGACATTTGTCTTACAGGTGAGGAAAAACCCCGATAAAAACCTCACCCAGAAAAACTGCCCCGACCGGGGATCGAACCCGGGCCCGCTGCGTGACAAGGCAGCATGCTACCTCGAGACCACAGCGGTGGACGTTTATATTTTATTATTATTATTATTATTATTATTATTATTATTATTCTTATTATTATTTAGTGATTATTATTTATTATTGGCCAGAGGTTTGTACTATAAATTTTCAGTTGAAAAGAAAATGAATGGTAAACAGAAATTGACTTTTGGAGAAGATTTGCTAGGATATCAAGGAGAGAGAAAATTAGAAATGAAATTATAAAAGAGAACATGAATGTACAAAACCCAATTTTAGAATTTATTCAAGAAAAGCAACTGGAATGGTACGGACATATTAGGCGAATGGATGATAAGAGATTACCGACGAAAATAATGGAATGAACACCATCAGGAACGAGAAGGAAAGGACGACCGAATCTCACGTGGATCAAAGGGATTAGGGAAACTTTGAAGGACTGGGAAATACAGGAAGAAATGTGTTATAATAGAGACGAATGGAGGAAAATTATGAAGCGAAATTGAAGAGAAATCATTGGTGCCGGAAAAATGTTTCAACATTGTTAAAACCTGAAATATATATATATATCATCTCATCCTGCCAGGTATTAGTCCTAGAAGAACTGTTAAGGCCTGAGAAAGCGGTTTTCGTGCCATCTTTTCATAGGTCGACCAAGTGACCGTTTCCCATTTGGACAGTATTTCATTATTGCCTTGGGGATCCTGGATCTAGCCATTCTTGAGGCATGTTCCTTCCAGTTTAGTTGATATCTGGAGATGTAGTCCAGTATTGGTGACACACTAAGTTCTTGAAGGATTTCTACATTTTTCTTTCGATCCCATTTGGTGTATCCAGCTGTTCGGCGTATAAACTACATATCACAAGCTGTTAGTCTGCTTTCATCTCTCGTCCTTATAGTCCACGCTTCACTCCCATAACATAGGACTGGTCGAGCCATTATTTGATAAAGACGAGTACGAGTTCATTTTTGCACTAATGAAGGTTTCAAAACTCTATTAATGATTCCCATTGATTTGTTGAATTTCACAATTTTCTCTGATAAATCCAAATTTTCAACAAAAGAGAGTTTATATCCCGAATAAGTAATATATATATATATATATATATATATATATATATATATTGTTATTGTTGTATTATTATTATTATTATTATTATTATTACTTGGTGAAGCATGGGCAATACGAAGAAGAGACGAAAGCCGAATAACAGCAAATGATATACCGTACAGCACCGTACAGCAGGCTATACAAATTGGGACCATGACAGAAATGAGAGAATTATGGAAGATTTGGGTGGAGAACCCATTCTCCATCGTATACAAAACCACCAGAAAAAACTAGAAAGTCCATCTTCAACGAATTGTATGACATTATGGCATATTTATTTATGTTTTTCTTGGGTAAAGGAAAAACTTTGTTAATTGCTTTTTGTAATGAATTCTCTTAATTCATCATCATCATCATCATAGTACATTCACGAATTTAGGCCATTTGTTGACCTGTTTCGGCCTCAAGAGAAACACCATCCAGAAGTCTTTTGAGTGGACGTCCTGGTCTTCTTCTTCCTGCAGGTTGATATCTTAACATTTGTTTGGGTATTCTGTGATCTTCCATTCGATGAACATGTTGCATCCATCTTGACTTATAATCAGAAATTTTGTTTTCTAAAGATTCCATGTGTAATTCTTCTAAGATGTCTTCATTTTTTTGTGATCTAGTAGTGTGTATCCTGCAGTCCTCCGAAGATATCTCATTTCAGCAGATCTAAGTCTCTGTATATCCTGTTTCAACGTCCATACTTCGCTACCATACAAAAGAGTTGGAAGAGCCAGTGTTTTATACACTTTCAGTCTTGAATGCTTTTGGACTAACTGTGGCTTGAAGATAGAATTTATTAACCCTAAAATTCTTAAAAATTTAGATATTTTTGCATTTACATCCTTTTCTTCTTCATATGAGATATTGCATCCTAGATATGTAAAATTATTCACCTGCTCTCTCTTAATTAAATTGTCTATAATTTTAGGGTCATAGTTATTACTGATTGTTATTGTTTAATAATAATAGGAAAAACGCGCACAAAAGTGCATTAGTTTATGTCTCTGCTGTATAACAAGCAACGATTGTGTTCTCTTTAAACAGACACCTGAAATGATATCTTTCACACGGTTTATCACAGAGCTTACACACGCAGTCACTTGACGGATCATGGTAGTTGAATTTTTTCAGAGTTTGTGGTGATATCCGTGCACTACCAGTCTTATTATTGCACTGCGTATCTTGTTGTTTGGTCCAGTCCAGTCTCGATTGATCATTGCATCTGTTGCGTAAAAATCGTCTGGTATTTCTTTTATCTTGTTTTGTCTTATTTTCTTCAATGCAGTTTCCTGTTTAGTAGCTGTTATTGTTTAATAATATTCGGTTTATTATTATATTCCAAGGACGAAAGAGGGATATTTAAAAGTCTATGTATGTAACTATTAAACGCTGCTATATATGAGTATATGGGTGAAGATTTTATTACTAAACTGCAAAGAAACGTAATAGATGTCAAAAGTAACCTAAATAACATTTTGAGATGTTATAGCAGTATTGTCTTACTTACTTATCGAATGCCCTGGTATAGAATATCGTTGAGATCAAAATTGTTGGTTGGTTGGTTGGTTCGTTGGTATCTAATGTCGAGCACTTGATAATGAAATCATTCGCTCTGTTAACATGTAAAATTCCTACCTGATAAAACAGTCCTCCTCAACTATATCAGTTTCCATAAATGTTAATAGTGAGATGAAGTTTTGCAACATAAGTTAATATAGCTGAGACGACTGTTTTATCCGGTACGAATATTAAAAGTTTAAGGGGACAGGGTAGTTTGAGCATATGGTTGCTATGCAGCAGTGAAATCAAAACATGAAGGATTGTGGGTACATTTTTCTCAGAAACCCCTAGTAGTATAGAATCATAATTTTCTGTGCATATTATCATTATAATTAACAATATGCATGGCAAAAATAATTGGATTATCTCTATTGGTTCAATGGGAAAAAAATATTTGCATTTGGAAAATAAAATTTTCTCAAAATGTTATTTTTAGATATGTAGGTACCATTTCCTCAAAAACTACTAGAGGTAGAAAGCTGAAATTTTGCATACTTCTATTCGACGTTTTTATGAATATTTGCTGCCACTTTCACAAAGTTATAATAAAAATTATGGATTTTAGACTCTGAAAAGAATGACAAAATAGTATTAATATTTTTTTTTTTTCCAAATGCAAATTTTTTTCCCCATTGAACCGATAGAGATAATCCAATTATTTTGGCCATGCATATTGTTAATTATAATGATAATAAGCACAGAAAATTATGATTCTATACTACAAGGTGTTTCTGAGAAAAACGTATCCAACATCCTTCGTGTTTATAGCATATAAAAAATATATATATTTCAGATTTAAATTTTTTAAATAAAATCAAGTATGTAAGGTAGAGATATAAACTAAAAGCCAAAATATTCCCACATTTGTTGTGTGCATGGTGTAAAATTTTCAGGCTTATTTATTTACAAGTTCATAAGAAATAGTAATTTTATTTCACTGCTGCATAGTAACCATATGCTCAGACTACCATGTCCCCTAACACAGTGTTAGTATATAAAATTGTGTAGGAATGTGAAGAAGTAATTGCTTTGTCCCACGTTGTGGGTGACATTTTGACGCAGTAATTCTCTTCATGCCCGATGTTGTGTAGTAACATTTTGAAGAAGGATTGGTGTCCCAAAAAGAATTCCTGGTTCAGGTTGGGTTTAATTTTCGGTAGAGCCGGATACTCTTCTCAAGGTCGGAAGTTGGTACACTGGATAGGAAAACACTTCAAAATCATAAAAAGTGTTTCTTGTAGAAATAATTACAAATTTATTCACTTTGTAGGTTCCCAGCAGATTAAGTAAATGTAAGTGGTATTATTCTTCACTATCAATTAAAATAAATTACTTTCTTTTCTGGAATCAATTATTCTTGTATTAAATATTATATTTTATCTTGAGAACTCTTTCTTGCTTCTATCTTTGTGGAAAATTATATGCAGAATGACTAGTGTAATTCTTTTATAATTTTAAAGAACATTATTACATCACATTATGGAAATTTTAAATCTATTGGTTAATAGCCCTTTAAATATAAGGTTTAAATTTGATTTGTTAAATCAAAAAGTTAATTGTTTTAACATCCAATCAGAGTTTTGTTTACTTTCATTTAAGAATTTGAAGTTAAGTAGGTATTTTTATTACAGTTATAACAGAAACTTTATAATTTTGACAACAATGACTTAATACAATTTTTAAAAGCATTCTTACAAAGAATACAACAATAACCAACAATGAATTATTTAGATGTTTTTTATTTATTTAAGTTATATTTAAATATTAAAACAATTTTAAAATATAAAATTATTAACTTTAAACTTTTATATTCATTATAATATTAAAATCCTGCTATAAATGATAAGTATTTGTGGTTGTTTTATTTTGCAAGAAATAATGGAACAGTGGCAAGAACAATAATTATTTCCTATATAAATGAGATGGAAAATTGTGTGACCGAACTTGAGGTTTTGTAGCTAGAAAAAATAACACTCCAAGGCGACACTTGTCAAATTTAACAACTTACAGACACCGGAAAAGAAGAAGAAAAAAAAGCGGCAGACGCGAAAAGCAAGGGAAAGAAAGTGGGGATGGGTGAGATAGAGCCGAAAGGCAAGCTGCCACGCAGAGAGAAACATCGATCTGGCAGTGACGTTTGGAATGCCACCTTATGTTTATAGAAGGGCGCCTCCAGCGAAATGACATTAATACTGATCAACCATTCCGTGAGGTGCATCTTTCACCACCAATAACTGTCACCCCGCTAACAAAAATACATTTCGTGATAACGCATTCACCATGTTACTTATCTGATAACTAACTCACTAACTCACTGGCTCTAACGAACCTGCAGGTTCATTACTGCTCATACATAAGCTCTCCATACATACCTATCCTAAGCTAATGTTTTCCAATCATCCCCTGTATAATCGTCTTCCCTCAAATCAGGTCAATTTGATTCTCACACCTCATCCTTGGTCTACCTACTGTACGTTTTCCCTCTGGTTTTCCTGTAAGAAGCTTCCTTGCACCTCTTTCATTCTCCATTCGTGCCACATGTCCTGCCCATCGCAATCTACGAGATTTAACTGTTCTTATTATATCTGGCTTCCTATACATACCATGTAGCTCAATATTATGTAATTGTCTCCATTCACCTGTCTGATCATCTCCTTTTGGCCCAAAATGTTCCTAAGAACTTTATTCTCAAATGCTCGTAATCTTCATTCCTCCCTTAAAGTAAGAGTCCATGTTTCGCACCCATATAACTGGCAGAATAATAGTTTTATATATTTTCAGTTTAACGTTTTGTGGAAAGGAGTTGGGACGTTAAGAGTCCATCTGTCGCATAATAGCACGCATTTCCACAATTGAGCCTATGTTTAATTTCTTTGTGCATCTCATTCCTATTTGTAATTATTGTTCCTAGGTATTTGAATTCAGCCATTCTTCAAAATTTCCCTCATTTGTCATTAACTGTCCATTTTCATTATATATTGTATTTATATGTGTGAATACATATATAGTTTTATTTGTGTTTACTTCCAGTCCTAGTTTCTTAGTGTTACTCAATAGTGTGCACGCGTTGCCCCATGGTATCTCTCCGCTATCGCCCAATAATGCAGCATCATAAACATAAACTAACAGCTTATTAATACCATTGAGTTGTAGGCCTTCTTCATCCTCTACAGATTTGATGGTATGCTCTAGTACAAAACTGAATAGTAGAGGAGGATTTAAAAAAAATCCGAAAACTGTTTTCCTACACGCACCCTACATGTTGTGTCATTTAGACACATTTTGTATATTTCTAACTTTTTAGGATATTCATTTTTTTCCCGTATCACTTTATTCCGACACCTTGCGATCTCCTCAAGAAATCCATTTTTATCGACATAAGTATTTGTTTTAACACATGACGGTTAAAAGTAATATCACTGTTTCCCCCCCAATAGACAGAGTAATACGTTATGCAATTTGTTTATAGCACAACTGACATGTAGCTCGAAATTAATATAGTTATGTCCTTTTAGAGCTCTGAATTCCTTATATAATATAGAATCATTGGTCTTGCCAATTTAAGAGTTAATGTTATATACCCCCATCTCATTCTTGGTCTATCAACTGGGCGTTTTCCCTCTGGTTTTCCTACAAAAAGTTCCCGTACCCTCTTTCATTACTCTTTCGTGTCACATGTCCTGCCCAACATAGTCCACGAGACTTGTCGTTTTTATTCTTCTTCCTATTCCCTTGATGTGATAGACCTAGGGATCTGTTACGGTCTCAATACAACGTTTGAAGGGTCTGCCCAATGATCTCTTGCCAGGTAGCTGGTAATTTAAGATTTGACGTGGTATTATTGTTCGGCTCATTCTTCTTACGTGAGATTTCCAGTTGTTTCATGATTGATTCTGTTTGTAATTTCCCTGAGAATCTCAGAATTTATTTTATGGTCTGTTCTTGAATAACCTGCAGCACGTCTCATAAATTTCATTTTTGCCGCAGTTAGTCTTTGTTCATCTACACTGAATTGTCCAGGCCTCACTGCCGTAACATAATATGGGTCTGGCCAGTGTTTTATTATATCTGTCCTTGTATTATATTCCATATTATATATATATGTTCTATATTAGGTTCTTATTATATCTGGTTATCTATAATAAAATTAATTATTTTGGTTTATTCTGTTATCTACTTCCTAATAGCAGATAGTTTACCCACTATTATAATTTTGAATTTCTAAATATTTATTTTATTTTTATTTTAAATCTATATATGTTATAGTATAATTTAGTAGCTCAGGATTTTTGAAAAGAGAACAGTTTTCTAGTGGTTTGTGCAACGAGCGAAAAAAAAAATGGAACTGAGATCGGTTTATACAGAGCTTGTTTCTGGAATCGCGAGTAGGCCCAAGTGGCCGGGTATCTATCATGATGACACACAAGCACTCTCTTCAAAGTCCTCGCATCTGGATTATTGCTAATGCTGAAGCTTGTATCACTCAGTCAGAGTGGGGCTAAATATGTTTTGGAGGATGAGGAAAAAGCCCCTAGGGGCTTCATTACTACCACCCGGCGCCAAAAATGCGGTAATAGTGGCTACGTTTTTCTACGTTCCTAATGCGAATCCACCACTTCAAATTTTGTTGAACCCATCCCCGGGGTAAAGGACCCAGAGGGGGAGGTTTCTAACATGTTCTATGTGTTATTTTTTTCAATGTCGGATTTGTTTAACATATATATGTTTTCAACATGAAACCCAGTTCGCTTCGCTTCATGTAATTGCAAAGTTGTGTCCAAAATATTTATGGCTGATATTGTGCTCTAGATATCAGACTGTTGTGTGTTTTCGTAATTCGAATACAGCACAACTCTAAATTTACCTCCATTTGAGTTGAGTATTATTTTGCAAGTTAATTGAAAAAAATAGTCACGTGTTTCTATACCTTTTCCCCTTCTTCTTTGTTTCCGTTAGTACTACGATATCTTGCTTTGCTTTATTTAATCCTGTAATTTTTTCGTCGGCCATGGTTTGAGGGAAGTATATTATACAGGGGGGACACGCCGTAGCGTAGTGGTTAAGGCACTGAGCTACAAGCCGGAAGGTCGAGGGTTCGAGCCCCGTGGGGGTCAGGATTTTTAAACTGACCCAAACCCTCTGGCGGCACTATGGTCCTGGGGTCGACAGTCTCTAACGGAAATGAGTACCAGACGCTTGTTCTGGGGGTAAAGGCGGCCGTCGCGCAGGGCTGACAACCCGGCTGGCATCAAATGCCGATTGTCTAGAAAAGTGGGAGCCTTAACCTCCTACTACCCCAAGGGCCTCCTGAGGCCTGTCGTGGGATCACTTTACTTTATATTATACAGGGGAAGATTGAAAAACAGGATAAATTGGTCTATGTATGATGAACTAATGCCCGCGTGGCCATGAACCTATGGGTTCGATGGTGCCAGTGAGTTATTTAGTTAGTTAGAACAAGTCTTTTGGTATTATGATCCGAGCTTATGATTACTGTTCATGAGGGCTAGAGTTCGATTCCCGTTTAGACCACAGGGATTTTTCCTTAGAAGGAAGTATTACGTGATTGCATATGTTCTAGAATTTAGGTTATGTTTAGATTTAAGGACTTCTGGTGCTTCGTTGCCATTTCTCATTCATCATAATATCGGAGTTATGTATCTCTGCCATCAAGACATCCCAACATCAGAACACTAATTGCAGGAGAGAATGCACGAAATTCATAAGAAACTGTGGTGCCATTGGAAGGAAATATATATCTCTCAAAAGATAAACTGACGTGACTTAAGATATAAATCATAATGAACCACAGAAATGTAATTATAATAATGACAGTCTTTAAAAATTAAATCTATTCTAATAAGATGAATCCAGCCAAACCCAGGACATGATCCGTTTCCGTAATATATATGAAACGACCAAATTAGCTAATTCTATAAAAAAAAGACAAAAACATTAAAATCGCCTTTAAAACTAATAATAAACTCAATAACATAATTTCTAACAAAACAGAAACAACAAATATGTACGAAAATAAAGGCGTCTATATACTAAAATGCAATGGTTGTGAAAAATTCTACATAGGCAAAACAACAAGAAACTTAACACACGATATTCGGAATATTTTTAAAATTTTATTAATAATGAAGAAAAATCAAGTTTTGCCAAACACATACTAGAAACAGGTCATCGATTTGAAAAAAATCGATAACTCTATGTCAATACTGCAAAGAGAGTATAATAAACAACAGGTTTCAGCATCCTTGAAGACATAGAGATTCTAAAAGAAGCAAGGAATAAAGACCTACTCAACGAGAACATACCCGCAGACATAAATCCGTTATACAACCTATACAACATGCAGAATATGAAACATTGTTTCGAAAGGCCTCCATATTGGAATAACTTGAAGAAGTTTAATAATGTAGTTGAGGACGACTGACGTATCAGGTAAACTTTTATAATTAACATCTTATATACAGGGTGGACCGCTCGAATGGACCTAATTTCAATTGCTTGTTACTGGCAAACGGTTGAAGATAGAAACTTAAAACAACGTTCATATTACAGAAAAACTCACCAAGTTTTGATATCCAGATCACCACATCTCTATATGAGCCCCAGCAGTCACTGTGACGATATCAAAGCGATGAACAATTTCTTGCCAAGTACGTTGGAGTATGTCTTCTGGAATGTTCTCAATAGCCTCTATGATGCGCTCACGAAGATCACGAAGGTCTTTGACTGGGGTGGTGTAAACTTTATCTTTGACATAGCCCCAGAGAAAGAAATCCAGTGGTGTTAAATCGGGAGATCTCGGGGGCCACGCGATTGGTCCTCCCCTACCAATCCAACGGCCAGGGAAAATGTTGTCCAAAGTCGTACGAACTTCATTGGACCAGTGGGGAGGAGCACCATCTTGCTGGAAAACGATGTTAGGCTGCAGTTGTTCAATTTGTGGAAAGAAGAACTGCTCCAGCATGTCAAGATATGTGGTACCACGAACAGTTTTCTCGGCGAAGAAAAACGGTCCAATGACCTTATTATGTGACAAACTGCACCAAACATTCATCTTCGGACTATCACGAACATGCTCTTGAATAGCGTGAGGATTCTCCGATCCCCAGATCCGCACATTATGCCGGTTTACCTTGCCTGACAAATGGAAAGTGCTTCGTCCGAGAAGAAAATCTTGGTCATGAAGTCAGGATCAGCGCCGAGACGGTCCAGCATCGTATTGGCGAATTCCACTCGTTTCGGCATGTCATTCGGCTCCAGACGTTGCACTAACTGCACTTTATATGCGTGCAGTTTGAGGCGTTTGTGGACAATCCGTTGTAATGTCGATTTTGGTATTTGAAGTTCCCGCGAAGCTCTTCTTAATGACTTCCGGGGGCTTCGCTCAAATGCGGCTTGAACATTTGCTACCATTTCATCGGATGCTCTGCGACCACCACCATGCTTCTTCAACACAGATCCTGTAGCTAATAATGTATCACGCCACTTCTTTATGCTTCTAGCAGTTGGAGCATCACGGTTAAACACACGCCGGAACTCCCTTTGAACTCTAATGATTGATTTAAACTCCGCATACCACAAAACAGCTTGCGCTTTCATCTGCGGAGTCGCCATTTTCACAAACAATTAAATCTAAGAACGAGAAACGTATCTTTGTGCCATCTACCGACAGGATTCGAAACTTGGTGAGTTTTTCTGTACTATGAACGTTGTTTTAAGTTTCTATCTTCAACCGTTTGCCAGTAACAAGCAATTGAAATTAGGTCCATTCGAGCGGTCCACCCTGTATATATATATATATAATCATCATCATGACCAAATTCCGTTTTAGGCCATGTGGCCTGTACGGTAAACCGTTTCCATCGAATATGGAGGAAATTCCATATTTTGAACGCCTGACTAGAGGCTATAAGGTAGCAGCCCTAACCACTAGTCTTGCCTCTGTGGATGGACTGGTACCCAACCTAGGGACTTCCTACTACTCGAAGAAACTTAAGCAAAGACAGGAATATATATATATATATATATATATATATATATATATCTTGTAGGGGAAAAGTAGTGAAACAATTGACTAGTTCCAGGGAAAGCTAAACAATACCGGCAAAATTTAATCATAATCCTGGACATCATAAAATGGAAAATGTACCAGTGAGACAAGCGATGGAAAGTTTATAATATAGGGGAATTTGTTGAAAGTGAGATTAAATTCAGGAAATATTAAAGAGTTGCTTAGCTGTTTTCACAACGAAGTAATATGTTGATATAACAAAAAGTGTCCATTTAACAATAAGAATATCAGAATAAGCAAAATTAAACATCTTATTGTTTGGCATATAACAAAACATTAATTTCAAATCCAGAAGATATACATGCAGAAAAACCTTTAAAGACCTTCGGCAAATTTGCAGAAAGAATATGAAAAGAAAATATCAACAGAGAAAATAAAAAAAAGATATGGCTTTCAAAGTGTAAACTGTACACGACAATACAATTTTGGAGTAGGTGATCATTTTACATGTCTTAGATGCAATATCTCATATGAAGAAGAATATGGTGTAAATGCCAAACAACCAAAATTTGTAAGAATTATATGTTAATAAATTTCATCTTCAAACCATAGTCCAAAACAATTTAAGACTAAAAGTATATAAAACACTGACTCTTCCTTTTGGCATACATGGCTATATCATAAAACAATTCATCTCAGATGAATTACAGTGAGCAACAGAAATTACACCTGAGCAACAAATAACTTTTTTTTTCTCTCAGAAAAAAAATGATGTGATTTTGATAGTATTTGGTTCTCCCTGAATTCAAATATGATAATCGGTTTTTTGTCCATCATGCAAGGTTTTTCCGAGAGAACAGGCATTTAATAATTTCAAACACTTTAATACTTTTCTACATTCGTAACTACCACAATATTCAAATATTCAGGCTCCTCCTAGAAAGTAAGAAATGACGAGTTCTGCTATATTTCGCCTTGAAGCATCCCTCTTGAATGGTCCAATAATAATCGACAAGCATATTAGGATTCCATTTGCCTTGATATCTCTTTCCCATAGCTGATATTCTCCTGATGAAAGTGTTTCCCTCTGTCTTCGGCTCATTGTTGCGCCAAGATTTTCCGGGAAGAAATCTAGGTTTATTAAAACATACTTATTTCAACATAAAATCTTAAAATTGAATTTGAAATAAAAAAAAACTGTGAGTGGAGGATGAAATTCCTGAATACATATTTGGAAAACACGATAAAAAACTGCATTAAGTACAACTATTGGTACTCATGAGACAAAAATCATGTTGACCTGGGTTTATGAGTCATGATGGATGCAACATGTTCATCGAATGGATGATCACAGGATACACAAGCCACAATGTTAAAGCTATCAAACCTGCAGGAAGAATAATACCAGGATGTCCACTCAAAAGACTTGTGGGATGGTATTTCTACAAAGCCGAAACGGGTCACAAAAACGGTATAAATTCGTGAATGGACTCTGTTGGTGGTGGTGATGAACATTAAATGACTGAATAAATTTACATTTCAAGATTTCCTAAGTCGACAATCAATGAATCGTTTTATGAGATAACGTTACTTACAAAAAATTACAAATACAAAGTTACCAGATTTATAAATTGATGGAAATTCCTTCAAATCCGCTTCATCCTGGCTGTATCTTTTTAGAAGCACATAGTTAGGCGTAAAATTACATGTGTAACAAAACGAAAATTTCAAGAAAAATGCAGTATAACAAAATGATTCAGCATATTAAAAATGACTGTACATTAGTAACGGGCACTTAACAAGCGAATTTGCAATGCGCACGAATTTCGTTTAATGAACAAATGTCAATGGGAAGAACATTGACTATACAGGCACATCAGAAGTAGGGCTACAGAGCGTATTATAGTAAAATGATGCAATCGTCCATTCTTATTTAATTATGCCCATAGCGTCTGAATCAGTGAAATTAATATCTGGGGCATTTGTGATTTGTTTATGAACCTACAGGCAGACTATACGTATAAGTCAATACGAAGTAAGCTGGAAGACCGGAGTTCGATTGACCATACGTTCAGGATTTTTAAAACAGGTCTGAACCTTCTGGCTGCATCATGGCTCTGGGATCGTTTCAACTCTTGTCTAAATTAATACCATTCTTTTGTTCTGGGGTAAAAGCGGTTGTCACGCACATAGTATTGGTTTACTTATGACCACGGGTTTTTCCTTTATGTTATTTCGGCGTAAATGAACCACAGACGATGTTTTTAAATCTCACAAAACACTCTATTTCCTTCCACAAATTTCAGTGAACTTTCGATCACAAATTTTCACTCACAATTAATCTTTTTTCAATGTTTATCTCAATCACAAATATATCACAGTCTCTGATGAATCCTTCACTGCAATTTCTCATACACTTAACTTCTCTCCGCCACACAAGACACGACCGGTGTCTTGCATTTGCTCCTTTTGTAGGCACGAGAAACTTTCTAGACTTAGGTTCCGGACGCTTCGAACTGTAGAAGTATCTGGCCACCGATCTTTCCTGAACGGGAAACAGAGACTCGTAGAATAATCTAGAATGGGATTCTAGACATTTCGATGTTTTTGCGCGGGCTTTTGACTCGAGATTGACGAGTCGAAAATGTATCCTGACCAATGCGAGACCATAAATTCAAATATTTACGGACTTCTAATGAATTTGATTGTTAATTACGGAGAAAATAATATATTGAAGTTCTTTTAAATTTCTATATGAGATGTGAAGATATATTTATGTGAAGCTCATGTTTACAGATTTTTGGATGTTTCGAATTGATACCTTTAGACATGCCACATTCATGTAAGTCCATATTGCATGTGTATGACTAAATTAAATAAAATCACATCAAACAGCTTTGACCCATTTGTGAAGTTTATTGATCCTTAAAACAAATGAAACACCTATCCTTCTTTATAATAGACCAACAATACATAACGGAAACACAAATAGAATTATTCAAAGGTCCATAAATTTGTAAAACAAACATTTGATATTCTATGTCATAAGAAGGCATTTTGACAAATTGTGTAAATACAGCCAACTTCCAGTATTTCAAAATACAATGCATGCTTATATTGTGCATGTATGTATCTATACTACGTGTGTGTGTGTGTGTGTGTGTGTGTGTGCTCCACACATACCACACACACACACACCACACAAAACGCTTTTCAGAATTTCACTGAATATTCGTATCTAGTTATAGATGAATACGGTACAAACAATTTGATGATGGGAATCTATGTTTCAACTAATAATCTATGAGTTGTTAGCTTTTTAAATGATCTACATTTGATACTCCTAATCCAGTTTTACCTTAAATTGGCAAAAACACTGATTGAATAAGGCGAAGTTTTGGGGAAACTCCTTGAAATATTTTGCGAACCCCCCTGAGGGTTCGCGAACCACAGGTTGGGAAACGATTTAGTAGCTTATGTAGAGCCGAGCGGTTAAGGTAGAAAGCCTTGGCGCAGAGCTACGGGACTTGCGCTGGTTCGAGTCTCCATGGGGGAAGAAATTTTCTCATGGTATTTCGGCCAGTATGGGACCGGTGCCCACCCAGCATCCTGAGGCAATTGGGTAGCTACAATAAGTAGCGGCTCCAGGTTGAGGAACCAGCTATAACGGCTGGGGGACTCGACATGCTAACCACATGTCACCCCTACACTGGCTGTTGGTCATCTACCTCTGTGATTGACACATGTGGATGTGAAGGGCCAGCAGCCGGCTGGTAAAAGGGCAACCGCTGAAAAGTGGAAAGACCCTCAATCGGAATGTAGGATCTATGAAAATGTCAGCAGTTAATAGGCAATTTGAAACTTCAGTAAAAGCTAACTTTTAAAAATACTGTTTTTGCGAGATAGTGCGTTTTGTCGCAATTAACAGCAATGGCGACCATTATTGAAAGTTCAACTTCCTACATTTAGGGGTTGCCAACCTAAATAACTATACCGTAACATTACATTTACACCCAAGTGCGGGAAGTAAAAACCACTGCCCATTATGTATACTACGAACAATGCATATACAGAAAATAATCAAAGGTAGTGTTTTATATACATTAAAACGATACAAATCAACTGCATTTTAAGTCAACTGAACTTTATTTGAAACAATAATACAATAAATACGTACTTGTGGCCATGTTATCAGTAATTGTTGTCAAGGCCTCCTGTTTCTTTCAACTAATAAACATTGCCCACTCCTGTTAACGTCAGTCAATTGTTTAAAATGAACGCAAATATTTCCAACTAAGATGTCATTATTTTACTATTATTTATTATTTGATAACACCATTGCGCAAATAATAATGTACAACGCACGTTTGTGAAGTGTTTTACAGAATCTCGGAAATTAAAAACCTTGCTATCGCTCGGTTTTTAAAAACATTTTTCCTCGATTCTGTAAAAACCACTTCTCAACCTCGCATCGGTAATATACTATTTATTAGTTCTTAATAGTTAGGCTTATTCCAATCTCTAATTAAGGTTATGAAATAATCCCACACAATTCTATACACTTATTTGGTTTTAATACTATATTTTGTGTATCAAATACAAAACAACCTTTATCGCCTATAACTCAATTATTTTTCCTATCAGATACCGTGTTTAGTAATCTCAAAATTTGTCCGTACTTATTAACTCCTCTATAACCAGATACATTATCTTTGATTCCTTATGATATATCAGTCATATATATATATATTGATTGCTTACATCTACTGAGGTTGCAGTTACGCCAAAAAAATATATATATATATTATATATAATATATATATATATATGTTATAATTAAATCTTTAACATTGAGCAATGCAAGCTTAATATGGTATGATAAGAAAAATAAATGCCTTGAACGGGATTCGAACCCGGATCTCTGAGTCTGTACCTCAGCGTGATATCCATACACTACCATGCGAATCCTATTCAAACACTTATTTTTCTTTTATATGTATTATACTCTTCATTATTACTAGAGTCGTGAGAGAAACACTGTCTTCAGTGCCATCTCGTAGGGACATATCAAGTAGCAAATTAAGTGTATTTATTTTATTTCTAGCGTG
>JASPKZ010004825.1:12500-31848 GCA_030220185.1 Diploptera punctata | reverse complement strand
TTCTATCTATATTATCTTTGATATGCTGGCTGAAGATTACTACTTGCTGTTCTGTTGAGTGGTGGTTTTCTGAAACTAGCTTGATTTGGATGGAGTATTGCGATACGTTTCAAGGTACCACGTGAGTCTGTTGTTTATCATTCTCTCCATTGTCTTAGAAGTGATATTTGTGAGAGATATAGGCCTGCAATTGGATATGTTTGAGGGAGGTTTGCTTTCTTTAATATAGGGATAACTGTAGCCTTTTTCCACTGGGAAGGTACTGTCGAGGTCCACATTTTGTTGAGGAGATATAACAATGTTTGCCTTTGCATTATTTCCCATATGTTGGATTAACTCGGAAAAAATCATTTTAGGACCAGGTGACTTTTTTTCGCAAAGTCTGATTCATGCTAAACTTAGTTATAAATTGTGAAATCTGCATTAAATATATCATCAGTGGAAGTGTCACTTTGAATCATTTTCAATGTTTTTTAATCCGTCGGTTTTGTATTTTCATTATGGAGTTTCTTTGTGACTTCGAGTAGTGAGTTGCAAATGCATTAGACATGTCATCATCAGAGACAAGATCTGTGTTCCCATATTGGATAGGTTGTTTTCTAGTTATTATAGGCTATATTTGTTCTGTAGCTGTTGAGGAAATTATATGTCTTGGCACCGTCCTTCCTGTAGTCTATTTTGGATATAAAATTACTTAAAGAGGATCGTTTTTTGCTTTTATAATAGCTATTTTGGTATTAGCTACAGATCGCCTCCATGTTGTGCACATCTATAGGGTTGTTCTCCGCTTCTTTCGAAGATCATCTCGTTGTTTATAGAGTTTAATGACTATTCCAGAAGCATTTATACCGTGTTTTTTTGTCCATGGGGAACATACTTTATTGCATTTCTTAATATTATGCTATGATTTGATTATTTTGTCAGGATGTGTTCAAAGTTGAAGTTGCTAATATCTTAAATCAGAGTCTAGACGTGTTTCATACTAGACCAATTAGCCTTTTTGAAATTCCAGATGACTTAACTTTGGGACGTATATTATTTCGAGATGGGATCTGTATGTTTGCTAAAACTATCCTGTTGCCACTTCCTGGATCTTCAATAACTGTACGACTCGTAACATTTCTGATGTCAGAAGAAACAAGTAGGAGGTCTGCGTTTGTTCCAGTTCCATTGTAGTGAGTGTAAGTAGGAGTATGAGTGCTGTTGTAAATGAGTTCCACATTACTGGTGTCAATGAAATCTTCAACAATTTGACCAGTGGTGTTTGTATATTTGTAGCCACAAGTTTTTGATGGTGCATTGAAATCTCCAAAGATTGTAGTTTTATTGCTCATGTTGATTATGTCCAATTTGGGTTTATTATTGGGAGGGTTGTAGGCAGCATAGTTCTTAAAGTGTGAACCTGCTTTCCAAGCGTTGAGGTGTATTAGTTCCAGTTTATCAGTTGAATCGCCCATTTCTTTTATTACATTAAATGTCGTAGTGAGTGTATTCTTGACACCAATGAAGATTCCACTTGCTACTTTTCTATTCTTTTCAAGAAGATGGATTGTATATCCTGGGAACTGATATCCAGGCAAGTCATTGAAAGTTTTATTCGCTTCCATGATAGCAAAGACTTCAATATTGTGTTCAATTAAAATGTTATGAAGCTCTGTTTTCTTACGCGGGGAAAGTCCACAACCATTCCATTGCAATAGTCGTAAATATTCATCCTTACGAGGACGGTTAACTTTAGAACAGGTCGTCAATCTTTAAATTGCTAAATTTGGTAAACTACTTTCCGCTGAGGGGACGTTGTTCAGGGTGCACCACGTGGAGGTGAGTTTACTGTTGCACCCCGAAGTGTTAATATACATTATACGATACAAATCACTGCATTTTAAATGAACTGAACTTTGTTTGAAACAATATAGAAGAAATTGGTACTTGTACCCATTTTACTGTAATTGGTGTCACGACCTGCTGTAGTCTCAAGAATTATTTTCGGCATTTACCGTAATTACATTGGTCAGACTGCTAACGTCACTCAGTTGTTTACATTGAATGCAAATATTTCCAAGGAAGATGTTATTTTACTATAAGTATCAAATTTTTGTACATATACATACTGTACAAAGACGACTTGTTGGTACTTTGGATCATATACGCACTTTACGAGGTCACGGAGGTCTTCGGCGAATGAGGAATCAGTTCAATATTCTTAATTAATAGTGGGTAAAATTAATCAGTATAAATTATTTAAATTCTTAAAATTATACAACAATATATACAAAATAAATTATGGTTATTCATGATTTGTTTTCACTCCAGTCCGATGCATTAAAAATATTAATTTCACAATTAAGGGGTTAACCTCTCCCTATTTACGCACTACTTTTCGGTCTCTTGTGTCACCCTGTCGGTTGAGCACGTTAATTTAAGAATGATAACTACAGTCAATTAACCACTGCACGTGGTTACAAGCCAAAAATCAGATTGTTTGAAACAGGGGACCTTGAGAATATAATCTCAAACACTACTGCTTCAAGTGATTTTGAAGGATAAAACCACTAAACCTGCATCATTTGCTTAAACAGGAATTTGAAAACACTTTTGTTAATAATGGGAAATTGTGTAAATCAGTATTAAAACGACGTCATAAATGCTTAAATGACAATGGAGGTCACATTGAACAATTTCGGTAGTTGTTTTTTGTATAATTGTTGTAAGCTACAGACAATAATATATTTGCATTTTCGGTTAACTGACTTATGCTGCGCCCTGTGTATATGGAAATTTTTCGAGCAGCAGACATTGTAGAACAAGTGATGAATTGAATAAAAAAGTATAAAAAATATATCCAATGGGCCCGGGTCAGATCCCCGATCGGGACAAGTTTCTTGAGTGAAGGTTTTTCGAGGTTTTTCCTCACATATAAGACAAATGTCAGGGAACTTTAAGGCCCAAACGACCTGCGAACATTATACGGCCACCATAATCATCGTAATTCATATTAGCCTTAGAATATCAAGTTTAGGATTAAGGACTCTCGTGACGCACAACTATTATCATCAACATGGCCCATCCTATCACCAGCACAGTCGTAACCCTTCCTTCCGGGCGCCCCAACCTCATAGACGGGTTACAGTTACTCCAGTGCCAAGGGAAACACCGGAAATGTCAAAATGACAACCTGAGGTTTTGAATAAATAAAATGCACAAAAAGCACAGATCTTAATTTGGTTTGTCCATTTATGCAGAATGTGTGATGACATACTTTTATTGTTAAAAAACATTCCCAGTCAAACCTTTAACAACTAGGCTCCAAGTCAGACCGAAAATTAGATCTTACAAGACTGAATAATCTTTATTTTTATATATAATTCTTCTGTACGTGTGTTTGTCACTCATCTCCTCTTAAACAACTGGTCCGATTTTGATGAAAATTGTTGTGTGTGTTTGATGGGGTCCCTCAATGGTTCAGATTCACAATTGGACCCTCTAAAACCTTTAGGTGTAGAAGTTCACCTGAAGTAAAATTTAAAAGTCGCTCTAGCGGTCACAATTTTCGATGTTTCACAACGAAACACAGTATATCCTATTAAAATAAACCGAGGGAGATATTATCAAAATTGAGCGAAATCCGACAATTAGAAGTGGATTTTTACCTAAAAGTCATTGTTTGGTTCGTCTCAGAGTACTTTTCTTATCATGTCACACACACACACACACATATATATATATATATATAATTGAACGAGGAATTATATTCACTTTTATTTTAAAATTGCGCTTGTAATTTAGAATAACATAAAATCATATCTAAAAAAATATACAAATACAGAAACATTTGATATTTTGTACTTAAATTTCTTATATATTAGCTTTCTAATTTGAACAGTACAAAACGTTATATATTTTCAAACATTTTATTACATGATAAATATGATATTTATAATTGTATTTATTATTTACCTGATAAAGGAACAGGTAGGCTGTCTTCATTCCAAAAAATTACTGTTACAAACTAGATTTAAACCTGTCAAACGTTTGTATTTTATTACATTCAAATCAAAACTGACTTCTTCAATTTTCACTCACAGTGGTGTTGCTCCGCAACGTAAGATGGTATTACGTCAACATATTTGTTATTTTTTTGCTTAAAACCCCATTTCACAGAATAGTGTTACGAAGTTAATATTTTTTTGTGTAAGTCTTGCGGGGCGTATATATATATATATATGTGTGTGTGGGTGTGTGCTATAATTAAATTCTTAGCTTTTAGCAATGCATGCATAAAATGACATAATAAGAAATATAAATGCTCGGACGGGACTTGAACACGCACCTCTGGATTCATATCCCACTACATCGTGTAACAATTAGAATGTATTATTAAAGAGAAATGAATGTTTGTACTAGACTTGCTCGGTGGCGTAATCGGTAGCGCACTGGGATATATATATATATATATATATGTTACAACTATTATTATTATTATTATTATTAAATTTTTGACAAATGTCAATGAAAGCTCAAAATGTCATGATAAGAAATATAAATGCTCGAACGGGACTTGAACCCGAACATCTGGACTTATATCCCACTATATCCGGTAATAATGAGAATATTTATAATAAGAAAAAAATAGTATTTGTACTAGTCTTGCTCGGTGGCGTAATCGGTAGCGCACTGAGATATATATATATATATATATATATATATTTATTATTATATATTTGACATTGAGCAATTCAAGCTTAAATTGACATGATAAGAAAAATAAGTGCTCGGACGGGACTTGAACTCGAACCCTCAGCATTTATATCCCACTACAACTAGTAATAATCAGAATATATTTTAAAAGAGAAGTAAATGTTTGTAAAAACGTGCTTGGTGGCGTAATCGGTAGCGAACTGGGATATATATATATATATATATATAATTAAATTTTTAATATTGGGCAATGCAAATTTAAAATGACATGATAAGAAAAATAAATGCTCGGACGGTAATTGAACCCGGACCTCTATATTTATATCCCACTGCATCTAGTAATAATTACTTACTTACTCACTGGCACTGTCGAATCCGTAGCTTCATGGCCGCGCGGACATAAACTCTCCATACATCCCTGTCCTTAACTAATGCTTTCCAATCATTCCCTGTATAGTCTACTTCCCTCAAATCATAGTTAATGTTATACTCCCACCCCATTCTTGGTCTACAAATGGGGCGTTTTCCCTCTGGCTTTCCTACAAGAACCTTTCATGCAAGTCCTTCATTCCCCATACGTGCAACATGTCCTGCCCATCGCAGTCTACGAGACTTAACTCTTCTTATTATAACTGGCTTCCTAGAAGACCATGTAGTTCATTGTTATGCAGTCTTCTCCGTTCCCCTGTCTGTTCATCTCTCTTTGGTCCAAACATTTTCTTTATTCTCAAATACTTGTAGTCTCCTTACCTACCTTAAAGTAAGAGTCCGTGTTTCGCACCCATATAATATAACAGGTAGAATAATAATTTATATATTTTCAGTTTAATGTTTTTTGAAAGGAGTTGGGACATCAAGGGTCTCTGCAATGCATAATAGCACGCATTCCCAGAGTTCAGCCTATGTTTAATTTCTTGTGGATCTCATTCCTATTTCGGGTTATTGTTCCTAGGTATTTGAATTCAGCCACTTCCTCAAAATTTCCCTCAGTTGTCATTAGCTGTCCATTTCCATTATATACTGAATTTCTACGTGTGACCATATATTTAGTTTTATTAATATTTACTTACAGTCCTAATTTCTTAGTGTTACTCAGTAGTGTGTGCGTGTTGTCCTTTAGTATCTTCTCGCTATCAGCCAATAATACAACATCATCCGCATAAACTAACAACTTATTAATACCATTGAGTTGTAAGCCTTACTCATTCTCTAAAGATTTAATGGCATGCTCTTAGGACAAAATTGAATAGTAGAGGAGATAGTGCATCCCCTTGCTTCAACCCATTTTGATTTCAAAAGTGCCCGAAAACTGTTTGCCTACACGCACCCTACTCTTTGTGCCATCTAGACACATTCGTATAAGTCTAACTAACTTTTTAGGACTTCAAAACTCCAGCAGGATGCTATATAACTTCTCCCCTCTTAATTGAATCATATGCTTTTTTGAAGTCTACATATACTTGTTGTACAGTACCATAATATTCCCATTTCTTTTCTAAAGTCTGTCTTATACTAAACATCTAGTAATAATGAAATATAGTATTATAAGACAAATGAATGTTTGAAGTGACCTTCTCGGTGGCGTAATCGGTAGCGCACTGGGATATATACATATATATATATATATATATAATTTTTTTTACATTGAGCAATGATGAAATGATGCGAAAATAAATGTTGGGACGGGATTTGAACCCGGACCTCTGGATTTACTTCCTGATAGATCTAGTAATAAATAGTATATTTTATTACTAGTGAATTTATGTTTGTGGTACATTTACTCGGTGGCGTAATAGGTAGCGCACTGCGATATATATATATTTATTTATTTATTTATATTGTAATACTTATTGTAATGCTTATAATGGCATGATAAGAAAAATAAATGCTCGGACGGGACTTGAACCCGGACCTCTGGATGTATATCCCACTACATACAGTAATAATGAGAGTATATTACTATAAGGTAAATAAAAGTTTGTAATAGACTTGTTCGGTGGCGTAATCCGTAGCGCATGTGATTATATATATATATATATGTTATAATTAATGTTTAACATTGAGCAATGCAAGCTTAATATGGTTTGATAAGAAAAATAAATGCCTGGACGGCATTCGAACCCGGATCTCTGAGTCTGTACCTCAGCGTGATATCCATTACACCACCAGGCGAATCCAATTCAAACACTTATCTTTCTTATGTATGTATTATATTCTCAATTATTACTAGATGTCACGAGAACTCGGTCTTCACTGCCATCTAGTAGCTGACTATGACAAGTAAGCAAATTAAAGATAATATTTTTATTTTATAGCAGTGACGCTTTATCGATGTTACAATTAAATGTTTAACATTGAGCAATGCAAGGTTAATATGGTTTGATAAGGAAAATAGATGCCTGGACGGGATTCGAACCCGGATCTCTGAGTCTGTACCCCAGCGTGATATCCATTACACTACCAGGCGAATCCAAGTCAAACGCTTATCTTTCTTATATTTGTATTATATTCTCCATTATTACTAGATGTCGCGGGAACTCGGTCTTCACCGCCATTTATTATAATAATAATAATAATAATAATAATAATACTTTATTTATTCTGGCAGAGTTAAGGCCATAAGGCCCTCTCTTCCACTCAACCAGCACAAATAGAAATAAATATTTGACAAATATAGATGTACACTATACTAATTATAAACAGTTAAAGATACAATAAATGTAGCAATGTAAATGTTATGTACAAACAACATTTCATAGGGTAATAACAACAATGATACGATAATAATAATAATAATAATAATAATAATAATAATAATAATAATAATAATAATAATAATAATAATAATAATATAATAATATAAATATGATACATTATACGAGAAACACCAATTAATATATATATATCTTACACTGGATAATAATGAAGTCGAGTTTAGAGCAAATATAAATTTAGATTTCTCTTTAAAAGATGCCAATGTCCGGCAGCCCCTTATTTCTTGTGGTAGGGAATTCCAGTTGCGACAAGTGAAGATGGTATATGACATGGAGTGATGTGATGTCCTATGTTGCGGTATATTAAGTAAGAGACTATGTTGTGATCTTGTGTTTAAGTTATGGTTTGAGGATAGATACTGGAAACGGGATGATAAATAATTGGGAATCGAGGTATGTAGGATTTTAAATAGGAGAATTAGACAGTGCGATTTTCTTCTCTCTTTTAGATGTAGCCATGACAATTCGTGGAATAATGGAGAAATGTGATAGTATTTTCGAACATTAAATATGAATCTGATACACATATTATGGACACGCTGCAGTTTGTCCGACAATCCGTCACTTACGTCAGTTAGTAGAACGTCACAGTAGTCAAAATGCTGCATCACTAAAGTTTGGATTAAAATTCTTTTAAGAGTTGTAGGAAGAAAATGTTTAAGTCGCTTTAGGGAATTCATTATGGAGAAGATCCTTTTAGATGTTTGTTTTACTTGCACATGCCAATTTAAATTAGAATCTAAGTAAAATCCCAAGTTTTTAACGACGTCGGTATAAGGAATTTGTTCATTATCTAATATGACAGCCGGCATATTGCCATTGTTTATGAAGTGTAATAGCCTTGGATGTCCGATAATTATTGCTTGCGTTTTGTTTACATTTAGTTTCAGCCCATATTGTCTGGACCATAAAGATATATGCCTGAGGTCAGTGTTTACTTTGTCAATATATTCATTAATTTCGTCAGGCCTAAAGTGTGTGTAAATCTGTAGGTCGTCGGCGTAAAGATGATGCTTGCAGTTTTGTAGTTTCTTGGTCACGTCATTAATATAAATCGAGAAGAGAAGAGGAGCGAGGACGCCGCCTTGAGGCACCCCTTTCCTCACCAAGCGCCAGGAAGAAATGCAATTATACACAGAAACTGATTGCTGACGATTAGTGAGGTAAGATGTAAACCAATCAAGGAAGTTTTCCGACAGATGTAGTGTCTTTAGTCTCGCTAGCATTAAGTCTATATCTACTGTGTCAAAGGCTTTGCTTTAGTCGAGTAGGACTATTGCGGTGAGTAGTTGCTTTTGTCCATTGAGTCTCTTATGTCCTCTACAATGTCAAGTAGTGCAGTACTTGTATGATGTCCTGTTCTAAAACCAGACTGATGCTTATCAAGTAAGTCGTGTGTGGTGAGGTAGTCTGTTAACTGTGAGTGTATTATGTGTTCCAGTGCTTTAGATAAACAGGGAAGAATACTAATTGGTCTATACTCATCGAGTGTTGTGGGAGTGTTTGATTTCGGTGTTGTAGGACGAACTAGAGCCATTTTCCAGAGTCTGGGATAGGTCCCGGTCATTATAGAGGCATTAAAAATGTGGGTTATTGTTGGGAGTATAATGTCTATTATTTTTGTAGGAGAGTTATTGTTATATTGTCTATTCCTTGTGCTTTAGACTTAATACGTAATACTGCTCTTTTGGCGTCATCAGGTGAGATATAGGAAAAAAAGAATTTGTCTCGGGTAGGTTGGGAATATGACTTTAGTTCATCTATTGTCTGTTGTTTGTGTTGTGAGTTGTTGTCAGTAGGGATGGTCATTCAACTCATCTAGTGGTAGGTCAGCTGTTTCTACCTGTTGTTTATTTTGACAGAGGCCTATTGATTTTAAATTTTTTCGACATGTCAGATGAGTGGGACATAGATTGTGTAATAATAGTATGGGCATATAGTAGTTTTGCATTCCTGACAGTCTGGTTGACTTTATTCCTCAGATGTTTGTATGTCTGTAAGTCTGTCAGTTCTTTGTTCCTCCTGTATTTCCTAAATGCTGCGTCTCTCTCTGTCATAAGCAAGCGGATATTATCAGACATCCAGGGTGCAGGTGGTCTGTTTATACGTCTAGTCTTGATAGGTGCGTGTTTGTCATACAATTGTAAAATCATGTCATTAAAATTTTCAACTTTCTCGGCTACAGTCTAAGTGTCCATATGTTGTTCCAAGGTAGTTTTGCAGCGTCATCAATTAATTGCGCATACTTTATATGTTTCAAGTCTCTGTATGTTACAAGTCTAGGTCTACGTTTAGAGCAAAGGAGTGAATATTCAATGTATATTAAGTCATGTGCAGAGATGCCTGGAGCTTCTATCTGTCCACTAGTTATAACTTTTTGAGAATTATTTGTTATAATTAAGTCTAGTAGTGTGTCAGAATACCTAGTATGATGGGTTGGTTCTGAAGGCAGTATTGTCCATATAAGTACAAAGCGCAATTTTAAAATAAAAATGAATATAATTTTCTCCTTGAATTATATATATATATATGTGTGTGTGTGTGTTTTTGACATGGTAAGAAAATTAGTGAAAGCTCCAACGGGACTTCAACCCGAACCCTGTGGATTATCCCAGTGCTCTAATCAACTACGCCACCGAACAAGTCTAGTAAAAACATTCTTTCAATTATAATAATATATCTCATTATTACTGGATGTAGTGGGATATAAATACAGAGGTCTGTGTTCAAGTCCCGTACGAGCAATTACTTCTCATATCTTGTCAATTCAAGATTGAATTGCTCAATGTGAAACATTTCATTATAACTATATATATATATATATATATATATACAATTCCAGTTGCCCTTCCCCTTTACGCCACCAATCAACTACAAACATTAATTCCTCTTTATAATAAATATATACTCATCATTACAAGATGTAGTGGGATATAAATCCAGAGGTCCGGGTTCACGTCCGTCCGAGCATTTATTTTCCTTATCATGTCATTTTAAGCTTGTTTTGCCCAATGTCAAAAATATAATTATTATTCATATATATCCTGTTGTGCTACCCATTATGCCACCAAGCGGGTCTAGTACAAATATTCTCATCTCTTATAGTAATATAGTCTCATTATTTCTAGAAGTAGTGGGACATAAATCCACAGGTCCGCGATCTAGTCCCGAAGAAGCATTATATTCTTTATCATGTAATTTAAGTTTGCATTGTTCAATGTCACCACATTTAGTTATAATAGTTACATATATTATATATATTACCAGTGTGCTGCCGATTATGCCACTGAGCAGGTGTAGTACAAACCACTCATTTATCTTATAATAATATATTGTCATTAATACCAGATGAACTGGGATATTAAATGCAGGGGTCCGTGTTCAATTCCCGTCGGAGAGTTTATTTTTCTTAACATGTCATTTAAGATTGCATTCCTCAATGTCAAAAATTTAATTATAATAGTCCATAATAATTCTGCCCGAAGGCAGGTCCTTCACTGCAATCATAGCATTTTCATGCTATGCTTGCAGCTTTACTAGGAAATTGTATAGGTGTGGTAACTTCCCGTTGCTTTCCACACCGGTGAAGGATGATTGTGATGGTGATAATAATGATGATGATGATACGGATGATGGCCATATGATTTCGGGGGCCGTTTGGGCGTAAACGTTTTCCTGACATTTGTCTTACAGGTGAGGAAAAATCCTGATAAAAACCTCAACCAGAGAAACTGCCCCGACTGGGATCGAACCCGGGCCCGCTGCGTGAGAAGGCCAGCACGCTACTTCGAGACCACAGCGGTGGACTGTTTATATATATATATATATATATATATATAGAATATATATATATATATATATATATATATATATATATGCTACCGATTACACCACCGAGGGCTGTAGTAAAAACATACATTCTCTTATAATAATATATTCTCATTATTACTAGAAGTCGTGGGATATAATTCCAGAGTTCCGCGTTCAAGTCCCGTCAGAGCATTTATTTTTCTTTTCTTGTCATTTTAATCTCGCATTCCTCAATGTTAAAATTTAGTTACAATATATATATATCTCGGTACGCTAAACTGTTACGCCACAGACAAAATGTAATGCAAATACAGAATTCTCTAATAAAAAAAATATACTCATTATTACTAGATGTAGTAGATGATGTAAACCCTGAGATCCGGGTTCAAGTACCGTCCTAACATTTATTTTTCTTATCATTTCATCTTATGCCGGCATTGCTCTATGTCAAAAATTTAATTAATATATATATATATATATATATATGTATATATATATCCCAGTTTCGCTACCGATTACGCCACCAAGCAGGTCTTGTACACATATTTAATTATCTTATGATAATATATTCTGATTATTAGTACATGTAGTGGGTCAAAAATGCTGAGGTCCGGGTTAAAATCCCGTCCGAGCACTTATTTTTCTTATAATGTCATTTCAAGCTTGCTTTACCCAATGTCAAAAATTTTATTTACAATAATATAGGAAAGCAACGGGAAGCTACCACACCTACAATTCCCTAATAAAGCTGCAGGCATAGAATGAAAGTGCTATGATTGCAGTGAAGGACCTGCCTTCGGGTACAATTACTATGGATAGAATATCTATATTTCATTGTTCTACCGATTACGGCCACCAAGCAAGTCTACTACAAAAATGCTCTTCTCTTATAATAATATAATCTCATTATTACTAGATGTATTGGGATATAAATGCAGAGGTCGGTGTTCAAGTCCCGTCTGAGCATTTTTTTTCTTATCATCTTATTTTCAGCTTGCATTGATCAATGTCTAAGATTCATTTATAATATACATATACATATCCATTGCGCTACCCATTACGCCACCGAAATGTCTATTACAAACATTTATTTATCCTATAATTATATATTATTATTACTAAATGTAGTGGGATATAAATACTGAGGTCCAGGTTCAAGTCCCGTCCCAGCATTTATATTTCTTTTCAGGACATATTGAGCTTGCATTGGCATTTGTCAAAAATTTAATGATAATAATAGTAATAATATTAATAATAATATTAATAATAATAACACTGGGGAACAAAAAAATATTTTTTTCTTGGTGCCTGAAATTTTTCACCTGATTCTGGGTATTTCGGCACTGCTGATTCCAAAAATGTCATCCATTTTGTTGCAGCAGCTCTAGTTTGCAAGATATTGATGATACTGCTCTTATGTACCACCATTGTAAATCGATTGTTTGCATAATACTAATTGATTTAATCCAAGTTATATTCATGTTGTTGTTGCCGTTTGCATTTATGTAATTTTACTAATTTGACAATTGTTTATCCTTTTTCTAGACTGACATGGCTTCAACACGAAGAAAATGTGTGAATAATCCTGATGTGTTTTGTTTCATCTGTGGGGAGTACACATTCACTCAACAAAGAAAACCTATAACTGACTTTGTAAGAAGAGCTTATTTGGCCTATTTCAAAGTACAACTGGGAGATCAAGATAAGCCTGGGCACCTCACATTGTATGTAAAACGTGCACAGAGCATCTACGACAATGGACAAATGGGAAACGGAAATGCTTGAAATTTGGGGAACCAATGATCTGGCGAGAACAAATTAACCATAGTGATGACTGCTATTTTTGTTCAGTCAATGTAAAGGGCATCAATAGCAAAAACCGGAATAGATGGGTATATCCCAATCTACGCTCCGCAAGACGCCCTGTTCCACATTCAGAGGAGATACCTGTTCCAATTTTTACCAGTCTTCCAGAGTCACCAGAAGAAGAGGATGATTCAACTGAAAGCTATTCTGAGGGAAATGACAGCGATTTCCCAGGACCTTCATCAGTTTCATCCGGTTTTAGTCAAGCGGAACTGAACGACCTCATAAGGGATCTAAGTCTTCCAAAGAAGTCATCTGAGTTGTTAGCTTCCAGGCTGGCAGAGAAACAATGTCTGTTACCGGGAACAAAGGTCACAGTCTATCGCAAAAGAGAAACAGACTTCCTGCCATTCTTCACAGTAGAAAATCAATTGTTTTTTTGTATGAATGTTGAAGGACTGTTAATGAAGCTGGGTGTAAGAAAATACACACCAAGTGAATGGCGGTTATTTATAGATAGCTCCAAACGCAGCCTAAAATGTGTTCTTTTGCATAATGGGAACATATACAGGTCAATCCCAATTGGTCACTCAGTTTCTATGCGTGAAAATCAACATACAATAGCTACAGTGCTAGAGAAGATCTCTTACCGTGATCACCAATGGGTAATGTGTGTCGATCTCAAGATGGTGAATTTTCTTCTAGGACAACAAGGTGGGTACACCAAATACCCATGCTTTATATGTTTATGGGACTCTAGAGCCAAAGATCAACATTGGGTGAGAAGGCATTGGCCTCTTAGAGAAAGCATGACCGTTGGAGAAAAAAACATCGTTGCAGAACCTTTGGTTGACAGAAACAACATCATCTTGCCACCACTGCATATTAAACTTGGTTTAATGAAACAGTTCATCAAGGCGTTGAATAGAGATGGAACATGTTTTGGCTACATATGTACAAAATTTCCTGCACTGAGTAAGGAAAAAATAAAAGCAGGTATATTGGATGGACCACAAATCCGCCAACTTATTAATGACCATCAATTTCAAGACTCAATGAATGATACTGAAGCAGCCGCATGGTCTTCGTTCTGTATGGTAGTGAAGAATTTCCTTGGAAACTATAAGTCTCCTAATAGTGATGAACTAGTGGAGAATATGCTCACTGCTTTTTGTGCACTAGGTTGTAACATGAGCATCAAATTACACTACCTACACAGTCATTTGGATCGATTTCCAGACAATCTTGGAGATGTAAGTGAGGAACAGGGTGAGCGTTTTCACCAGGAATTAAGTACAATGGAAGAAAGGTATCGTGGACGGTGGGATATACATATGATGGCGGACTACTGTTGGAGCATCCACCGAGAATGTCCAAGATCATTGCATCGGAGGAAATCACAGAAACGGGGATTCTGCGACCTGATGGAGGAAAATTAATGATTCTAACGAGACTAATGTGTAAATAAATTATGGTAGTTATATAGATACAGTTGTTTCATGAAAAAGAAAGTATTTGTTCTTTTGTATTTAATTGTATGCGAGTAATATAGTTGTATATGTGGACCAGTATTTTGAACTGGTATATAATTTGAATAAACTCTATCTCAAAAACTAGAGCTGATAGGACGAAACTGAAATCATCTTTGGAATCAGTGACCCAAATATACCCATAAATAGGTGAAAAAATTAAGGCACCAAAATCACTGTTCCCCAGTGTAATAATATAATAATAATAATAATAATATATAATAATAATAATAATGGTAGTAATATATATCCCAGTGCGCTACCGATTACGCCATTGACCAGGTCTAGTACAAACATTCATTTCTCTTATAATATATATATTCTAACTGTTACCCGATGTAGTGGGATATGAATCCTGAGGTCCTGGTTCAAATCCCGTTAGAGTTTATTTTTCTTATCATAACATTTTGAGCTTGCATTATCATTTGTCAAAAATTTAATAATAATAATAATAATAATAATAATAATAATAATAATAATAATAATAATAATAATAATAATAATTATTATTATTATTATATATATATATATATATATATGTATCCCAGTGCGCTACCGATTACGCCACCGAGCAAGTCTAGTACAAACAATAATTTCTCTTATAATAATATACTCTAATTGTTACACGATGTAGAGGGATACAAATCCAGATGCCCAGGTTCAAGTCCCTTCCTAGCATTTATTTTTCTTATCATGTCATTTTATGCATGTATTGCTAAAAACTAAATATTTATTTATAACTCATATATATATATATATATATATATATATATATATATTATATATATGTATATAATATATCCGCCTCGCAAGATTAAAAAAAATATATATTAACTTCGTAAAACTATTCTTTGAAATGTGTTTTTTAAGCAAAAAAGATAACAAAATATGTTGATGTAATAACAACTTACGTTGCGGAGCAACGCCACTGTATGTAAAAAATTGAAAAGGTCAGTTTTGATTTGAATTTAATAAAGTACAAACTTTTGACAGGTTTAAATGCAGACTGTAACCGTATTTTTTTGGAATGAAGAATGTGCGGCTCTTAATTTATCAGGTAAATACTAAATGCAATTTAAATATCATATTTATCATGGATTAAAATGTTTGAAATTATATTACGTTTTGAATTGTTCTCACATGAAATCTAACATATAAAAAATTTAAGTATAAAATTTCAAATGTTTCTGTCCCTTGTATATTTTTTAGATATGATTTTGTGTTATTCTAAATTACAAGCACAATTTTAAAATAAAAATGAATATAATTGCTCCTTGAATTAGATATATATATATGTTTGTGTATGTGACATGATAAGAAAAATTAATAAAATCTCCAACGGGACTTGAAACCTAACCTGTGGTTTTTAACATTTCTCTATCAATTACGCCACCGAGCAAGTCTAGTACAAACATTCATATCTATTATAATAATATGTTCTCATTATTACTGGATGTAGTGGGATGTAAATACAGAAGTCAGGGTTCAAGTCTCGTCCGAGCATTTATTTTTCTTATCATGTCACTTTAAGCTTGCTTTGCCCAATTTCAAAAATATAATTACAATAATATATATATATATATATATATATATATATATATATTTCATTGCGCTACCTATTAAGCCACCAAGCAGTTCTAGTACAAATATTCTCTTCTCTTATAGTAATATAGTCTCATAATTACTAGAAGAAGTGGAATTCAAATCCAGAGGTCCGCGTTCAAGTCCCGTCCGAGCATTTATATTTCATATCATGACATTTTGAGCTTCCATTGGCATTTGTCAAAAATGTAATAATAACAATAATAATTATATAAGTATTCCAGTGCACTACTGATTACGCCACCGAGCAAGTCTGGTACAAACATTCATTTCTCTTATAATAATATAATCTAATTGTTACACGATGTAGTGGGATATGAATCCAGTGGTCCTGGTTCAACTTCCGTCCGATCATTTTATTTTTCTTATGTCATTTTTATGCATACATTACTAAAAGTTAAAATTTTAATTATTATATATATATATATATATATAATATTTCCGCCTCGCAAGATTTACAAAAAAAAAAATATTAACCTCGTAAGACTATTCTGTGAAATGGTATTTTTTTAGCAAAAAGTAACAAATATGTAGACGTAATAAAAACTTACGTTGCGGAGCAACGCCACTGTGTGTGAATATTGAAAAAGTCAGTTTTTATTTGAATGTAATAAAATTCAAAGGTTTGACAGTTTTAAATCTAGTTAGTAACCGTAATTGTTTGGAATGAAGAAATCGCAGCTCTTCCTTTATCAGGTAAATACTAAATACAATTATAAATATCATATTTTTCATGGATTAAAATGTTTGAAAATATATTATGATTTGTACTGTTCACATTTGAAATCTAACATAACACAAGAAATTTGAATTCAAAATTTGAAATATTCCTGTCTTTGCATATTTTTGAGATATGATTTTATGTTAATCTAAATTACAAGCGCAATTTTAAAATAAAAATCTATATAAATCCTCCTTGAATTATATATATATATATATATATGTATATATATATATGTGTGTGTGTGTGTGTGTGTGTGTGTGTGTGTGAGGGTGTGAGTTTTTGACATAAGAAAAATTAATAAAATGCCACAACGGGACTTGAACCCGTACCTGTGGATATATCCCAGTGCTCTATCAATTAGGCCACCGAACAAGTCTAGTACAAACATTCATTTCCATTATAATAACATACCTCATTATTACTGGATGTAGTGGGATATAAATACAGAGGTCTGTGTTCAAGTCCCATACGAGCAATTTCTTCTCATATCATGTCAATTCAAGATTGAATTGCTCAATGTGAAAAAATTAATTATATATGTAAATATATATATATATATATATATATATATATATATATATACATATCCCAGTGCCTTTCCCTTTACGCCACCAATCAAGTCAAGTACAAACATTCATTTCTCTTATAGTAATATATTCTCATTATTACTAGATTTAGTGGGACATAAATCCAGAGGTCCGTCCGAGCATTTATTTTTCTTATCATGTCATTTTAAGCTTGTTTTGCCCAATGTTAAAAATATAATTACAATAATATATATATGCCATTGGGCTACCTATTACGCCATCAAGCAGGTGTAGTACAAATATTCTCTTCTCTTGTAGTAATATAGTCTCATTATTACTAGAAGTAATGGGATATAAATCCAGAGGTTCGCGTTCAAGTCCCGAAGAAGCATTTATACTTTTTATCATATCATTTAAGTTTGCATTGATCAATGTCAAACATTTTATTTATTTATATACAGAGTTTTAATGTTTACACATCTTTCTGTGCCTGAAGTTTTATTCTCCTTCTCCACTCGTATCTCTCCATCTAATCCATGTCCTCCAGACCTCTTGCTCTCATTCCAGTTCTAATTTCCTGCATCCACGAGCCTCGAGGTCTTCCTCTCCTCCTTCTTCCAGGTCTACACCTTTCCAATGTTTTCCTGAGTAATCTATCCTCATGCATTCATTGTACGTGCCCATACCAATTTAATTTCTTATACTGTATATAATCTACTATAGAATAACCAATATTAATTTTTTCTCTTATGACAGTATTTCTTATTTTGTCTAATTTTGAACATCTTTCTGCTCTCCTCAAGAAATCCAACAACATAAGTTGTTCTAAGTTCTTGTTGAATTTCCAAACTTCAGCTCCATATGTAACTGTACTTCTCACAATCCAATTATATATTTGTAACTTATTTTTCCTGGTTATATGTCTATTCCATAAAACTCCATTCATCATTGCTGTTATTGCTCTACCTGTATTTATTCTGTTCTTAATATCACATTCTTGTTTATCCTCTTTATCTAATTTTACTCCCAGATACTCAAATTCTTCACATCCTCTAATAAACCCCGTTTCATCTTCTAATATCAAATCTTTGATTTCGGCTCCACATCCCATATACATTTTTTTTCTAAATTTATTTTCAAACCCCAGTTATCGTATTCGTCCAATAATTTTCTGAACATAAACTCCATGTCTTCATATTCTTGAGCAATTATTATCTGGTCATCCGCAAATAACAGTGTATATATTGTATCTGTTGATCCATCTCCAATTGGTACTCCTATTCCTGAACATTTTTTGCTCCAGTTTGACAGCGCTTTATGTATAAAGATCTTAAATAATGTTGGTGATATGCTACAACCTTGACGAAGGCCTTTTGTTACTTTAATTTCTTCTGATATATATTTTCCAATTTTAATTTTAGATACTGCATTTTTATACAATTTTTTATTGCATTAATAATTGTATCATTTATGGCCATATCTTCTAATGCTTCCCACAACTTTTGTAAAGGTACAGTGTCATATGCCTTTTCTAAATCCACAAATGTGAAATGAACTTGTTGGTTGTTATTATTCGTCTTTTCAATCAATTCTTTTACCACAAATATGTGATCAATAGTACATCTCTCAGACCTAAAGCCTGCTTGTGCTTCATTCTCCCTATGTTTATGATTGTCTTCCAAATAGTATTTGATTATTTTTCTATATATACGGATAAATACATTCATTACTGTGATTCCTCTATAATTATTGCACTCATCCTTTCTTCCTTTCTTATGAATGACTGATATCAACCCAATTTTGCATTTTACTGGTACATCTTCTCCGTTTAGGCATCTCTCAAAATGGCTCCTTAACATTTCAAATAATTTCCTTGTA
>JASPKZ010004825.1:0-7500 GCA_030220185.1 Diploptera punctata | reverse complement strand
TTGTTATATGATTTCCAACATTTATTTTCGAAATAGATCCTTTGTATAATGCTTTTATAGCTTATACTAATTTTTTGGTAAAGTTGGAATCGTCTAAAGTTTCCCATAACATTTTCTGGGGAATACTATCATATGCTTTGGTTAAATCGACAAAAAGCAAATGTAAATCTCGGTTAGTTACTCTTTTCTTTTCTATCATTTGTGTTATGCAAAATATATTATCTGTGCATGACCTACTACTTCTAAAACCATATTGTTCTTCCATTTCTTTATCCTGGTATTCTATATCAACCATTTTACTTAGTATACGTCCATATATTCTACTTAATGTACTATTTACTGATATGCCTCTATAATTTTCACACTTTCTCTTGTCTCCCTTCTTATGTATCGATGTTATAATACCGACTTTCCACTCTTGTGGCACTTTTTCGCCATTTGTTATTTTATTAAACAGTACAGTGATCATTTCAAATAACTTCTGACTGCCATTTTTAATCAATTCTATAGCAATATTTCCTGGGCAGGCATTACTACCATTTTTCATTCTCATAATTTCCTTTCTTACAGTATTTATATCAATTTCGATTATGTTTCCTGTTTCCATCTCTAATAAATCATCATGTTGTCCCAAAAATTCTTTTCGGTCCTCTACTAAAAGCTTTTTGTAATATTCTTCCCATTCATGTATCCCTATTAGGTTGAGAAGATTCTTATTTCTATTCGTTGAACGTATATTTTTTATAAATTTCCATGATTCAGAACTCTTCTTGCTTCCTAAATATGTTTGTATTTCTGTACATTTCTTATCCCAAATCTCGTTTCTGTGTTTTGTAACCATTCTTCTCACTTTTGCTTGTGATTTTTGATATTGTATTTTGTCGTTCTGGTTCTTTGTACTAAGCCATTTTAAAAATAACTGTTTCTTATTCTGTCTTTCTTTCTCTATTTCATTGTTCCAAAACAGTGCTGTCCTTCCTCTATAGTCGCCTTTCTCACCCAATGTTTCATAGGCGGCTTCATGGATGCACCTTTTTAGGTACTGATTCATTTCTTCTGTATCTCTGAATTCATTCTGTGTTAATTTTTTATTCAATCTCTGTTGATATAAATGCTTTACACTTTCGTTTTGTAGGCTTTCAACATTATATTTTATTTCCGTTTCTGTTCTAACATTTTCTTCTTTTTCTGCGTGGTTGCTTTCTTTATTAAGAATGCCAGAAAATACAAATTTTCCAATTACTAATTTATGATCTGTCCCACAACTTGGTCCTCTATAAGCTCTGGCATCTTGTATTTTCATTTTTGAATTTTGTTTGTAATTATGTAATCGATAATGGATTTTTGATTTAGTGTTGGACGTTCCCATGTGTATTTATGGATATATTTATGATTGAAATATATATATATATATATATATATATATATACATATATACATTTATATACATATATCTCAGTGCGCTACCTGTTACGCCACAGACCAAATGTAATACAAACATAGAATTCTCTAATAAAAAATATACTCATTGTTACCAGATGTACTAGGATGTAAATCCAGAGATCCGGGTTCAAGTCCCGTCCTAATATTTATTTTTCTTATCATTTCATCTTATGACTGCATTGCTCAATGTCAAAATTTAATTACTATATATGTATATATATATCCCAGTTCGCTACCGATTACGCCACCAAGCAGGTCTTGTACAAATATTTATTTCTCTTATAATAATATAATCTGATTATTACTACATGTAGTGGGTTAAAAATGCTGAGGTCCGGGTTAAAATCCCGTCCGAGCACTTATTTTTCTTCTTATGTCATTTCAAGCTTGCTTTGCCCAATGTCAAATATTTTATTACAATAATATAGGAAAGCAACGGGAAGCTACCACACCTACAATTCCCTAGTAAAACTGCATAGCATGAAAATGCTATGATTGCAGTGAAGGACTTGCCTTCGGGCAGAATTACTATGGATGGAATATGTATATTCCATTGTTCTACCGATTACGCCACCAAGCAAGTCTACTACAAAAATTCTCTTCTCTTTTAATAATATAATCTCATTATTACTAGATGTATTGGGATATAAATGCAGAGGTCGGTGTTCAAGTCCCGTCTGAGCATTTATTTTTCTCATCATCTTATTTTCAGCTTGCATTGATCAATGTCTAAGATTCATTTATAATATATATATACATATCCCATGCGCTACCCATTACGCCACCGAAATGTCTATTACAAACATTTATTTCTCTTATAATAATATATTCTTATTATTACTAAATGTAGTGGGATATAAATTCAGATGTCCGGGTTCAAGTCTCGTCCTAACATTTATTTTCCTATCATTTCTACTTACGCCTGCATTGCTCAATGTCAATAATATTTTTAAAATATATATATATATATATATATATATATATATCACAGTGCTCTACCAACTACGACACTGAGAATGTCTAGTACAAACATTTATTTCTCTTATCAGAATATATTCTTATTATTACTAAATGTAGTGGGATATAAATCCAGATGTCCGGGTTCAAGTCTCGTCCTAACATTTATTTTCCTATCATTTCTACTTACGCCTGCATTGCTCAATGTCAATAATATTTTTAAAATATATATATATATATATATATATATATATATCACAGTGCTCTACCAACTACGACACTGAGAATGTCTAGTACAAACATTTATTTCTCTTATCATAATATATTCTTATTATTACTAAATGTAGTGGGATATAAATCCAGATGTCCGGGTTCAAGTCTCGTCCTAACATTTATTTTCCTATCATTTCTACTTACGCCTGCATTGCTCAATGTCAATAATATTTTAAAAAAAAAAATATATATATATATATATATATATATATATATATATCACAGTGCTCTACCAACTACGACACTGAGAATGTCTAGTACAAACATTTATTTCTCTTATCAGAATATATTCTTATTATTACTAAATGTAGTGGGATATAAATCCAGATGTCCGGGTTCAAGTCTCGTCCTAACATTTATTTTCCTATCATTTCTACTTACGCCTGCATTGCTCAATGTCAATAATATTTTTAAAATATATATATATATATATATATATATCACAGTGCTCTACCAACTACGACACTGAGAATGTCTAGTACAAACATTTATTTCTCTTATCAGAATATATTCTTATTATTACTAAATGTAGTGGGATATAAATCCAGATGTCCGGGTTCAAGTCTCGTCCTAACATTTATTTTCCTATCATTTCTACTTACGCCTGCATTGCTCAATGTCAATAATATTTTTAAAATATATATATATATATATATATATATATCACAGTGCTCTACCAACTACGACACTGAGAATGTCTAGTACAAACATTTATTTCTCTTATCAGAATATATTCTTATTATTACTAAATGTAGTGGGATATAAATCCAGATGTCCGGGTTCAAGTCTCGTCCTAACATTTATTTTCCTATCATGTCAACTTACGCCTGCATTGCTCAATGTCAATAATATTTTTAAAATATATATATATATATATATATATATATATTTCACAGTGCTCTACCAACTACGACACTGAGAATGTCTAGTACAAACATTTATTTCTCTTATAATAATATATTCTTATTATTACTAAATGTAGTGGGATATAAATCCAGATGTCCGGGTTCAAGTCTCGTCCTAACATTTATTTTCCTATCATTTCTACTTACGCCTGCATTGCTCAATGTCAATAATATTTTTAAAATATATATATATATATTATATTTGAAGAGAAAAATTTTCGCCTAGACCGGGACTCGAACCCGGGACCCTTGGCTTTCCGGGCCAAGTGCTCTACCAACTGAGCTACCGAGGCGAGTTACGATCTAGACGCAAATTCCCGGTCTAGGCGAAAATTTTTCTCTTCAAATATAATTTATCCTTCAATGAGAAGTGTTAAATTAATAATAAAATCGTCTATATATATATATATATATATATCACAGTGCTCTACCAACTACGACACTGAGAATGTCTAGTACAAACATTTATTTCTCTTATAAGAATATATTCTTATTATTACTAAATGTAGTGGGATATAAATCCAGATGTCCGGGTTCAAGTCTCGTCCTAACATTTATTTTCCTATCATTTCTACTTACGCCTGCATTGCTCAATGTCAATAATATTTTAAAATATATATATATATATATATATCACAGTGCTCTACCAACTACGACACTGAGAATGTCTAGTACAAACATTTATTTCTCTTATCAGAATATATTCTTATTATTACTAAATGTAGTGGGATATAAATCCAGATGTCCGGGTTCAAGTCTCGTCCTAACATTTATTTTCCTATCATTTCTACTTACGCCTGCATTGCTCAATGTCAATAATATTTTTAAAATATATATATATATATATATATATATATATATATATATATATATATATATCACAGTGCTCTACCAACTACGACACTGAGAATGTCTAGTACAAACATTTATTTCTCTTATCAGAATATATTCTTATTATTACTAAATGTAGTGGGATATAAATCCAGATGTCCGGGTTCAAGTCTCGTCCTAACATTTATTTTCCTATCATTTCTACTTACGCCTGCATTGCTCAATGTCAATAATACTTTTAAAATATATATATATATATATATATACATATAACAGTGCTCTACCAACTACGACACTGAGAATGTCTAGTACAAACATTTATTTCTCTTATAATAATATATTCTTATTATTACTAAATGTAGTGGGATATAAATCCAGATGTCCGGGTTCAAGTCTCGTCCTAACATTTATTTTCCTATCATTTCTACTTACGCCTGCATTGCTCAATGTCAATAATATTTTTAATATATATATATATATATATATATATATATATATCACAGTGCTCTACCAACTACGACACTGAGAATGTCTAGTACAAACATTTATTTCTCTTATAATAATATATTCTTATTATTACTAAATGTAGTGGGATATAAATCCAGATGTCCGGGTTCAAGTCTCGTCCTAACATTTATTTTCCTATCATTTCTACTTACGCCTGCATTGCTCAATGTCAATAATATTTTTAAAATATATATATATATATATATATATATATCACAGTGCTCTACCAACTACGACACTGAGAATGTCTAGTACAAACATTTATTTCTCTTATAATAATATATTCTTATTATTACTAAATGTAGTGGGATATAAATCCAGATGTCCGGGTTCAAGTCTCGTCCTAACATTTATTTTCCTATCATTTCTACTTACGCCTGCATTGCTCAATGTCAATAATATTTTTAAAATATATATATATATATCACAGTGCTCTACCAACTACGACACTGAGAATGTCTAGTACAAACATTTATTTCTCTTATCAGAATATATTCTTATTATTACTAAATGTAGTGGGATATAAATCCAGATGTCCGGGTTCAAGTCTCGTCCTAACATCTATTTTCCTATCATTTCTACTTACGCCTGCATTGCTCAATGTCAATAATATTTTTAAAATATATATATATATATATATATATTTCACAGTGCTCTACCAACTACGACACTGAGAATGTCTAGTACAAACATTTATTTCTCTTATCAGAATATATTCTTATTATTACTAAATGTAGTGGGATATAAATCCAGATGTCCGGGTTCAAGTCTCGTCCTAACATTTATTTTCCTATCATTTCTACTTACCGACTGCATTGCTCAATGTCAATAATATTTTTAAAATATATATATATATATATATATATATATATATATATATCACAGTGCTCTACCAACTACGACACTGAGAATGTCTAGTACAAACATTTATTTCTCTTATCAGAATATATTCTTATTATTACTAAATGTAGTGGGATATAAATCCAGATGTCCGGGTTTCAAGTCTCGTCCTAACATTTATTTTCCTATCATTTCTACTTACGCCTGCATTGCTCAATGTCAATAATATTTTTAATATATATATATATATATATATATATATATATATATATATATCACAGTGCTCTACCAACTACGACACTGAGAATGTCTAGTACAAACATTTATTTCTCTTATCAGAATATATTCTTATTATTACTAAATGTAGTGGGATATAAATCCAGATGTCCGGGTTTCAAGTCTCGTCCTAACATTTATTTTCCTATCATTTCTACTTACGCCTGCATTGCACAATGTCAATAATATTTTTAAATATATATATATATATATATATATATCACAGTGCTCTACCAATACGACACTGAGAATGTCTAGTACAAACATTTATTTCTATATCAGAATATATTCTTATTATTACTAAATGTAGTGGGATATAATCCAGATGTCGGGTTAAAGTCTCGTCCTAACATTTATTTTTCTATCATTTCTACTTACACCTGCATTGCTCAATGTCAATAATATTTTTAAAATATTATATATTATATATAATATCATATATATATATAAATATATATCACAGTGCTCTACCAACTACGACACTGAGAATGTCTAGTACAAACCATTTATCTCTATCAGAATATATTCTTATTATTACTAAATGTATGGGATATAAATCCAGATGTCCGGGTTCAAGTCCTCTCCTAAACTTTATGTTACTATCACTTTCACTAACGCCTGCATTGCTCAATGTCAATAATATTTTTAAAAATATAGATATATATATATCTCACAGTGCTCTACCCAATACGACACGAGAATGTCTAGTACAAACATTTATTCTCTTATCAGAATATATTCTTATTATTACTAAATGTAGTAGGGTATAAAATCCAGATGCCAGGTTCAAGTCTCGTCCTAACAGTTATTTCCTATCATTTCTACTTACGCCTGCATTGCTCAATGTCAATAATATTTTTAAAAATATATATATATATATTATATAATATATAATATCACAGTGCTCTACCAAAACTACGACACTGAGAATGTCTAGCTACAAACATTTATTTCTCTTATCAGAATATATTCTTATTATTACTAAATGTAGGGGATATAAATCCAGATGTCCGGGTTCAAGTCTAGTCCTAACATTTATTTTCATATCATTTCTACTTACGCCTGCATTGCTCAATGTCAATAATATTTTTAAAAATATATATATAACTTAATATATATATATATATATATATCACAGTGCTCTACCAACTACGACACTGAGAATGTCTAGTACAAACATTATTTCTCTTATAATAATATATTCTTATTATTACTAAAGGGAAGTGGGATATAAATCCAGATGTCCGGGTTCAAGTCTCGTACGAACATTTATTTTAATATCATCTACTTACGCCTGATGCTCAATGTCATACTATTGTTAAATATATTCTTATATATATATATATATATATATCACAGTGATCTACCACTACGACACTGATAATGTCTAGTACAAACATTTATTTCTCTTAGCAGAATATCTTCTTATGATTACTAATGTAGTGGGTTATAATCCAGATGTCCGGGT
>JASPKZ010004824.1:0-24960 GCA_030220185.1 Diploptera punctata | reverse complement strand
CATGGCAAATATGGGCAAATAAGTGTAAATAAATTAACTTGGTCTAGTAACTCCTAACAAAGGAGAGGCCATGGCTCAACTCTGGGCTACACCATTGTAGATAGTTGGGAATAGTAAATTCAATAATGAAACCTTCACTAGTCCAGAGAGATATCAGAGTACGGTTATACAAGAGACCTGCACTTTGCTATGGCAGTGAGGAAAGGATAGGTAAAAGTAAAGTAAAGTGATCCCACAACAGGCCTCAGGAGGTAGTAGGAGGTTAAGGCTCCCACTTTTTCTAGACAATCGGCACTTGATGTCAGCCGGGTTGTCAGCCCTGCGTGACGGCCTCCTTTACCCCCAGAACAGGCATCTGCTACTCATTTCCGTTAGAGGCTGAGTCGACCCCAGGGCCATAGTGCCGCCAGAGGGTTTGGGTCAGTTTAAAAATCCTGACCCCAACGGGACTTGAACCCTCGACCCTCCGGCTTGTAGCTCAGTGCCTTAACCACTACACTACGGCGTGCCCCCCCTGGAGAGAGCAGGAAAATTTCTAGTGAAATGAGATTCATGAGATATATAGCAGGGTACACCAAATGGGATTACAAACACAATGATATTGTATGAGTAACTACATTTAAAACTAGACATTAAGTACATAAAGAATAAGTCATATTTATATGACTGTAAAACATGGTAACTGACAAATTCTTGAAAATTGAGTTCTAGCATATAAACTTTGATATGTGACCTTCTGAAGCATTTGGTGCACGTAGTTATATTTACCATCTATTGACACCTATTCACGGATGTAAAAACTATGTGCACCAAATGCTTCAGAAGGTCACATATCACAGTTTACATGCTACAACTCAATTTTCAAGAATTTGTCAGTTAACATGTTTTACAGCCGAGCCCTTCATATCTTACCTCATAATTTGTTTTCTCAAACACAGGAACTGCAGTTTTCAAAAGGAAACATCCCTTCCATTTTCAACCGACATTATGACTACCAGATTTTCATTGGAATCTTCATTTATAGCATTGCCATCTGGTGATGATTTGATGAACTTCAAGATCAGGGATGTTTCCTTTTGAAAACTGTGATTCCCATGTTTAAGAACCTCATAATGTTATTTCCCATTATTTAACTATGAATTAAGTACATACATGAATACCTGAACAACTGGATGAATCATTTGCGATGAATGAATTCAGAGAGAGTTCCCAAAGCCTTGTTTCGTTATTATCCAACAGGGAAGAAATCTCCAAGGAAGCGCTGGATACAAAATCCATCAGTGAGATCATAACATGCAAATAGCCCTGAGACTTATATTGATGAAGAAGATTTTATTTAATGATGCTCCTTAACATGTTGTTGTTGTTTTCAAATGCTGGGCCTTGGCACCGAAGCCATTAGCGTTCTTGCTCTCCAATATTTCTCTATTGTGGATCCAACAGGTAATACTTCACAGGTTTGTAGGTGTTCTTCATTCATTTCTTCGTCTTTATTGCATAGAGGACAATTTGGATTCGTGTAGATTCCTATTTTATATAAATGTTTTGGCCAAATAGTCATGTTCTGTAAGCAGTCTAAATGTTGGTACTGTAGTTTTACGTGGAAATTCTGGAATAATATCTGGCTTCTTTACTAAAATATTCCATTTTTTGTCTTTGGCTTTATTACATAGGTCTTGGTTTTGTTTGATTTTATATTTGTTTTTAACTATTCTTTTTATGGATGTGAAAGGTAAGCTTTTAGTAGTATTCTGAATTAAATTGGAGCCTTTTTTGGCAAGAAAATCAGCAGTGTCATTTCCAGCAATTCCACAATGTGCAGGTATCCATTGCAATTGAATTCTTTTCTGTAGTTTTTGGAGTTGTTGAATCATTTTGTAGCACTCTTTAATTTGTATTGACTTCATTTTGTGTGAATTTATTGCATATATTGCTGCCTTAGAATCAGAGAGTATGACTGCATTTTGAAATTTATTTATTCTGTATAGTAATTGTTGGAGTGAAATATGAATAGCCGTTACTTCTGCATCAAAAATTTGTTGTGTGGTATCCTGCTGGTTGATAAAATGAAATAATGCACATGTAATTCCTGATCCTGAGTTGTTATCAATAGTAGATCCATCTGTGTAGACATGTAACCATTCTTCTGGTGGATATCTCTTATTCACAACTTCTAATGCTAGAGCTTTTAGTACAAGTGTGGGAGTTTCAGATTTTGTAACTGGTTCTTCTAGATTTAGCTGAATGTTAATTGGTTCAAAAGTAAGAGGGTTATCTCTGATCAAAATATTTCTTTAGATTTAGGAAGATTCAAATCTGTTTTTATTTCCATTACTTTGGACAAGAAACTTGTTTGTGTTTTCAACTTGCTTGGTTGTAACTGCCTTTTTTCCCATTTTGTTGTTGTTAATCGTAACATTTTCTCATGTTGTGTTATTGCCTGTTCCTCTAAAGTTAGACATATTGGAGGGTTCTGAGTTAGTGCTTGCATTGCTGTGATTGGAGTTGATTTTGCTGCGCCAGTTATAAGCCGTAAAGCCTGATTTTGGCATACTTCTAGGCGATTCAGGTTCGAGTTATTTGCTGTGATTATTACCTCCCCATTGTATAGTAGTATTGGCTTGATGAATGTTTTGTATGTGGTGTTCAGAGTCTGGCGATTACTGCCCCACTTTGCTCCGGCTAATCTTTTTAAGATTGAGAATCTTTTCGTTGCTTTGTTTACTACTGCTTCAATGTGTTTTCTCCATGATAATTTTGAATCAAAAATTGTTCCTAGATATTTTGTTTCATTTGTTTGTCTCAGATTTGTTTTCTTGAACTGTAGATTTTAGTTTTGGAATTTTTTTCTTCAAGCTAAATATTTGAAACGTTGTTTTGTCTGTATTAATGGCCATTAAATTGTTGTGGGTCCACTTTTTCTAGTAGGTTAAGAGCCTTTTCCATAGATGATTTAGATTTTTCTATTTGTGAGGAAGATGTCCACATAATCATGTCATCTGCAAAAAGAGCTGTCTTTATTTCTGTGTTTGATATAGCTGGTGGCAGATCGTTGATGTAGATGTTGAACAGGGTTGTACTTAGTACTGCACCTTGAGGGAGGCCCATTTTTATTTGTCGGAATTTGGAAGTACTGTCATTGTATTTTGTAGCACAGAAACGTTGTGAAAGGAACTGGGTGATCCAGTTTAGCATATTATTTTGAATGCCTAGTTTTGTGAGTTTTTCAAGTAATTTATATCTCCATACCGAGTCATATGCTTTTTCAAAATCAATGAAAACTGTTAGCGTATCTTGATTTTTGTTGAAAGATTCTTTGGCATCTTGAGAAAGTTGAATTGTATTTTCTTTTGTAGATAGATGTTGCCTGAATCCTGTTTGTGCTGTGGTTAGTATGTTTTTACTTTCTAAGAACCAATTTAGTCTCGCTGAAATCATACGTTCTGCTGTTTTTGCAATGACACTTGTTAAAGAGATTGGTCTGTAATTATTTATATCATCAGCTGTCTTGTCTTTTTTTAAAATAGGAATAATTATTGCTTTTTTCCACTCTGTAGGTACAGTAGAGGTCCATGATAGGTTAAATAATTTCAGTAGTGTATTCCTTCCCTTTTGGCCAAGATGTTTCAAAAATTCAACATGTATTTTATCTGGACCAGGAGATTTGTTGTCTTGTAACTCGTGTATTGCAGAATTTAGTTCCCATATGGTAAATTCTTTGCCGAATATATCATTCTTTTGTTCTTGATATGCTCCTTAACATTAAATGTCATTTGTATTGCAATTCAAATCTGAGCATAAAAAGCCAACAATTTTAGTTCAAAGGACTCTTATTTCAGGATTGAGGTTCTTTCATGTTCCATAAATCTATGAAACAGGACCCATGGCTTTAGTTCTCTTCTATAGGAACCCATACTCAGGATTAGTGTGCCCTGAAAAATCTATCCTCAGGGATTATTGGACCAGTAAATAAAAATGGAAGATGGCAAATAAGATACTATTATATTCCTTGTTCACAGACCCTGATATTGTTGAGTTTATAAAGATAACTACATCACATTGGTTTGGCCCATATTATCAGGATGGGAGAGGACAATCCTATTAAAAAACTCACACTACATAAACCCGAAGGAAGTAGAAGAATAAGCAGAAACTGAGATGTTAGATTCAATAGAAGATCTTAAGAAGCTTGGTGTCAGAGGATGGAGAAGAAAGGAGACAGGGATAAATCAGTGGTTGTGCTTTCTATATGTTCAATGGTTCACTGAACCTCCTAGAAGTAATTTCATTAAAATGAATAATTATTCAATGTTAATATTATTCGTTTTTAAACATCTTAATGAAGGACAAATTATATTTGAAAAGAAAAATATATGCCTAGACTGGGGTTTGATCCCAGGACCTTTGACTGGGTTCAAACCCCAGTCTAGGCATACATTTTTCTTTTTAAATATGAATAATTATTATTCATTTATTTATCACATATATCCAGCTGCAGCTAATGACTCTAATCCATTGCACACTTATGCCTGGGTGTAGGTTACAACAATGGGACTTCACTAATGCATAAGCAACATATGTGGGCATTTCTTAGTTCCTTGTTTACCTAATATGTTAATCCTTCTCACCCTTCAGCCTCAAATACTCTAATACCATCAGGGTCGAAGAAAACAAGAGGTCAGTCAAGGGAGACTGGATGGGAAAGCAAAAAAGAGGGATCAGGTACTAGAAAAGGAAGAAATACCAGATCGGTCTATAACCCACCATGCTGACCAGTGCAAATTAGTAGGTAAGCCCATCCCTTTAGTTCATATTGCATAAACAATATGTTAACAGCTGCACCACGAGAAGGTACGGATTGGACGTTGGGTTATTTCCAGGTTGGTTCCTGCACAAAGTAGAGGGTCTCCTCCCTGTTAAAAAACAATAACTTTCACAGCCATATTTATTATTCGTTAATTTTAATTAAATAAATTTTTCTAGGAACCGTTGAACATATAGAACACGCTGTCATTGAGATGAATGAAGAAAGATCTTTGCAGTGGTCAGGAACTCATAATGGGCTATAGTGTTATCTACGATGATGAAATCTATCGATGCAGAAAAGATTTGAACCCAGGTATCTTGTACGGAGAGGCAAGCATAATAACGATAGTCCACCAGAACTGACATCAATTAAACTTATACAACTTTGGTATAGAGAGATTTAAAGGAAAACGGATAATTGATATGAGAGATAAAATATACAAAATCAGTGAATCAATATAATATAAATATCAACAAATCTTGTACAAAAATATTGAATATCAGCATTTACCACAAACTATAAAGGAATTTCATATTTAACACAACATACAATCATTGTCTTTTCTTCTTGGAACTTTGAGTTGTTGTTGTTTTACTAGAACCAAATGTAGCTCTGAATAATCTCCTCACAATGAAAACAATAAGCAAAACTATGAAAAGCAATCCTACCACAATCACAGCAATAACATCTAAAAGCAGATATTGTATGTTTGACAGATCAAGAGCCGCAGATCTCATTTGTGGAGCTCCACCATGTCGGATTACATATTCAGTCCAGAAAACTGCAGTGTCAAGAGCAGACTGGGGCCTGTCACGAAATATTCGAGCCACATGTCTTGCATTCTCCATGTACCTATGAACCAAATATTAAATTAACAAGGTTTAAGTTTTAGAGTTAAACTAAATGACCCTCCAATTCATAGATCCTACTTAACAATTCTGTTTGAGATTATTTTTAAATTTATTTCAAAATATGTCATTATTTTGAAAAGAAAAATTAATGCATTAATAAGGATTTGAACCCAAAATCTCTAACCCTGTGCGCGAGTGTGCTAATAGAGCTAGAGGTTTTGGGTTCAAATTCCGTTGTAAGCATTAATTTTTCTTTTCAAAATAATAATTGTCCATCATAGCAAATGTTAAAATTTAAATTAATACACCAAACTATGTGTCATATATTAACCACAATTTTTCCATGCTTAACCACTTCAATTAGATCACCTTAGAGCTTCTATCTTGTCGATAATTCACGACCATACAAAGCAACAGGACTAAACTGTCTTTCCATAAATACCGATACAAACTTTTACACATACTGTACAACATGTTATAAACTTCTCTTATCCTCAACTGTACAATTGTTCCCTGTGAGTTGTTCAGTGAAAGAGGAAGCAGTTACCTTGAGTTTTCAATATGGAATGGGGAGAATATGAAAATAATGTAGCTATGATAGCCATAGAAATAAGATAGGAATTTTGCAGATTCTAAAGAAGCTGAAAATCATCATAGTATTTGTTACTGTATGATCCAGCAATTCATTGATATTGAATCTCTCAAGTATCATTTGAGGCAAAATTGTCTTCAAGCTGTAAAGATAACTGCTGTGCAACAAGCAGTGGCAGGTCAAATGATCCTGGAAAGTCAGTGATGGTACATGAGCCTAAACATGTAAAAAAAAATTAATAACCAATAAAAATTAGTCATATCTCACCTCATATATCATGTTATAGTTGTAAAGAAGCAGTTCCATGCTTGATGAACACGAAGTATGAGGTGAAATACGACTTATATTTAAATTATTAATATTTTTTAACGACTCACCTCATATAATTTCAAATTTCTTTGATACCGGCAGTTTCAGACAATTGCCTGAAGCAAAATATATAGGATCTGTGAATGTTATAAAAATCAACAATAAATGTAAAATGGGTTTTAATACAGATGTTTTAGGCTTTGAAAATTCTTTTAAAAAAATTTTAATCAATTTACAAACAAACAAAATTTTAATGAAACAATTTTTATAAATGATGAAAATTTTGAAAAACGACAAAGATCTCGTGTTATTTATGTGGAAGCCATGACTGAAGGGGGACAAGATATCGTCTGAAACTGCCGGTATGAAAGAAATTTGAAATTATATGAGTTCAGTAGTTAAAAATATGTTCTCTACTCACTATTAAAGAAATACGACTTGTTTAAATTTTTTTATTAGTTAATAACTTGGAAAACCTCAATGTTATTTCCCATAATTAATTTATGATATATCAAAAAAGATCAATGTCCAAGATACTTAATGAGGATCTTGGACTTACCGATGGAATACCAGACATTTTCTAACCTTGTAGTTGATTAAGCAGAGAGGGTTAAGGTACGGTATGCTAACAATGGACATCAAAAAACTCTCTCATTGATGAGAAAATTTTCACCACTGAGAAGAGTTTTAATCAGCAAATTGACAGTGTATGCTTCTAACTCATAAAATAGTTCCCAAAATTCCAATGGACCTTCATTATTCTTCTTGAGTCAAGATTTGGTGGGGAGTGAGTTATTCTGGTGCCACCCAGATTCATTTCTATGAAAAGGATGATATGAAATTAGTGTTAAAGAGACTATACTGAGAGGATTTAACACTGCCTTGTTAAAGAATCAATACTGGCATTTGCAACAGGATTTGCTCCAGTCCATGAGGCAGGTTTGACACAATTGTTGCTTGAAGGTCATATATTTAATTTAATCTCTATGACCAAATGGCCTAATGTCAGCCCAGACCTCAGCTCTCTGGACTACAAACTTAGTCAATAGTAGAGGCATAGTTAGTAAGAAGAGGCATCCCACAATCAACAGGTTGAAGTATCCTTTGTCAGCAATGTGGATATTTTGAAAACTGATTAGTGGTCTATTCTATGGCTCTAACAGCAATATGTCTCATCTCTCCATATTTGTTATGTGACATGCTGATAGGTTATGACTTCATTAAACATATTTTTAGTATTGCTACCATATTATGAAAATACAATAGAAGTAATATCTTTGCTCCATCGCCAGTTAAAGCATCAATGGATTAATAGATGCAAATGTAATGTTTTTACAGTGTCATTTTCGTTATATTGAATTTCACAATAGATAATATCAATGTGGGGCATGATTTTATGGATAAGTAACCAGATTAGAAATTCACAATCATTAAATTATAACAAAGAGCTCGGACATCAAGGACAATGTTCTTGGAGTAAGAATAATGTTTACATAAAATAAGTTAAAATATACCTTCTTAGGTAAGATCCGTCATCCTCAACTTATAAAATATGTATTCTTTACACCTGTACGCCTTTCAGAACATCCGTTCCATCTTCAGCAGGTCCTTCTTCGCTACAATATCTTGTATGATGGTTGATGCTGCTGGTCCTAATGTGGTGTTGTCGTGACAACATTAGGACCAGCAGCATCAACCATCATACTAGATATTGTAGCAAAGAAGGACCTGCTGAAGTTGGAACGGATGTTCTGAAAGGCCTACAGGCATAAAGAATACATATTTTATAAGTTGAGGATGACGGATCTTACCTAAGAAGGTATATTTTAACTTATTTTATGACTCTCCACCTCAACGGTTTAACAATGCATTTTAATAGTATTGATATTAATGTTTACATCTTGCATGGATCTACCTAAATTCTTAATTTCAATCCTTTTCTTATATAGCTAGATGAGAAAGGTTTGCTCTATAAAGAATCTACTAAATTTATTTCAAATTAACAACTAGTACTGGTACTAAAATATATATGCAGTCAATATGCCCATTTCACCAATTAATGTTTTAAAATGGTCAACAAGTTTCTACAGCCAAGCTGTCATTCTCAAGACCAGATATTGACTGAAGACAAAATTGATAATAAATAAACAAATGGCTGTAGAAACTTGTTGACCATTTTAAAACATTAATTGGTGAAATGGGCATATTGACTGCATATATATTTTAATATTTTATCACCAAGAAGATCACTTGTGTATTAGTACTAGTACCTTTTAACAGATTTTTTTATTTACGCAAGTAATGCCAATCCTAACATGATATAATTGCATTTTGCCAGATTTTCAGTAGAATAAAAAAAATAAATAAATAACATAAAATAAACTCTTTTCATTACTAAAACATTATCTGATATGTAAAATTATAGGCTTTCATGGCTGGTGTCTCGATTACTGTTTGGTTTGCCTTCTGGGCTAAATAAAAAAAACTGGACCACGGCCATTTAGCCCAGAAGATGAACTAAACAGAAATTATCTGATTATGGCAATTATGTCATATTGGTATTTTGGCATTGAGAAGCCATAACACAGGCCTATCAGACAATGTCTCCTGAAAATTGGACAAAAGATAGTGTTATATGTTGGGATTTTGGCTTTAATATAACATAATACTTTTTTGATTTTTTTTTTACAGCAAACTCTCGATTATCTGTGTGTGTATTATCTGGGCATGGATCATCCTACTGTATTTTTAAAAATAAAGATTTTTAAAAATAATTATTTTTTTATCGTTATGAAAAAAAAGTATTTACTTTTAAATGCGCTACTGTGAACTATGCTTAAAAACTTGCACAATAAAGATAACTGCTCTCATAACACACTCCCCTAATGCATCTAATGGTACCCACGGCATATTTTGAGAAGAATGGCTACATATTAAAGCTGTCCTACTTCTAGACAATGCACCCTGCTACCCAAGTTCAAGTGAGCTTATATCTGATGATGGTCAGATTATTGTGAAATATCTGCACCATGTGTTACATCTCTGATTCAACCCATGGACCAAGGTGTGATTGCTAGTGTTAAACAACATTATCTCACTGAATTTGTATGAAGCCTAATACACGAGGGAACTGATGTCACATTTTAGAAATCTTTAAATGTGTTAGATGCCATTTATGGAATTTGTAGGGCATGGAAAAAAGTAAATCCAACCACAATAGAACAATCATGGAATAAACACATGCCACCTAAGAATGAAGAAGACTTTGCAATATTACTTCCGAAAACTGTGACGATGCTACAAATATAGCTCACTTGTTGAAAGAAGTTGCGGGCTGTGAAAATGTGGATGAAGAAAATATGGCTGAGTGAATCGTGTGAAACCAGCTTCGAAACATTGAATGACGCGGCTATTGTCAACAAAGTGTGAGGAGAAAAAGTTAAGACGAAAATACAACATTTGAAAACAAAATATATAGACATCTTATTAGAACATATGGGACAAAAATGAATTTGCTTACGTTGATGTCTTAAATGTTAGGAAAATAAGAACTGTAATCAGAAAGAGAGTAAACGATAAATTGAAGCAGAGGAAAATTTCGGACTTCATGGTGTAAAACACATGGTTTCAACAGAGATTTGTGGTTCCTAGACACAAATTTTGTTTTAAGTACAACAGTTTTTGAATTACAATACTGTAATAAGTACTGCATTGCATGTTAATATTATTCGTTTTTTAAACACCTTAATGATGGACAAATTATATTTGATGGAAGAGCATTGACATAGAAAGTCAAAGGTCCTGGGTTCAAACCCCAGTCTAGGCATATATTTTTCTTTTCAAATATAACTGTATTGCATGTTTATTGTTAGAATAACTTAGTTGGATTATCCATGTTTTTTTTCAATTTTCCATGCATAACTCGGTTCCAAATAACACAGATAGTCAGGAGTTAGCTGTAAATTAACATTTTCCAATCCTGGATAAAATTTAATTTAAGAAATAAAAATGAATGCTTGAACTGGAGTTTGGACCTTGGATATGTTACTTCCTATTATACTTTAAAAAGGAAAACTAAATTTTCCGATTGATTCCGATTGAGGGTCTTTCCACTTTTCAGCGGTTGCCCTTTTACCAGCCGGCTGCTGGCCCTTCACATCCACATGTGTCAATCACAGAGGTAGATGATCAACAGTCAGTGTAGGGGTGACATGTGGTTAGCATGTCGAGTCCCCCAGCCGTTATAGCTGGTTCCTCAACCTGGAGCCGCTACTTATTGTAGCTACCCAATTGCTTCACGATGCTGGGTGGGCACCGGTCCCATACTGGCCGAAATACCATGAGAAAATTTCTTCTCCCATGGTGACTCGAACCAGCACAAGTCCCGTAGCTCTGCGCCAAGGCTTCCTACCTTAACCGCTCGGCTAAATTTTAAGAATTTAAAAATTGGTTTATTTCAAACTTTTGAGTAGGCATTGTCTAGCTTTTCTCCCCTAATACTAAGCCACTAGCTATCACCTAAAAATACTAGATCATCAGCATATACCAACAGCTGATTAATATAATTTACAGCAAACTCCTGATTATCCATGTTAATTGGGACTGAGATATGCACAGAAAATTGAAAACACAGATAATCCAACTAAGTTATTCTAACAATAAACATGCAATACGGTATTTATTACAGTACTGAAATTCGAAAACTGTTGTACTTACAATTAATTTAAGCAAAATTTGTGTCTAGGAACCACAAAACTCTGTTGAAACCACGTGTTTTACACCAAGAACCCTGATATTTTCCTCTGCTTTAATTTATCGTTTAAACTCTTTCTGATTACATTTCTTATTTTCCTAACACTTAAGATATCAACGTAATCAAATTAATTTAGTCCCATATATTTTAATAAGATGTCTATACATTTTGATGTTTATGTGTGGCTAATTTTGTTTTCAAGCCTCATTGCATTTTTGTCTTCATTCCCTCTTTTCCTTCCCTCAAGCACTTTCTTGTCAATAGCCACAACATTCATTGTACTGTATTTTCAGAGTGTTGGTGGATACCGTTAAACATGCCAGGGAAGAGGGTTGTAAGTGAAGGTTACTCTATTGTGCAAGTTTCTAAGCGCAGTTCACAGTAGCATGTTTAAAAATAAAGACTTTTTTCATAACAATACAAAATACTGTACAGTATCTATCTTCATTTTTAAAAATATAGTAGGAAGAGTCATACCTGGATAATCTGCAAACCACAATATGTACACGGATAATCAGGAATTTACTGTAGTTGTATGCCTTCTTTATCTAATGATTTGATTGCACCATCTGGTACAAAATTAAATAGCAGAGGAGGTAATGCATTTCCTTGCTTTGATATATTGTGAATTGCAAAAGTATCTGAAAATTGCTGTCTACCATACTCTACTCCTTGTACTATTTAGACGCATTCAAAAAGTCAAACTTTTTTAGGAATTCTGAATTTCATAAGAATATTATACTTCTCCCCTTTTAATTGAATACTATGACTTTTTAAAGTCTATATACAGTTGTACAGTGCTCATTTATTTTCTGTAATCTGTCTTATACTAAAAATCTTTTTTTTAGATTTATTTATTTAGCCTGGTGGAGTTAAGGCCATGTGGCCTTCTCTTCCACTCACCAGGACAAACATATATTACATCAGAATAATCACAATGAACCCTAATATTAAATACTAAATAAAATAAAAATTTGATCAAAAAGATAATATCTATTATATTACAATCTATAATGCAACTAGTATACAAAAATAGTGACTCAAACATGGAAGGAATCTCCACTACGGGGACACGTGGCGCCATCTACTGACCAAATAGAACATGTAAATTATAGCCAGCGAATACCGACATCTGATGGAGGCAACCTGAACAAAGATGAGACCGGCGGCGACAGCTCAGCCGGACTTTGCAGCAGACAGCAACTCACAACATGTGTAACTGAAAATATGAATACAAATACAAACCTAGATCTGGAAGGGAAGATACTTGATAAAATGAACCAGCAGATGAAGTGTATGATGGAAATTTTCTCAAAAGATATAAAAATATTGATAAAAGAAGAACTAAAAACCGCAATGCAACAACCATCGGAATCACATTTAAGTTCTACAGAGATGGACACAAAGGTCGACAAAATATTTCCCGCGGTGCAGAAAGCTCACTAATATCCGGACACGGTCCAGACTCAAATACATATCAGGATGTAGGAGAGAGTGAATGGACGACAGTCGTGAGAAGTAATTGCAGACACGGGAGAGAGCAAGGAACCGAGGCAGAAAAAGATTTAAAAGGAAGAACAAAGGGCACAAAACAAGGTGAAAACAGACTAAAGGCAGCGGAGAGGAGCACATGGCTATACATCGGGAGGTTAGGCCCGGACACAACAGAAGAAGATATTAAAGAATATCTTAAAGAAAACGGTGTGGAGGGCTTAATCCACTGTGATCTGGTAAATGAGAAGATAGGCAGCAAAGCCTTTAAAGTGGGTTTTCCAATACAGGCTCTAGAGTTAGTCCACAACGGTGATTTCTGGCCAACCGATGTAATTTGCCGGCCCTTTTGGCAACCCTGGAAGTACAGGGGCCCGACACGAAGGGATTAAAATCCTTACATGGAACGTAGAAGGTCTAAGAGGGGCAATGAACCTACTATCAAAGAATTTCCTGGATAAATACGACATAGGAATATTAACCGAGACGATGGTCAAAGAAGACAAGATATTCAACGTGCCAAACTTCTATAATATACATACTTTTGCAAAACAATACAAGGATCGAGGAAGACCTACAGGAGGCATAGTTTGTATAATTAAACCTGAACTAGAACCTTTCAAACTCTTGCTAAGAGAAGAAAATCTATTGGTCATACAGACAAAGATTGGGGTCATAGTGGCAGTGTACTTTAACCCAGATCACACTGCAGCAGACATAGTCGACTGACTAGGTACAGCTCTAAGCCACTGTACGGAGAGTGAAAAAATAATAATCGCGGGAGACCTAAACTGTGCAAATAGTAAACAGGGGGGAAATGTAAGGAAGTTATGACATATCTGCAAACTGAGGGCTTTACAATACACAACAAACATGAAGACTGGACTTACATAGGTCCCAATGGTGACAGCACAATAGACCTAATACTCACACGAGGTACCAGAACAAATTCAATCGCCACCCCTCTAAATAAAGAGGAAGCGCTGATCCGCAAACATATTCCTGTAAATTTATATATAGAGACCATTCCAACTAGTATCATTAGACAAAGAAGGCAGCCAACACTTGGTAAGAAATTAGACATGGAGGCAATAAAAACAAAAATGGCTTGTAAGAATCAGATAGAAGAGAAAATACAAATGGGAAATATTGAAGAAGCTGCTACGTGACTGACAAAATGCATTGAATGCGGAGCCACCCCACAAAACATGAATAGAAAAGCGAAACCTTGGTTCGACAAAGAATGTTACGAACAGAGGAAGGTAACTCTAGGAAAACTGCATACAGCCAGAAAAAAAAAATAGTCAAACCCTCCAAGATTACAGACAAGAAAGGAAATTATACAAATATCTTATCAAATTGAAAAAAAGTGAAAAGCTGGCAGAAGAGCAGAGAAAAATCATAGAAGAGGCAGAAAAAGACCCTTACCGTGCCCTCCGCCCAAAAGAACAAAAGTTCAAACCCAGCATCCCCATGGAGGAATGGGAAAGAACATATGAATGGAGTTATCTGTGCAAAAGAAATGAGACCCATGATGAAGACACCAGTAATATCACAGCCAGAAGAGATCTTTACCATAGAAGAAATTGCCAAAGCCATACAGGAAAGCAAAAACAACAGAACCCCAGATCCAGATAGGATTAGAAACGAACACCTAAAACAGACAGCACTAGAACTCCTGCCAATATGGACATCTCTTCTGAACAAGTGCATGGAACTAGGGAACATACCGAAAGAATGGAGAAGTCGACCATCAAACTACTTTACAAGGGTAAAGGGGACACAACCAGCCCGAATGTATATAGAGGGATAGCCTTAGAACCCACTGCACTGAAACTCCTAACGAGTATCCTAACAAGACGGTTGGCAGAAAAACTAGAACCACTACTACCTGAAGAACAATTTGGGTTCAGAAGAGAAAGATCCACGATAATGGCAGTAAAGAATCTACTGGACCAAATAAAACTCACATAAAAAAATGAAAAGCCCAAAGGAAAACTATATGTGGCTTTTATAGACTATTCGAAAGTTTTCGATTTGGTCAACAGAGAACTGCTTATAGACAAGCTTGAGGAGCTAATCGGCAAATCAAGTACGACTATACTAATATCAAACATCCTGGCTAATAACTATGTCCAAATAGATGACGGAGTGGGCAAATCAGAGTGGCTACCCCAAACGAATGGTGTACTCCAAGACGACCCACTAAGTCCAATTTTGTTTAATGCCCTTACGTGTGACGTGGCGAAAGAAATAACAAGAGCCAATATCTATATTAACGCTGATGATATGGCTATCGCAACAGAAGACATAAACTCTCTACAGACAGCGATAGATATACTAAGCGGCTGGGCAGAGAGAAATGACAAAGATAAATGAAGAGAAGATAGAAATGAAAGTGTTTAGGAAAGGCAGCAGACTGACCGAAGGGGAAAAAATTAAATGCAATGGGAAAATCCTCAACAGAGTTAACAACTTTAAATATTTAGGCCTCACGATACAAACAACAGGGAAGAGCTTCAGGCTACATATCAGATCAAGAGCGATGGCAGCAATAAGGACAATGAATGAAATTAGGAACATCAGGTTACTATCAATCAGCACCGCTATGGACTTGTTCAGATTGAAGGTACTACCCATACTTGTGTATGGACTCGATTTGATATGGGAATACCTCACATATAAGCAACTGGAAGATATGGAGAAAGTGAAGTCAAGATACCTCAAGAGACTCTTAGGAGTATCACCGAGTACGAGATCGAGGCTGGTTTACGAACTCACCAGAGAGACGCTTTTAATAGAAGATCTGCGGACAACACTACTCCTGCCATCTAGTAAGGCCTACAATGTGCAAGAGAAGGACATACCATCATCATTCTATGCGACCTGTGCGATGCAAGACAGATGATGGACAGAATCGAACTGTGAAATGCATCATGTCACTACCAGACTGGCAGTCCATGGCTTCCATTACAAGATATGCTGCAACAAGACATTTCATGAACCTAACGACATGTGTCTATGTGTTTTGTGTTCACAAAAATGTGAAAAGTACCATATTCTGAATAGTAAAAAACAACTTAAATCAATCAGTGCTTATAGCAAAGACAATTAAGCACTTCACATGTAATATCTGCACGGTTTGTGCGCATTTCTCCTTTATTATTATAATGCAACTAGTTAATCTTAGTTAAAATTAAGACTAAAACTAATAATAAAGTGTATTCAAGCAAGACATATTAAATTGTCCCTGTCTAAATGTTTATAAAAAACAAAGAAAAATAATGAGATATAGAAAACTAATTTTACGTTTGTACAATATTTAAAACAAAACAAAAGAAAATATTTGTTAATCTTAATATTGTTTTCATAGATGATTAAATTTATTAATTGTTAAAAGAATACTATCAGTAAGGTGTATAAGTTAGTTTGTTATTAAATAATTCTTTAATTTGTTTTTGAAGGATGTTATAGTTTGACAGTCTCTGACATAGGGAGGAAGGGAATTCCATGTTTTGGTAAGTGAGACCGTAAAAGATAATGAATAATATACAGTGTGATGATGAGGGATATAAAGGACATGTTTTTTGCTGAGTGGGATCAAGTGTCAAGATTAGTTGTGTCGTATAGTCTGATGAGCCGGCGTGATAAAAATTAGGCGCTGATTTTGTAAAGGGATTTTATAGAGAAGGGATAGGGAATGGACAGTTCGACGATACTCTTCGACGAAGCCCCGATAATTGTTCCAGGGACGGGTGTAACATGGTCAAATTTGCAAATACCATAAATTAACGACGTGCTCAAGAATTAAATGAACACGTTGAAGTCATTAAGTGTAAATAATATTTAATTCTGTAAAAAGAGTGTCACACTAATCGAAATGGGGCCGTGCAAGTGTTTCTACTAACTTTTTCCTAAGTACAACACTCAAAATTATATAATTGAATTGGAAATGTGTTATACCTTACCCTCATAAATACAGATACAGGGAAGAACCCAAACTCTATCGACCATAACGTTCACAAAATTGTTTCAGCGGGTGTTTTAATATAAGTAACCCATGGTCTCCGATGGCTCATTACTGAGTTAATTTCATTGTTTTCAATTTGTTAAAGGTCAACCCACCTTTGTATCCATTTACTCGATGAAATATGATTGTAACTAAATTATATAAAATTAATATTATTGTTTCGGTTTAAAGTAAATGTTCAAAATGCCCATGTCATGATCACTACCAACTTCACAGCGACCCCTATGAACTGTCAGACGATCTTGGGGCAGCCCAGGAGATTGGTGTACCTTGTAAGCAACTGCTGAATTCTAACAACAGGTCTACACACTTTGCACAAAGAGTTACATACACGAGTTCTTCACATCACCTCTGAAGGAAAAAGTCCATGGGTGTTAGACTGGTGACGAAGCTTAAACATGAAACAGGAGCACCATGACCATCCATCTTTGCTCTAAAGTGTACATCAAGGTATTACCTAACATTCACTGCAAAATGTTTGTTGCGACAAGAGTCGCTCTCTCTGTCGGTAATAGCAGACACCTGCCGTCTGTTATTACGCTAATGATGTAGTTCATCTGACTGCCGCTTTGTAGGCACCTGAATACAGTAACGCTGAGTTGTTGGTAGCATTTTGGTTATAATGTTGCCAACTTCTGCATATTGTTCAGGTCTGTAGAGGACTACATCACTCTCCCTCAGTGGGTGCCAGGCCGTCGAGGATGACGGTCCTGTTTTAGTTAAGAGGTTTAAGAACACCTCATTCTCAGTGTGTTTTAGGAGGTCGTGTTAGGAGCTCAGTGTGTGTTAAGAGCTCGTGTTAGGAGCTCAGTGTGCTTTAGGCTCTCGCAGTGTGCATTAGGTAGCAGTGCGTGTTAGGCATTCGCACTGTGCGGTGGGCACACTTACGTGGTTATTGAGGACCACGTGCTGCCTATTCCAAAGTGAATACTCTTCGAGGCCCCTCTAGTCCTAGAACGGACTTTGATTAAAACATTTGATTCTGCTTATTGTAATTACGGATTTATGTTAGCACAAAAATAAACTTGATATTTTCACCAATTACAGTGTGTAAATAACTAAAATTCCCTTTTATAAAATCCAGCACACCAGAGGAAAATAAGGCAAAGAACACTCAAAAATGGGACCGTGTTGGCAGCAACAATGTTCTAGTGCCCCATTGGTGTTGAAACCAATAACGCTTTCAAATATCAGTGGCAAGGAGGGTTTCGCACAAGAAAAAAACAATGGAAATTACTCGGTAATGCACCACTGGAGACCATGGGTTTCTTATATAAAAATAACTTAGTAAACATTCCTGAACAAGACTTCAATGTTTGTATTGGAGTACATAAACTAGTGTAACCGTTAGTGGAGTAGTAGGCACCACCATGTGGTGGTTACATCACCCATAGAGAGAAAGTAGGTAATAAGAAAGGAAGGAGAAATGAACCCTAGGCCTCGAAGACTCTAATACCATCAGGGTGAAAGAAAACAGAGGTCAGTCATGGAAGACTGGGATAGAAAAGTTGAAAGAGGGAAGTGGGATGGGAAGAAGAAGTATACCAAGCATTTGGCACACAGGAATTACAATTATATAAGAGAAAAATTTGGCATCTAGATCGCAACTCGCCTCGGTAGCTTAGTTGGCCATTTGCCCGAAAGCCAAGGATCCCTGCGTTCGAGTCTCAGTCTGGCGCGAAAATTTTTCTCTTCAAAAATAATTTATCCTTCAGTGAGAAGTGTTAAATTAACAATAAAATCGTCAATAGAAGCCCTACTGGCTTTATAAAGTAGTGGTTAAATTCCTAATAAATGTCTTCTTAACTAAGAAGCCGCCATTTGCAAAGATAGAATTGCCGTTACGGTTTCATCACAAGCATTTGGCGCGAGGGAATTACAATGTATACAAGAGAAAAAATTTGCATCTAGATTGCAACTTGCCGCGGTGGCTCAGTCAGTTGGTAGAGCACTTGGCCCGAAAAGCCAAGGGTCCCCCGGTTTCGAGTCTCGGTCTGGGCGAACATTTTTTTTCTTCAAATATATGTAATACCAATTTGGTCAAAAAAAGAAAAAACTCACCAAGCTGACCGGTGCTTATTGGTGAGTAGCCCTTCCCTTTCATTCATCATGCATAAGCATGATTAACTAACACACCCTGCAACCATGAGAAGGTGAGGGATTGGACACTAGGTTACTATCCAGGTCGGTTCCTTTAAGCCTTCGATGGAAGAGGATTAAAGGGTCTCCTCTCTGTTAAAGACAGTAGCCTTTCCTCAGCCACTCTATCAAAAGAATTATCTCAAATAAATATATCAATAAACTTAGGGAAGAATACACCACCAAAACATCTGGAAAGGAATGGGAAAATCTACAAGCTTATGACATTACTACATTACAAAAAAAAATCTGCAGTAGCAACATTCAGATTGCTAACGGGACATGACTGCCTGAATAAACACCTATACAGACTTAGCATAACAGATTCACCTAAAATGCCCTTTTTTGCAATTTAAATGAAGATATGGAAAGAAACCATCTCTCCCTCCGTTGTCCAGCTTTTGTAGAGACCAGCCTTTCTGCTAAATAGTGGAGTGCAAGAAGCGCAATGATTTCATTATCATGTGCTCGACATTAGATTACCAACCAACCAACATTCCTGAATAACTTGTGAAAGTTCATCAGTAGAGTTTGGGTTCACTCTGTATATAGATATAAAATTATAATATTGATAATTTGCCTCATAATGTTACTTATCATTAGAATTTTTATGAAATATTGCAAACCCATTTCCCTCTAAATCCACATCGATGGTCTTCCATTATGTTATCAATATAGGATATTAATATACTAAGATACGAGGTTGGATCATATATAAACCGGAATTTATATCTGGAGGCTCTGGTAGCAAACTGCAAAGGTTGCAGAATGGAGGGGAAGTTGGTGGGGGTGTCTGGAGTAGGGATCTTGGTGTGTCGCACTCCGAAGAGCGGCTGCTTGCTTCAGTATGCCATGAGTGAGCAAGAGGTACACATGTCTGTTGCGCAATGCATTATTATTAAGTTTTTGGCAAAAGAAGGCATAAACCTTCATGAAATTTTGAGAAGGCTCCATGTGCAGTTCGGGGAAGCAACCCTTTCGAAGACGCAGGTGTATTTATGGCGCAAAAAAATTTTAGCGGGCCGGGATTCAGTGGAAAATGAGCCCCACCAAAGACGGCAACAAACAAGCATCCCTGCAGGACAACATTCGTGCTGTACGGGACCTTATTGAGGAGGAGATCGGCACGTAACAATTTCTGAAATTGCTTCACACGTTGGAATAAGCTTCCGAAGTGTTTCAAGCCATCATCAGTGGATGAACTCAAATTCCGAAAATTGTCTGCCAGGTTGGGTTCCTCGGCTCCTAACGCAAGGAACACAAAATGACAAAAACTGACAAAAATGCATTGGACACCTCTGGAACATCCTCCTTACAGTCCAGATTTGTCACCCTGTGACTACCATTTGTTTGGGCCACTGAAAGAAGACCTGGGGAGGAAGGCGTTTGGTGACAATCAAGCGGTAGAGGAGTTCGTGCACAACTGGCTGACCACAACGTCATCCCTCATTCTTCAAGGATGGCATCAAAAGTTGCCAACTTGATGGCAAAGGTGTGTTGTGAAATGCAGGAGACTATGTAGAAAAATGAGGTGGTGGTTTTGTATTTTTTTTGTTAATTCAATAAAATTGTAAACAATAATTCCGGTTTATATTTGTCCATTCACCCGAGTAGTTCTTCCGATTGACATAACTAGTAGACCAGATGTTAGGGAAAAATGACCTACAGTTATTATATTATAAATATTGTAAAAGTGACTTCATGTAAGTTCATACCTACGACCTTAAGAGCTGTTTTCCATGAAGTTAATTTTGCCTATAAATGCCTATTTCAGCTTACAATGCCTATTTGCCATTTTTTTCTCATAATTAACTTAGAATTTCCATGAAATCAATTGAAATGGACAGACTTCATGACACATATCATTGCACAGAAATTTTCAAGTGTTCTTTTATAAATTCTCTCTTAGAATATTTTAGGATAAGAGTGGCAATAAGACAATAACCTAACAGGTAGATGGTTTCCACCTCAATGCACTCCCATTAGGCGAAATAACAAGTATCGGCTATTTTTATTTTAACGTTAGGCTGTAAAAATTTACGTTATAGTCCATTTTTGTAAGAGCCTATTTTGAAATTTTAGTGCCTATATTAATGACTTTTAGTGTCATTTTGCCTGCCCTGTTTTGAATTTTTAAGTGCCTAACATCCGAACTCTAGACATAACATCAGTCGTCAAAATGTACTGAGGATGGGGCTGCCAATGCCTCGAAATCACAATCTACTTAGAAGTTTGGTTATGAGGAGAGGTACGACACATTTTAATTTATCTTACATTAAATTTTATAGTAATAATATTCCTATAAAAGTTTCAATATTAGTATATTATTCAATTGTTTACATACTTTGGATTATCTATAACTGTACGAAGAGCATCCAGCACACTTTCCTTAGTGATGTTGTGATAATCTAGTTTTAACTGCCATGCCACGTGCTTCCCATGTTTGCTAGATTAGTTCTCTGGTCTCCGAAAAATGGAATTCCAACAACAGGGACACCAGTGTATGTTGCTTCTATTGCACCCAGGAGTCCTCCATGAGAGATAAATGCTACCACCTTAGGATGTCCTGTAACAAGCCATTATTCAAAACTGAAATATTCAATATTCCTCCGAGTTTCATAAGTAGTGACAAAGATCATAGTTACAATTCAGGATTGGGCTGGGAACATAAACTTTTTGAGCAGTATGTACTTACTATTTTTAAAGTGAACATATAAAAAAACTCAAAAAAACCTCATAAAATATGAAGATCTTAGGGAAAAAAAAAAAAGAATTGTCACAAAATAATGAAAAATATCTGGTGCAATTTTTTAAATTTTTAATTGGCAGTAATAAACCTTGAGAAAACATGGATTTTCCCAGTGAAATCAGTGGTTCAAGTTTTGGTATACTGGGAAAAATAATTAAAGTTCAAACATTAAAATCAAGTTTTCTCAATTTTTTGTTTGACGCTGAAAGTGGGCTCAAAGCTGATGAATTTGTCACACTCTAAATTACATTGAAATTGAAGTGATAAAATTAATTAATATTGTATAGTGACAGATGCACTTATGAACACAGAAACAGTATTTTAGCAACTTTTTAAATCCCTCAAAATCCAACCTCAGTGGTCCACGTCCCAAGGGGTGGGCAACGGGAAGTACAGAATAGCGTATTGGGGTGATGTACGGTGGGGACTAGTTTCCCCGTGACCGCTACAGTAGCCGTGAAGGCCCAATAGGAATCCCAAAAACCAGCAAATGAGGCTCTGGTTAGGTCCCCCAAATGCGGGGGTTGGCGAAGGGCTGACAACCCGGTCCATAAAAAATAATTGTTACATTTCCTGCAAAGAGAGATAAAGCCGGACAGATCAACAGGCATAGACTTTGGCTAAGAAAAAGGACAATGATTTTGGCAACTTGGAACATACAAGGTTGGAATACTAAGAATAATGAAGTACTTAATGAGATTACAAAGAAGGGGGTGGATATAGCAGTTCTGACAGAAATAAAATGGAAAGGGAAAGGTCAAGAAATGGTTGGTGAATACATGCATGTATGGAGTGGGGTGGAAAAATCGGAGGAGAGCTAAAGGAGAAAGTATCAGTTTTAATTAGGAAGAGAATGGAAAATCCTCAATAAACAAATAGAAGAAATAGATGAAAGATTTATAGTTATGGAAATAACAATGTATGGGAAAGAAGTAGTAATAATAGGTACATATGCCCCGACAAACGATACATCACATGTAATAAAGGAACAATACTTTGAAAAATTTACTGGATTGGTAGAAAAGATTTCTCAAAAGAAGGAATTAATAATTATGGGAGATTTGAATAGCAGAGTTGGAAAGGGGACAGGTGACATAGTTGGTCTATATGGAGAAGATATTGAGAATGAAAATGGACGTTTAAAAGAAGAATGCAAAGTGAATGACCTGATTATTATGAATTTGATGTTTAAACATCGGGACATCCATAGATATATGTGGGAACAATGCACTAAAGGTCTACGATCGATAATTGATTATGTAATAGTGAGGAAACTGAGAAATATTATAGTTCAAGATGTTAGAGTGAATCGAGGACCCGAATGTGGAACAGATCATTATATGCTGTCAACTAGGATAGTATGCCCTATAAACAGGCAAAAGGTAAATAAAGATCAAAATATAGAAAATAGAAAATGAAATTAGAAAAATGTAGATATAATCTACATTTACTACAAGATAGAGTATTCAAAAATCTATATGCCCAACGCCTCATGAACGATGGAAATTTGATGAATATTTATGAATAATTTATAACAATTGAAAAAATATATACAGAAGCAGCCAGAGAAGCACTGGTCTGGAAAATGATAAACGCCATAAAAACCATTGGGTGAATAAGGGAAATACTTGATATCATAACAGAAAAGAAAAATGCATATCAAAATATTTAAGTTCCAAGAAAGATGAAGATTATCAAAGTTATAACATACTTAAAAGAAAGTTAAAGCAAGAAGTCAGGAAACATAAAAAATAAATGTGGAATAGGGTATGTGGAGAAATCGAGCATACAGTAGGCTATTCAAAGTCAGCCCAAGCATGGAGGAAAATTACAAACATGCGAATGATAATATGGGCAAAGAGTTTTAATTTAGTACCAATGAAAACTTTTCAGGAATATTTTAAAATGCACTTAACAGAAACTAGAAGAAAATTTATAGACTATGCCTACACTGGATAATGGAAAGGGTGACTTAATAGAACCTATAACAGAAGAGGTAGGTAAGACACGAGTTGAGAAAAGTCAAAAAATGGAAAAGCGGGCAGGTCCAGAGGAAGAACCATTTGAACTAATTAAATATGGTGGTTCAGGAATTATAATAATTTTAACTAGACTTTTTAACCAAGTGATAGAAGGAGATCCTATTCCAGATGAGTGGAATTATCGTATGTTAGTGCAATATACAAAAATAAAGGGAATAAAAGAGATCCATCAAACTATAGAGGCATCAGTGTTATGGCAGCAATTAGTTAGAAACATTAACCCATTGGAGACTTTTAACGAGTCTCCCTCCGTGAGCAGGTAGAAGTCCAAACAGCCCCACAACGAGGTAGACTCGTTGTTGTGTTATAACACTGTAAGACGTTAGGTTTCTTTAGTGGTTTACATTTTCGGTTTCACCATTCAGTAAATGTGTTTGTTTTGTTTAGGTAAAGTAAATAGTATAGGCCTAGTGTATTGTATAGTTTATTTTAGTTATTATTTATAGAATAGTAGACTATAGTTGTAGGCATTTATTACGGTAAAAATAAAAAATAAGTGAATATAAATTCAGTGTGCTTATTTGTTAAAATTCATAGTTTTAAAATTAATTTTTTTCTTGGCAATATGTGCGTAAATAGGAAAGAACGTATTGCTTTTGAGAAACTAAGTGAAGTAGTGGATGAAATATTATGTGACAGTGATTGTAGTGAATTATTATGGAACGAAGATTCGGACGATGAAATATATAAAGTGACAACGTAACCGTTGCATGCTACTGATGGTAGAAATAGTAGGTGAGTTTCGTCCATTTTTTATCTATAGTATTTTATAATTTACAGGTCGATATATAACTATGATAATTAAAGAATATACGAAGAACTTTTCCTGATTTTATAATGTATAGGTCTATGCTTATTTTATTTCATATATTTATTGTTATTATGTACAGTATTATATTGCGTTTGTTTATTTTTTTCGGTCTTGTTTTGAACACTATGATTTGTGTTTACTTCAATCAAGGCAATGTCCCGAGAACTTTTACAAAAGAAGTGTGGTTCTGAATGGTTTTGTCAACCTTCACAGCCTTGAAATAACAAAAAATAACGGTTTACAATGCACAAAAGAGGGTAGCAAGGTAGGCCACATTACGTGCTATTCGTTTAAAAGTACAAGATACTAAAAGAAAAAGAAATTCAGGGGTAACAAAATATCTGAAATCATCAAGTGACATAGCACAGAGTATGTGTTATTTAAAG